>VWZD01005593.1:190687-206981 GCA_013396695.1 Sakesphorus luctuosus
GGAGGTAGGGGGAGGTGGGAAGTGGTGGAGGCAGAGGTTGTCAATGCCTGCCACCTGTTTGCTGGGGAGGATATTGTAAAATAAGGGGGAGATTTGTGGGTTTAACGTCAATAGATGGCAGAGGGTGGGATGAACAGTTTGGTGACCCAGGTGGGATGCTGCCTGCAAAGCTTCCCTTCTCCAGTTATCCAGCTGGCACTGGGTGAGTTCATCTGCAACAACAAGAACTAGGAACAGGGAACATTCTTACAGTTCAGAAACAATTATGTGTCTCTTGCTAAACATTATCACCTTAGCTTATTTGGATACTTAATACTTTATTATTTTTGCTTTTGTTGTTTTCTTTTCAGAAAGACAATCACCATGCTTAAAATGCATAATTAAAAATTATTAACAATGCATCTCATCTGCCAGAACTTGACTGTCAACAAGAACTAGGTTCTATTGTGAAGAAATCAATATTAACACACTCATTAGAGCCTCCACACAGAAACATGAAAAATCCCCCAAGAAAATAATATGAGATGTTTGATGCTCAGTGTTCTAATTTTCCCCAATCACAAAGACTAATTAGTTTAAGAAACAGTATTTGTGATAAATGAAGAAAACAAACCACCAACAAGACAGGTAAGAAAGGCAACATCCAATCATAGAACCACTGAATTTTAAGGGTTGGAAAGGAGCTTAAAGATCATCCAGTCCTAGACCCTCTCTGCCATAGAACAGGTTACTCAAAGACTTCTCCAACTTGGCCTTAAACACTGAAGGACTGGGGTTCATAAAGTCCAACTGCAATATTTTTTCAGTCCTTATCCCTGGGGAAGCATCAATTCTGAAGCCTTCTGTTTTTCCACTACACAGGAAGTCTATAGGAATCTTCTTGGAAGAATTCTGTGGGAGGCAGTCATGGATGAAGGAAGGGTCCAAGAAAGTTGATTGATTTTTAAGTATCAACCACCATGCTCAAGAATAATTCTCTGGGATTAACAGAAAGGCAAGCAAAGGCAGCATGAATCCTCTGCAAATGAAGGAGTTTCTGACAAATGTCTAACACAAAAAGGACCCATAGAGCAGATGGAAGTAGAGACAAGTTGTCCTGAAGCTAGGTAAGGGGCTTTGACAGGTTTGGGAAAGCCAAAGAGACAGCTGGAGTTAAACCTGGTGAGAGATATGGAGGATGAAAAGAAATATTTTGACAGATGTATCAGAAAAAGAAAAACAAACAAACAAAAAACCCAACAAAAGGGATAAATGAAAACAAAACAAACATCAAAAAACACACAAAAAAAGACAATCGACCCCCCAACCAAATCAAAACAAACAAAAAAAAACAAACAAAAAACTCCAACAACAACAAAAAACCCAAATGAAACAAAAAAACTAGAGAAAAGGTGGACCTGCTGCTAATGATGTGCAGCAAAGGACATGCAAGATGATAAGGAACTCAGTCGCTTTTCTGCCCAATTCTTTACAGGTAAAATAGATTAAGGAATCCCAGGCTGCTGAGAGCAAAAATAAAGTCTGGACTAAGGAAAACATAGCCTTAGTGGAGGAGGATCAGATCATGTAAACAAACTGGACATATAATAGTCCATGCTGCATAATAGGACCCAAATACCTGTGTCCTATTTGTGAAACCAGCGGCTTTCAGATAGGATTAGACAGCAAGTAAAGAGAGAAGGATTCACTGCTTCGGGACTTTATGAAACAGAATTATCCATGTTGGTTAATTTGTACTAAATCTCGTAGCTTTATCAGTGACTTTAAATTAGCCAGCTGTTGTTTCCTGTTGAGCACTATCAGAAAGTGGCTGATTGCTTAGTAAATCCAGATTTTCTCTGAATAGTTTTAAAGAGATGGAGACATTTACTTGCAAACTTGGCTGTATACTTGACAAGTAATTAGTAGAAATTATTGATTGAGCAATGTTTGGGGTTTTTTCCTATCACAGGAAGAAACTGTCTTCTCCTCTTTGTCTGGTTATGCTGCGACTTTCTTGCACTGTTTCTTTGTTACCTTAAAGAGGGAAAAAAATAAAGGAGGCAAGAATTCTGTTTGCTCTGTCCAAAACCAGAAAGGCAAAGCACTGAAGCACTATATAAAGAGGGAAGCACTGTTCTAAGTCCTTTTGATATATATGAGGGGCGTGAGGGGGGGATATGTATAAATCATGCAGCAGAAAGTTTAATAAGACAGTTTAGATATGTTACAGCTTTCAATGAGACTGTAATGCTGTTGAAACTGGTGGAAGAATTTCTATTGGTTTCTGTGCTGCCATAATGCTTTTATAAACAGGAAGAGAATGTTCCTGGAAAAGTAAGGAAACAAGTTTCCTTCTCATTTGCTCTTAAGGCTCAATATGCAAACAGATATACAAAGGCATTAAATATTATTTAGTATTTTTTTTTACCTTGGTGTCTCATGAACCACAATGGATCCCTTCCCATACCAAACCTATTGTATTGATGTGTCATCTTAAACCAGCACGGATTAGGGGAGGACAGTGTAACAAGCCTTGGGCTACATCCAGTGGATGACACAGGTATCATAAAAAAGACAGAATTTAGGCACCTACTTCCAAAGCTATGCATCAAAGAGCCTTATGCACAGCTGTTTTGTTCTCCTTGGCATCCACACTTCTCTTGTTCAGATCTTACTTCAGTTTTCACTATAAATTCTCAAACTGGTTTTCTGACCTAGTCCTGAGGTGACATGAAAGTTACTTATTCAGCTAGATGTCTAAGTTGCCTCCTGAAGGAACTTTATTCCAAATTAATACAGTCTTTATTTGTTTTCTACATAGTTCTGTTTTGTTTGGCTTTTTGTATCTTTGTTAGGTTTTTTGTTTTGATTGTTGTCATTGTTTGTGATTTCTTTTTATCGGCTTTTTGAGATAGTCTTGGCCACTTGAGCAGCTCAAACTTAAAATTAACAGCTCAGACTTTAAAATAGAGGGGATGAAAGGCAATCTGGATATTCAAGTTAATTTCTAGTTCTAGTCTCTGTCAACAGTACTCAGAGTGAATTTCTACTTATGTTCTGAAAGATTAAAAATAACCCCTAAAACCACCAAAATGCAAATGATAATTCATTGGAAACATTTTTGTTCTTTCTTGTCTGTATGATGTTCAGTGCAGGTCATAATTTCCTCATTCTAAATTGAAATATGCTACAACATGATCATGTCTAGAGTTTCTCCACGTCATTCTTTAACAGCAAGTTTTCTCTCATGATTCTTGCTAAGTAACCATGATTCTTTCCCCTTCTTTTCTCTCCCTATAGATTTTTCTTCATCTAACAATATTATAAACACTACCACATTTATGTTAATAATTTACAGATAAAATTATTTTCCAAACAATTTTTATATTTCTGAAGTTTTATGAAAGTAGATTTCTGATGGATGAAGTCTCCTGGCTCTGTGTTTCAGGGCTGAGTTATCCTGTTTCTAATAAAGAGTCTATTCCAGCTGATGCTTTTCCATCTACTGTTATGGATTCTCTGAAGTCCTTTAATTTTGTTGTTCATCACAAACTCTGGATGTTTCCACACTGGGATCAGTTATTTTACATCACTCCACTTTGTTCATCCACTGTTTTAATGAAACTTCTTTGTCCTTTAGAGCTTTGCGATACTTTTACTCTAAATGATTGAAATAGAAAATAAATTTTTAAAGATATTTGGAGGGAGGACAAGGGATTGACAGACAGATAACACACAGGCTGATGATATAAGTGTCATTTGCCTGGGAAAAAGTTGAAAAATATGATAGTTTTGAAAAAGAAAATTCATAACAACATTACAACTTTCTCAGTAAACATGAATTCATATTTTCAATATAGCTTAAAATTTATGTAAAACAGTGGCTGATATTTCACTGGAAAACCCAAGACATAAATTATAATATGTATATTATAATATTTTTCATGTTTTTATAGATGTATTTATATTTGATTTTCCTGCTTTTTCCTTATTCAACTCATCTTAAAGTAGACATCTAAAATGAGTTGGATACAATGCATTCTAGAATTAGGCATTGAACACCTGAGGTACATGTCAGGTTTTGGTGGCTGAAACATAGGCGTCTTGTGTCATTTGATACCTTTTTGGGCATCTAAAACAATTGTGTGGTGATGGCAAGTATGTGCAGAACTCATGACAGAGTAATTTGTGTTTTTCTAGTACAATGTACTGAAGTCAGGCATTTCTAAGAGGGCACTCACTAGATGCCCATATTCAGTCAATGATATCCTGATGTGGGGTGCGATTTAGCTTGAGACTCAAATATCCAAATGAAGTGTCTTCAATCCAAGTGTCTACACATGAACCAAGTGTGTAACCTCCTGTCATACCCAACAGAGATTTAGCGACTACAGCCCATGAAGCCTTAGAGATATATTTAGATGTAACTGCGATTTAAAATCTCAACTTAGACCTGTTAATTTTTCTATCTGAATTCTGTCCCAAATGTCACTGTTTCCATGATAGATGCCTAAAGTTTGATCAGATGAATTTTCAATTGTGCCACTGCAGCTGTTGTAGGCTTCTCATGATCTAGGTGAAACCATTCTTCTGTGTCTAAGCAAAGGAAGCCACTTCAAAGGCTGTTTTTGTCCCAGCACAGTCAGCCAGGATTCTTACCTAACCTCTGAGAAGCCTTTCTATCTTCAAGCAGTACCTAACAGTCCTTCCTAGCTTCCCCAGGATACTCTGACATGAAGATCCATTGCTATATTTTCAGCAGTCCCTCTCCAAAATCAGGTATTATAACCACAGATTTCTCTGAAGAACACATTCCTTAGGACACAACCCTCTTCCTGCCTCTTTCCTAGCTCATATTTATAAAAATGAACACAATATAACTTACTCCACTTTCAAAGTGTGAGAGAATTCCCTGTAGGCACATGGATACCTCATGAAGTTCAACAAGGCCAAGGTCCTGCACCTGGGTCAGGGGAAACCTTTGATTCATACAGTCTGGGGGATAACAGATGGAGTGCAGTCCTGCCAAGAAGGACTTTCAGGGTGCTGGTGAATGAGAGGCTGCACATGTCCCAACAACATGCACTTGCAGCCCAGGGGACCAAACTTATCCTGGGTTGCATCCAAAGCAGCATGGTCAAGGGAGGGGATTCTGCCCCTCCACTCTGCTCTGGTGAGACCCCACCTGGAGTGCTGCATCCAGCTCTGGGGTTTCCAGCACACGAAGGACATGGACCCATTGCAGTGAGCCCAGAGGAGGCCACAAAGATGATCAGAGGGTTGGAACATCTCTGCTACTAAGACAGTCTGAAAGAGTTGGGATTGTTCAGCCTGCAGAAAGGAAAGCTCTGGGGACACTTTCATGCAGTCTTTTGATATTTAAAGGAGACGTATAATAAAGACTGAGAGAGACTTTTCAGCAGGACATGTTGCCATAGGACACAGTGTATTGGCTTTAAACTAAAAGACTAAATATAAAGAAGAAGTCTTTTCAATGAGAGTAGTAAAACCCTACAAGAGATTGTTGTGAGCAGTGGTAGATAACCCGTCTCTGGAAATATTCAGGGTCAGATTAGACAGGGGTTTGAGCAATCTGATCAAGTTGAAGATGTCCCTCTACATTGCACAGGCTTTGAGTTAAATGACCTTTAAACATCCATTCCATTCTACATTTCCTTAAGCACTTCTCAAGTCAATGTATTTTATATATTGAAATTACTTTTTCTCTGAGTCCTACAACATAACTGTCAAGGGCTACAACTCTGTTTTGTGTAGACTACATAATGAGTCAATGAATGTTTTGTACTATTTTCTTGTATCCTGTTGGAAACTGTTTCTTACCTTCTGCCTTAGATATAATTTTAAGGGCAGGGCTGCTGTCTTGTCCAGCATTGGGAGGACACAGAATGCCATCACAGGTTAGCAGAAGGGACGAAATTAATAACACTGAATAACATTGTTTTGAGTATTTGTAACATTGAGTATTGTTAAAAATATGGTTTAAATAAAACATGTTTTGTTATCATCAAGGTTCTTTAAAAAATATAGGAATAAAGTTTAGCTGTTTTGTAGTAGGAGTGAATTATCCCATCTTACAGATAAAGAATAGAAAAAAGAATATAGGAAAGGCAGCAGCACCAGTAAATCCAATCATGGAAGTGTGTTTATTGAGAATTATTTCATATTATAAGTTGTATTTTTCCAGAGAGCTCTACAGAAGTCTCATGGTACATATAATTTTCATATTATAAGAGTTGATTCTTTTATTTTGGAAGGTGAAGTCTCATGGTACATATAATTGTAATCCTTTTTCAGTTGATTCTTTTATTTTGGAAGGTGAAGTCTCATGGTACATATAATTGTAATCCTTTTTCAGTTGATTCTTTTATTTTGGAAGTTTTTTAGTCCCACCATTCCTTTTAAGGATGCCTAATGATGTCTCTTGCTGGCTGCTGGCTTTGAAGTGTAGTATGTTTGTTAAGTAGCTTTGTTATTCACCTCCTCTGTAATGCAACAGATTACTTTGGTGTGGGATACTTTTAGCTTTCCACCTATATGAGATCTGTGGCTTGGCCGATAAACTGCAATCAATGACTTCACTACATGTCTTTTTGTCTGGTATCTGCTTTTTCATCTGGGTACACTGACTTTCAATTGGATTGGAGCTTGTTTAGCCTCATTGTGCTAGTTGAGACTCACTCCTCCCTCTTTCTCCATTTCACACTTTAATTTAATAGTCATATTTATTGTTATGTTTATGTCTCATGGAGGCTTTTGATGCAGTTCAGCAGGAGGTGATGCTACTTTTAGCACAGTGTTTATCTGGTAGTGAAGCTTGTCTAGACTCCAATGTTATGTGAAATTTTCCCCTTACTGAGGGTTGTTCTATATTTGCAAAGGCAGAGGCTGGCTTAGATGCTGAAATGTGAGAGCTCTTCTTTCTCTCAGTGCTCTTCTCAGATCCATATTTCTGTTATTCTTGTGCTGATTGGAATTTTTGCAGTACTTTTGTTTCTTCTGTGGCTTATAAATAAGTCATGTTTTCTTAAGTATGGATAAGTTTTTGACAAGGCCTGGTTTTGATCTAAGTGAATCATATCACTCTGGATAAAAGTTACTTTGCAAGTGATGATAGTGTTTAAAAAATGAGCAAAACATACCTAAAAAACTGTGTTCCACCTTACTGTCCATATAGAGAAGATACTCAAGGGTATAACCCAATGAATGTGGGACTGTATGAGATCAGTTGTAATGTACAAACCTGCCACTTGTGGATTGGGAGAAATGATGTGCTAAATGGTTCATTGCCAGAAGCTGTGCATAAATATTGGATTCAGGTCAATAGTGTATCTGCAGCTGTTATTTTAGAGGGCATGGTGAATATGGGATGGTAGAGGAGAAGAGGAAAATTAGAGCTGATAAAAGGAAACCTATGACTAGCCTATGAAATTTGTGGTCACAAGAGACCAAAGCAAGAGTTTGCAATTAAAATTAAGTAGCCTAATTTTCAGTCAGAAAAGAGACTGATCCAGAAGTTGGAATGTGTGTTCTTCTTCATAACACAGATAGAAGAGACTTTTTAACTATTTGGCCTGTTTCTTTTGCCAACTTTCCCAGAGTAGGACATATTTCTGTCTGCTTTCCAAAATCATTTTGGCACAGCTTAGCAGAATTTTTTCTAGTTCTGCAGTTACATTCAGGTTTCCAACTAATGATTCTTTCTCTCTCTTTCTTGAATCCCCACCCTATAAACAGTAAATCTTCCACAAATCCCAGATTCAGTAAAGATATATTATTATGCAAAAAATAATTAAATTAATGCTCTCAGAATGTCTATAGTGAGCAAAATTTAGTAACAAGCACTTGAAGAATGACATTATCCCTGTACTGTGTAAAGGTGAGTAAGACTGGTGGGTTGCAGCACAGTCCTCCAGGTGAGAGCTCATTTAGGGGGCCATAAATGTCCTTCTGCTGTCTGCTTTGAAATCAGCTTTTTCCTTGTGCTGAAAGGAGACTAGGGAACTTATTTTCATAAGATGTGGAGATACGGCAGGACCTACAGGCAGCCCTTCAAAGGCATGTGCTACGAATGACAGTTGTTACAAATGGATCTCTGGCTGATGTGGCAGACAAGGGTTCAATAAGAGACACAGACAAAACTCTAATTCCACAATGTTATATTTTGATATTTTGTGCGCTTGAGTCAAGAGTTTACATATTTTTTCCACTAATAACATACGTATATATTTTTTCTTTTTTTTTTTTACAAAAACATTTCCAGTAGTGAAAAAATATATACAATACCATGGACTTTTATTGATTATTCTGACACATCATTCCCAAAGGAAGAAAGAAATTATCTTTTGTCTTCTACTTGTCATGGCTTTTGTTGAAATGGGTTGAAATATTTATTATTTCTGTTTTATGTAGTAAATAATTAATATCATTACACCATTAGTTTTAAATTTCTGTTCTTCTGTTGAAAACCACTATTTTTCAGCCCACAACTTGATAGTCTATTTTTTGGCTATTTTTTATTTAAAAGATCTCAGCATGTGTTTTCATTTCAAACTATAAAGAATGCTAAGAGAAAGCGATTTGTTAAGATAGTTGAAAGTATTTGGAAGTAGCTGATTTGCTTTAAATATGAGTTATGGGTTCTATTCTATTTTTTTGTGTCTGTATCACTGAGGTAGCTCTCATAACATCCAGACGAGAATTTGATCTAACAGGTTATTTTTATTCCAGAAGTTGTTTTCTCCTGATGCCCTACCTAGCCCTGTCCTGCCCTGTCCCTTTTTATTCTTCATTAATGTAAAGAAAGGGGGAGATGACACTTGAACTGTGAGTGCCATATGCTGCTTTTTATTGTATTTGATATGGAGAGTAAATACCCACAGCACAAACCCACCAGTTGTGCTAAGGCAAATTGGACTGAGAGGAACAAACCATTTCACAGTGATTTCCATACTAATGGGAAACATCTGGTTGGGTCACAGACCATATATTGCTCTAGCATACGCTGCACGTCAGGTCAATGAGGAAGCCAAATATACTGTGCCTCTCTAGTCAGCCAATACAGCAGAGAAGAAAATATGGGAAAGGTTCAGATGCTGGCATTTCAGGAAAGGTGGATCAGATGGTTTAAAATGTTGCATTCACTCTTTGGCTGGTTGCTAGTTTCTAGAGAGTGTCCACGTGTCCCTGAGAAGAGGGTACATGTACTTGCAAGCTCTGGGAAGCGAGGCAGATTAAAAAAAATCTGCCAAAGAAAATTGAAAAAGTAAGAGGAGTTTGAAGCACAAAAATATATTTTTTTTAATGACATAAAGGATCAGATCCCATATGCTCATACCATTCCTGACCCATTTTTGTCCAGCCAAGTCTTAAAAATCTCTAGCAAGGATGATTACACAAGTCCCTCACCATCTCTACCCCTCATCACTTTTCCAATGTTCAAAGTTTTTCCTCTTAACCAGAGCAGACATGACAGAGAGTTGTCTTTTATATTACCTCTTATATTCTAGGTGGTTTTTTATGTGAAACTGTCAATCTTCTTTTCTTCTAATCCAAGCAGTTATAATTTCTTCAGTCTTTCCTCACAGCTCATATTCTCAAGGACTCTGAACTCTTGTTGCTCACCTCAGACCATTGTCCATCAGTCCCACAACCTTGCTGAATTATTTTGCATAAAACACAGCACATAAATGAAGACTCGTGATTTTACACACAGAGAAGTGATCTTCAGAGCCCCATGTAAAACAACAGCTCCAATTTTAACTACCCACACATTGGTGTCTAGGACCAAGTTGACCAATCTAATTTAGCCTTGAAGAATTCAGATAATGTCAAACAGAAACTCCCAGAACTACCCTAATAACAGGTCTTTGCCTAATGCAAATTAACATTGTACCATTAAAACAATTTATTCAGTAATACTGATTTGACTTGTAGCAGTCAAAGTTCTGGCTTGCAACTTCTTACACTGATTCCTTACAATCATTTGTAAAATATAGATAGGCCATCTGAATGAAATCCCAGAAGAAAGAAATTTGGAAAAAGTGTTCAAAATTACAGGGATCCTACCTTTATTATGGCAGTGTCCCTCAAACTGTACAAAGAAATGCTGCATGTCAGAATTCCATTATGAACTTCAGTTTCTGGGTTTAACACCAAGCCCTTTCAAATTGCCTGGGTGTGAAATGGAAATACATGTGTCAGTCCATGTGAAACTTTCTTTAATTTGAAAAAAAAAAAAGTTTAAATCAGTCTTTGAAGAGTGAAGGGCACTATTTTTGATTGCTTGAAGTGGGTTTAAGGCTTTCTTCTTGTAATATCCTAGATCAGTAATAGGCTTCCGCTGTTAGGTAAACTACAGAGGAAGTCAGCCCTTAATCCCTTTCAAGTTTTTGCATTCTCTTCCAGTTAGTGACACTGCAAAAAAGACAAAAGGGTAAAAATAACATTTTTTTGACAGTGCTCAGGTGGTTGATAACAGCTTTACTTTAGTGCATTGGTACTGAAGAACCAACAGAGAGTGGTCCAGTGAGTTCCTCATCACATAGCAGAAATTTGGAGATGTTTTTGACACATGGGTACATCTTACCTGAGGCAGCCAAGGTGATATCTCTATAATAGTGGAATCAGGGAGCAAAGCATGGCTGTTAGTCCAAGTGATGTAGAATGACATATGTCTATAAATGTCCCAAATAACCCAAGCAAAATCTTTATTATTTCCCTGTACTTTAACTATTGTTTTCATGGTGTAGGTGAAGGGTGGAGCAGGTACTCTGGGCAAAATGAGTTCCTTTTGGGCTACAATTCTGACTTTCTGTTGTGCAAACTGATGTCATCCTACTCTGGCTGGCAGAAGATATACAGTTTTACACAAGATAAATAGCTACCCCAAAACATTGGCATTTACTAGTATTTATTATTTATGACTATTTATATTTATTATTTATCTCTGTGGCCAAGTGTTTCCTGTACATTTTCCCAGAAAAGGCCACAGTGCTTGATCCTTGCCCTGAGGAACTTGCAAACTGATCTGTAATTATTAAGAAATGGCTTAGTCTGGCAATTACTAATTTTGTGCAAGAGGCCTTTGTATTCCCCAAAGAGTTTCACAGAGGGAGGCAACAGAGATTGGAAAATGACTAATCCTGAACCATTAAGTATTTAATTCCGTAAGTGAAGTTGCGTGTGTGTTGCAAAAGATAAAATAATTTCCCTATATATTTGGCATTTCAATCTTTCATGGATTTTTTTTTCCTGGCTTGGTTGTACCTTTCCCATCATTTGGAAGAGTGAAGCACACTGTGATTGCTATTGTACACATCAGCAATACACAATCCCTCTTATTTTAAGCCTCAGAAAATAAAGTGAGAGAAGCAGAGAAGTACCTGGCCCGACACCTCATTGTGATCCCTTAACTGAAAAATAATGCATCCCTGCTGCACCAGAGTAAAGTCCATGACAATGTTAGGTTTGCAAAGATCATTCAAAGTAACTATGGCATTTCTCAAACTATATTACAGTGGAAAAAAATAAATAATGAAGGATTCAGCTTTTTAAAACCAACCTAGCCCTTTTTAGGTTAAAGGACACAGAATCTGAGGTCATGTCTCAATCTTCACTAAGTCACCTGCTTTCAAGAGGAGCCAGTATATATGGGCTTAAAATCATTTCTTTTTGGAATAGAAGGAAAATTAGTATTCCAAATCTGTGGTCTGACCCTTCAAACAAATGCAGGAATACGCTAAAGTATGAGAATAAAACTATAGTAGTATAGCCAAACACAGATGGTTAGAATTTGCTAAATTATAATTTATGACAATTGGTAATTCCAGAATTTGGAGAGATTTGAATCTCATTGTCTTTCCAATGTTCAGATGTATACATGTAAAGGACTGCCCATTGCCACAAACAATGTTATTACAGAAGACTAAGAAAACAGTGATTTATTTGGGTGTGAATGAGAGCAAAGGAACTACTATAAGTAAACTTTTGTTTAAAATAAGGTCACACACTGCATGGTCTCTGTTTTTATCTTTTTTTTTCTTAATGTTTTTGCTTTTCTTTTTCACTCCTTACATATAAATACAAAGAGATGTAACGTAAGCTAAGTCTTGATTACCATGGGTGGAATATTGTAAACAAAGATGTGGGACAGCATATTACAAAGGCATGAATGATACTGTGACAGAAAAAACAGACATCACAAATGGAGAACTTTTCAAGGAAAAAGTTAAAAGCTGACAGATGATTTCTCTGTGACAAGACCATGTAAATATAGTCAAATAGGTGTTAGTAATACTGCAATTTGTAGAGCAAAAACCCATTATAAGGCTGAACAAAAGCAACATGGGAACTGATGACTAGGGAGACAGTAAGCAGATTACAAGAATCTCTCTTGTTTTATAACAAGAAGCTTGATCAGTGAAGTCATGAGCAATTTACTCATCTCCTATGCAATATATATTGATTTCTTACTTAGCTTTATTTAATCTGACAATAAATTAATGTGTCTCAAATAACTGGAACAGACCAGGATCTCACTTATTACTGTTTGTCCATATAAAATCGCTGGCTTAACAAATGGATGAGGTTTTATCTCCATTCTATAAATCAGGAATGTGGGCACAGAAAGGTGAAATATGAGCTTATACTGCTTCCAAAGGTCCAACAGAAGCTGAAGTAGTTATATTGAACCTAATTTTGGTCTAGCAGAATACATACTACTTTTGTTATGTTTACATAGCTTTTGACTGCAGCATAAACCAATCTTTTGTGATTTATGACAGAAGCTGCCCATAAAACTTCAATCATCCAAAAATCAGACATTCATTGTAAGCTTATTAACAATGAAGAGGGAGATTAGTATATCCCAAGTGCTAGTCAGTTCAATTTACATCATAGACTTGTACTTCAATTGAGTAACCTAAGTTTAGATGCCTTAAATTAGTTATCTGCCCTACCCTAGGACTTATCTTTTTGAAGTACTTTCCTGAGCAAACTGTCTTTATTTCTTGTGGCAAGGTTTCCAACACACTGTCATTCTCCATATTATATATGCTTCAGGGCTGAATAAAATTTGGGGGAAAGAGTTGTTTCACAGTGCTGCTGTGACTTCCCTATTGCACGGTGTATGTCAGGTGTCTACAGCAAAGGGCTTTTCTGCCTTTGGTTCCTGTGTTTTCCCCATTTAAATGGAAAGGAAAACCAGTTTGTGTTCTGTAAAATGTGAGTTAAATAACACAATAAACAATGTCTGGCTCTTGACATCTCTGACTTCAGTACCTTAATGTCACAAACCATACCATTGTTTTACTTTGGTGTTCAGTTCCTGTCACATGGGCATTCCTTCCCTGACCACTAACAAAGTGTGTCAGGCAAATTAAGGCTCTTTGCTGATTGTCATGGAAGTCTGGACAAGTAATAGAGATTGGGACACCAGTCTGTACATGCTTAACATCAGGTTCCACTCCCTAGAAGTGTTCAAGGCTAAACTGGATGGGGGTTTGAGAAGCTTGGTCTAGTGGAAGGTGTGACTGCTCATGGCAAGGGGGTTGGAACAAGACAGTTTTTAAGTTCCCTTCTAGCCAAAGCCATTCTATGATTGTGACTTATTTCAGTTACTGAAAGGCACATGTGACCTGGTGTACTTGGAATACCAGTGACAGGTCTGGCAAGCGTCATACCTGGTGCTACTTGGGAGGTTCCTCAGTGTGCCTGAAATGTCATATGTGTCAGCACATATGATACAGGACATTCTGGAGTGGCAGCTAAAGGCCAGAACAGAGTGTATGTGGGCAGTCCTAGTCTTTGTACACAGTGAGATAAGGGTGTGATTCATCTGACTACATATTTGTATTTACTTTAAGGTAGGATGACTTATACCACAAAGAACATTGTCTTTATTGACCAGCACTCCTCTCAGTAAAAGGAATTAGAGGGACTTGCAAACTACTATACTGTAGATGCCCACATTTAGCCAGTCAAATGTAGCCCATCTTAGCAATGTATATATCACACTTCTAGATATAAGAAGGAATACTCTTTAGTCAAAAGACAGAACCCCAAAACACAAACCCTGTGATCAAAAAAAAAAAAAAAAGAAGAATATGTATGTGAGTGTAGTGTTCTGAGGGCATAGTTCATTATTTATTTTTAATTCTCAGTCCCATTTCCCTCAACTGTCAGTGGAATTTCACTGATTCTTGAATATGTCTCAGCAACTACTCTCCTGCACAAGCACGTAACTCACTGCTAGTGTTGTAAGTAAAGAAAACTGTGCAGTACAGGGTTTGGTGCCTATCCACTCTTCAATCTCAGTCTGTGATGACCTGCTCTTTTACAGAGCCTGTCCCTCTCCTTGGAAGTATTCAGTCCCTTGTTTTTGCCGTTTCCTAGTGAAAGAAGAAACACATTGAACAAACACAGTTAATGGAATCCTTTCAGAGGACTTTAACTGTAAATTGATAAGGTATGGGTATAGGATAGATAGAGGATACTTCCTGAGCAGAGTTTGAGTGGAGGCACTGGCATGCAGCTCTGAGTAAAGATTGGTCTCTTAACAGCAGATAAAAAGAAAAGCACACATAGCACCCTAAAAAAGTCAGTCATTACACATTTATGTCCTGTTTCTGCAAGAGTTCACATGCAAATAGATTGGAATCTTATTTTTCATGAGTAACAAACACTAGCTTCTTTCTTGCAAATCAGAGCAGCCAGGAAGATGTTAACACAGGGTGTCCAGAATCTCTGAGCTGTGAGGATGAGAGTGGAGTGCTGTAGCTATAAAAGACCAAAACCACGGCTTCACTGCATGTGGAAATTGGACACAACATCTATACTTAAAAGTCAGAGTGTTTATACTGTATTAAAGAAATGTCATAGAATCTTAGAATCAGAGAATGATTTTGGTTGGAAGGGACTGTAAAGACCATCTCTTTCAAATGCATTTGCCATAGTCAGGGACACCTTCCGTAAGACCAGGTTACTCAGATCCCCATCCAACTTGATCTTCAACACTTGCAGGGGTGGGCAATAAATTTCATGTATTCATTAGTAAGTTTGCTATGCATTTGCCAGAGGAAGTCAGAGTCACTATATGAATATGTATTATGTGCATATTTTTATATACATATACAAAACATGTCCACATATATATATAGATACACTGTTGTCATTTTCTCAGATATCTGTTTTTCAGACAACACAGTTAAGCTCTTGATTAGCAAACCTGACAACAGTTCTTCTTCCATTTACTTTCTAGAGGTTGCCTCTAATCAGGATTGCATTCAAAATAATAAACAGTAACTTTCCACTCTACTAGCTAAAACACATTTTTACACAATCTATTTTAAGCAATTGGCATATGTAATTCACACTTTTTTAAATAGCTTAGGATTTTGTCTAAGAAGTGTTATTCAAAGATTGCTCTGTGAGAGATCATCTGTGTTTATGGTAGAAATTAGTGTGAGTGTTATGTTGTAATTATACACCTGTGAAAGAGAAAAATTGCAATAGATAAACTTGGGCACATTATTATAAAAATGGGGTTTTAATTTTTTAATGGCTGATACAGTTGCATATTGCTAGAAATCCAAACATTTACACTTTTTTTTTTTTTTTTTAACCAGAGAGATGAGATTTAGGAGGTTGGCAGAAGTTATATTTTCTGTGGAAAATAATTTCAGGTAATTTTATTATTTACTGTGAGATTGGTGCATAACTGGAAAATGCTGCCCAGAGACATTGTGGATGCCCCATGCCTGGAAGTGTTCACAGCCAGGCTGGATGGGACATTGAATAACCTGGTCTGGTGGAACATGTCCCTGCCCATGGCAGGGAGGTTGGAACTAAATGACCTTTAAGGTCCATTCCAACCCAAAGCATTCTGTGATGCTATGATTGTTCTATAATTGCATAGACCTCAGACATTTTGTCAAGTCACAAGTGATACTACTTCTGAGAATAAAATTTTGATTGTATTGATTAACTTTTCCAAGACACGATGGGCCATATTCCATTACACTGAATTATTCTGAGAGTAAGGTTGTTATTTTATTGTGAGTGCTCCAATAGTAAAGTAATATGCTGTGTGAGTTGCACTCTGCTGTTAGTTGATTGTTTAGCTGTTACTATAGGAATATGAGTTTTGCTCCAGGCTGTGTATATAACAGTTTAAAATAATAAGAAACTATTGAGCATCTGAAGGAGTGTCTTCCAGGACATGATCCAAAAGAGAAAGGAAAAAGAGAAGAGAGGAGAAGAGGAGGAGAAGAGGAGGAGAAGAGGAGGAGAAGAG
>VWZD01005593.1:207458-245250 GCA_013396695.1 Sakesphorus luctuosus
AGAGAAGAGAAGAGAAGAGAAGAGAAGAGAAGAGAAGAGAAGAGAAGAGAGGAGAGGAGAGGAGAGGAGAAGAGAAGAGAAGAGAAGAGAAGAGAGGAGAAGAGAAGAGAAGAGAGGAGAAGAGAAGAGAAGAGAAGAGAAGAGAAGAGAAGAGAAGAGAAGAGAAGAGAAGAGAAGAGAAGAGAAGAGAAGAGAAGAGAAGAGAAGAGAAGAGAAGACTTCGAGTTAAAAAAATTGCATTATCCTCTGCAAATATCTGTACATCTCTCAGACTGCACTGTGCCATCTTTAAAGTGCCTGTTGACAGAAGGGTGTACATGTCTTGTTATGATTTTGTGAAAATAGCAGTGAAGGTGCTAAATGCTATACTGTAAAAACAAGTAAAGGAACATATCAAAGTGCCCATGAGATTAACCAGCATAGCACATTTTGATGATTTTCTAAGAAAAGGCTAGTAATCTATTTCTGTTCTATAGCAAGAACTATTAATAGTTATATGAGATATTAACATGAGTTCAGTGGCTGGAGTTATATAATGTATGCAATTAAATGTATCTACATACATTTCAAATCATGGCAAGATCTTATGAAAATCTGAATAAGATTAGGTCACATCTACAAAAATATGTATACATTACAGAGTTGTAAATTTTGGCTACAAAATGTCCTTTCTAGAAACTTCAATCATTGTAAGTGATCGGTTCAGGAATACACTTTTCTTTAAACATGCTTGATGAGAACTCAGCACATTTGCCACAGATGTTTCTAATGTACCTGAAGAACAGAAAATGCAGATGACAGCATTTCAGAACTATTAGCAGCTGAGAGGAACTTTAAGCTTAAGTCCAAGCTTCAAATCTTGATTCCACTGAAACTAGTGGCAAAATTCCTATTGGCATTAGGAAAGATGGAATTTCTACCTTAGTCTGAATTCTCCATAGAGTAAAAAAGTATTTTTGTTGCATATTTCTTAGAATTCTATATATTTGAGATATAATCATTCAGAAATCTAGAAGATTTGACACTGGTTATGTTCAAACCAGAAATTTTGGTGGAGTTGAGGGTATGTTCTCTAGCTACACACACTGGCTTCCCACAGGAGTGTATTTCAGACTAGTTTTAGAGGGAACCAGTTGTGTTGAGGCAGAGGGACCTAAGATGGTACCCTTCAACATGCTCAAGTATGTATTTCCCTATGCAGGCCCTGTAGAACTGTGCTTGACCAGTCTTATACGTCCCACCTGCTGTTATACAGACACTACAGAGAAAAAAGAGGGGACAAGTAATCAAACTCAAACACCATGATGTGAATCTCTTTCATGACAATAAACAAGCACTGAAGAATGATGGCCTGATCTAGGCATGTAAGCTCGCAAACCATATATATCAATGTTATAATTAGAATAAATAAGAATATCATATGCAAAATTCCATCTCTTAACACAATTTAATAATGTTGTCTTAAATATTATCAGCTTTAATTAAAAATAAAATATTGTGCTCCTACTGTTTTGCTGAATATAGCCAACACAGCAACATCTGCTGAAGCTGTGACGAACCAGAACTGTAGCTCACAGAAATATGAAGTACTCTGATTACTCTTAATAAGTTAACATTTCTAATATATGTTGACCAAGAGGTACTACCCATCAGTATTTTCTCTGGAGAGCAGGAAAATAGGGTTGCCACTGCTAAAGAAATGTGATTTTTCTGAGGTTATCCTGAGCATAGGTCCAAGATCAATTGTCTCTTCTCTCAGGTATTTCCCAGCTGACTTAGAGATGGCACAGGATATTTACAGAGAGGAAAGGCATGGAAATGTATGCATAGACATGGATGTTCTCCAGGTGTTGTGGGTTCACCTAAGTGAGCCCAAATTTGAGTTTAAATCAGGCCTGAAGCTGTCAGCTGACTTGAGCTGCTTTGAACTACCAGCTGACTTCTTCTAGCCAGTAGTATTGTATTCTATACTATATTACGACATCATTTTTCCCAGGAAGTAGAATCAGTGTGGGAGTGGCTTGGGCAGGCACCTCACAGCTTCTTCGGGGGAGGACGCAGGATGCTGTCCCAGAGGAGATGGAAAGGGCCTGGCCCACCACTGGCTCTCGGGGATGTAAAATGTGTTGCTCCGGCTCTCTCCTCTCTGCTCAGGTTTTGTTTCTCTGGGGACTGAGTCTTCTGAGGCGATTTGGGGTTGAAATAGTGAGATTTTTGTATGTGCTGAGAAGTGAGAAATTGTTCCTTGCTGTTTGTGACTTGTGTGAGTGTATATTTGTACTTTCTTCTAATTGTCTCTTCCTTTCTGTAAAAATATATGTAGTTTTAGTCTAAAAGTAGTTTGATTTTTTTTTCTTCCTCTCTCTTTTCCTCCCTTTCCTGAGTGTTGCGGGGGAGGCTCTGACCCTGTACTTGGGGGGCTGGCAGTCTGCCAGCTCAAACCAAGACACCAGGAAAAAGCCCATGGCAGAACCTGGTACGCACCTTGGTTTGTGCTGTTACTTACATTACAAGGTAAGATTGGAAATCCCTTAACGTATGGAAGGACACTACATACTTTACCTGAAGCAAAAAGCAACGCTTTTGCAAAACAGCTCAGAATCTTTATACCTGTTTTATAGGATATCACGTAAAAAATGTAGATTTACAAAAGGCCTATAATGCTCACAAGAAATTATTTTTATAAGATTTTGTTATTAATATTTGGAATTAATCACCATATAACTTTTTTTTGGAACACAGAGGATCAATAATCTGTGTTCCAAATGCATGCTAACAGAGGTCAATAGCTGGTCACTCTTAATTGTGTGTTGCTCATTAACTCACAGTCATGAACTGAAATGCTTAATCTGTGTTTTCCCCTGTTATTCTTGAGTAATCTCTGCTTCTAGTAACTGACTGATGAACTCTGTTGATACAGAATACAATTCTGTCCATGTCTTTTGATAGCTGTAGCTAGGAATGGTGTTGGAAAGAGAGGGAAGAATCAAACAGTATATACAGTGATGCAGGTGGAGAACATGGAGATGAGCAAACTGGCAAGAGAGATTAGATTCAAGGACGAGGAGAAAAGACTGGGACATGTCTGGGACCATCCAGGTATTTTCATTTGCTATTGAACAAAAGTAAGGTGAAAAAAGCTGTTTCATATTGCAGAGCTGGCAATACTTCAAGCAAATAATGCTTCTGGGAGCTTTTACTAGACTTTTTTTCTTTTTATTTCCCTGAAGCATAGTAAAATATCAGGAAATTTACTGAAGATTAACAGATAAGCTTGTCTTGCAAGTCACAATATATTCTGCAGTTCCTGTAAAGATAGCATTCAAACAGGGACACTAAGATGTCCAAAGAACTTTTTAAGTTGGTAATTGTTCCACGCTTTCTTCACGTTGCTATAATAAAAAAACATTTTCAAGTTGTTGTGTATTTCCTGAGATGTATCATGACATTTATCTAAAAAAACTCCCTCCAAACCCCCAAGAATTCAATCAAAATAAAAAGAAAATTAAAATTAGAAATTAGATGTAGCAGATTATGGTGTTGCCTGATAATCTCAGGAAAGAGAAAAAAGGAAATGAAAATGATCTCTGTCTTTATAAATCAATTCCTTTTAGAAGTTCCCTGATTCATGACAAATTAAAAAGCAGCTTCTGCCCATAACTGACTGTTGTAAAAATGTTGTCTGAGTTTGGGCAACACACTCCAGAGTGTTGTGGCTATTTTGGTAGACATCTAAATAAGTAAATGAGTGTTGTGTATACCAGAGTTGCAGATGCTTGTGGTCAAAAGGAGTGACAGAAGTCTGAAGGTTCTTAGTTTTATTAGTAAATTGCACCCTTGGCATGGAAATTCGTATGTTAGTCCCTGATCTTCTAGTATAAACCCGCAGCAATGCATTTTGTATAAAGGGGTAGGGTGAAAGGGGAGAGAGAGACATACACACATGGATCAAAGAGTGAGAGAGAGTTAAAAAAAGGAAGAAAGGGAGGAGAGATCACCAGTCCTGGCTCCAGCAACAATCCAGCTGATGGGGTGTTCAGGCTCCCAGGGTACATGTGCCTTCTTTATCTGCATCTACTTGCACATCAGATGAGGATTTTAATACGGCTCTTACCTATACTAAGAAACTTGAAATACAGGAGTAGTCCTCCTACTGACCCCCATGACAACAGCCTTCATAGGTTATGTCCTCCCCTGAGGCCAAATACCATTCTGAGGGGTAACTTTCATCACCAACTTATTCTCAGCCATCCCCTACATCAGACAAACACTCATAGAATGGGTCTGAGGCGGATTCACAGTAGATAACCTTATACAGTAGATAACCTTACCCTAACCCAATTTTTTGCTGTCCGCTTTCTCTTCCCCTTCATCATCACAGGCCTCACATTCATCCACTTAACTTTCCTGCATGAAACCGTCTCAAACTGCAGCAAAATCCCATTCCACCCTTATTTCTCCTCAAAAGGCATCCTAGGCTTCATAACGATGTTACTCCCCCTCATATCTCTTGCTAGATTCTCGCCCAACCTCTTAGGTGATCCAGAAAACTTCACACCTGCAAACCCTCTAGTGACTCCCCCTCATATTAAACCCCAATGATATTTCCTATTTGCATATGCCATCCTAGGATCTATCCCCATCAGATCATCCTATGATCTGATCCCTTTCCTAGACAAATCGAAACAACTAACAATAACATTCCAACCCCTATCCCAGCTCATATTCTGAATCCTAGTGCCCAACCTCCTTGTCCTTACATGAGTGGGCAGCCAGACAGTAGAACATTGGTCAACTGGCTTCACTTACCTATTTTACCATCCTCTTCATTCTATTCCCAATTGTCGGAGCCCTAGAGAACAAAATACTCAACTTCTAACCCACTCTAATAGTCTATAAAAACACTGGTCTTGTAAACCAGAGATTGAAGACTCATCTCTTCTTAGAGTTTCAACTTAAAAATTAACCCTTTCCCTTCCCCTTCCCTCCCTGCAGAGTGATGAATATTTTACGATATGCATTACTTTGCATTATATTATATGCCACGTTAGGCATAATCTGCATGTAAGAATACTCTACATGTGGGTAAATTTTTCCCCACCCCTGAGATAAGTTACTTTCTTTCTACACAAATTAGTTACTATGCACAGTCTGCTCTTCTAGACTTAGATGGAAATGGGTCAGAGGCCTTCGGGAGTCTTGGATGGTCTTGATTACAAACTACAGTCCAGTCCTTCTCCCTGGCCTCATTGCTGTGCCTGCACTGTACTATGCTGCCACATTATGTTGTGCTTATCTCCAGAAGTCATAACAGGGACATTTGTCCCAGGAAAGTGCTGCCCTACCTCCGGATAGCCTGTTCTTCAGCCACATCCTGCTCTTTTTCACAGCATGTGAGAAATCCTTATCAAAAATCTTTTGTCTGTTCTACAGTAATCCAGCTATTGAGGCTTGAGACATCCACATTAGACCCCTCATATGTTAAGCTTCTACAGTAAGATAAAGATGTTTTCTGCTGGTTTGACTTCATGTTACCTGGTATGTTTTTGATAGAAATTGCAATCTTTACTGGTGTAGGTACTTCTCTGAACAGTCATCTCTAGATTCTACGTGGATCTGGCATTCACATGGTTTGCCACAACTATAGTGCCATCAACTACAGCCAAGTTCTAGTCTGTGTTTTTCCTATCTTAAATCATTAGTAAAATTCTTATAAATGTTTTCAAGCACTATGGATAAGGTTTTATTTCCTCCTTCATCTCCTAGCTTTATTTTGGAATGTTTTATAACTTTAAAATAAAAATAGTGTAATGGAATAGAAAGCCATATATATAGATTATAAAGATCAGACACCTCAGTTTAAGAACAAAAAATAATTAAGCACTTGATGGTTACCAATCAAAAGTTATTTAGGGCATTATGAGCAAATGTTAAACTCGTCACTTAAAAAGACAAAAAATAAACATATTTGTTTACAAATTAATTTTACTTGAATTTGGCTGAAAATTTTTGAAGAATGATATTTAAGACAAAGTAATTTGAAAATAGAAGAGCCAATACATTTATTAAAAAAGAGAAAACATTTTAATTTTCATTTAGGAGGTAAGTTATGCAGACAGGTTCATTTAGGAAGATAACTTATCAAACTCCACAACATCTGGGCTGCGATTCATGTGGAAATCAAATTAAAAAGGAGAAGAGAATTTCAGGAAGAGAGATTCAGACTTGTCTTTGGGCTGTTGTATTAGGATGTTTGATAGCTATGTGCCACATCTTCAGGACAGTTATTCCCCCAAAAATAGTAGTTAAAATAAATATTCTTTAGATTTCAAGGCTATGGAAAATGTACTTTGTGTGTAGGATTCAGAAGAATGACAGAACATAAATCCAACATGAAAAAATATCATGGCTCTCAATTACAATCAAAGAGATGCTTGGGTCGGAAGTGACCTTAAAGATTGTCTAGTTCTATCTAGTCTAATTAAAGACTATCTATTATTAAGAACAAGAGTAGTCTCATGCTCACAGACCAGATGTAGGCAGCAGAAGTTACAGGTATGATATTCAGCCCTGAAAAACAGCTGCAGTATTTTGTACTGCTTTCCTTCGTGCTTCAAGAACACCAGCTCTTGTGCACCAGCTGTCACTTGCTGATAGTCTGATGGGGGTTTTTGCATTATTAGGAGCTAAATGCTAAGTGCCACGATTTGAAATTTGCTATTGTATCCGTCTCTCAGACCCAACCCCACGAATAATGCAGTCCTCAAATATGAGCTTTTAAAAACCAAGGTCAATTTAAAAAGCTACATTTTAAGGGGATTTTTTGTTGTTTTATTCCCAGTGAGAGGCTATTGAAATGAAGCATATTTGCTTCCAGAGAAATCCTACCAAAGCAAAATTACAGTACTGCTTACTTTTAAGTTTCACAGCAAAGTAGCACTTAAGGCTTATTGCAGTGCATTAGATTTAAAACCAATTAAGTACAATGCTAAATCAGTGTAAACCACATTTCTGAATTTATCTACAGCATAATGAATAACATCTGCATCTGCAAAGAAAAGATTTACACTGAGCAGCAAAACAAAATATGTTGACAATTTGAGAAGTTTTCATTCCCTTATGTCATATGTCTTCATTATTTGGTAAAGCTTTACTACAATCCTTCATTGTTAGAGCAGTAAAAAAGGGGAAAACACCCAAACTGCAACCCATTGAGGTAGAGTTTTCCTCAGTTCATTTCCTTTTCTCAGCAGAGGTACATCTTATTTGCTTCAGGAGCTTTTCCATTTTGAAATGTATTCAGGATTTGATGAGGATCACCATTCTTCACGTGTGTTGGATGATCAAGGGTTGTCTTCTGACCTCCAAAGGACATTTCTAGTACTGCCTTCTCTAGAAAACAGACTTCAGTAAAAGCCAACCCACTCGTTATCTCCTAGGTCATAACAGAGAGAAAGTACAACAAAAGGAAAGAAGATGCTCCAGTACTCTTTAAGGACCAAATACCATCTTCAACAGAGCTGGGCTTCCTTGCTATTTCTGCCTGAAGTTTCTTGTGTGACCTTCAACAAATAACTTAAATACTGATCCAGACAGAGTTTTCACAAATCTGTTTTGCAGGGTTGTCTTTTTAGAACATGTTACCTCCTTATTCTCCACTCTTAAAAGGAGGTAAGAATATTAGTCTCATTTACTTTCTTGGCTTATGATGTTGTTACCCCTATGCAGCTCCTTCTTATTACAGACATGTACAGGACTTGAATCAAGAGAAGGGAGCTTGGTCTGGGCATCTGAGCCCTGTGATGCAGGAGAAATTATTTAATGTTTATGACTGTTTTATGAATGTTCTGACAATGCTACAGACTGTCCTATTTATTGGTAGTGCACATATTATAATACACAGCAAACCAGCAAAAGCTTCCACAGCTGTTGCCTTTCAGATCTCTGGCAGCAACTTATTTCTGGGTAGAAGAGCAGTTTTACTGCCATTTAGTTCTCAGTGTCTGTTTTGTTGGAGAGCACAGAAGGAGAGTTGTTCTTAATGGTGAGAGGTTCTGTGAGACAGAACTGTTGTCCACAGAGAGGTTACTAGTAAGAAAATATTCATAAGATTACCTCTGTATTTTAAGGATTAGCTTTTTATGTTCATAAATCTTAGTACCAATCTGAAAGAGGCTTTTTGTTAACAGTGCCCTTATTTATTTTCCAAGGACTCTGCTCCCATTGTTATGGGCCTGTAATCCTCTCATGCTTCTAGAAAATGCAGTGCTCACTGGTGATAACTGAGCTGCATGAAGATTGAACAAAATTGATGTGAAATTTTGTTGTAAAGCTGAAGTCCTTCATCCCTGATACTCTTACACCTGGAGTTTCTACTCTTCAGGGCTGGAATATAGCTCACACTACACAGTGGGAGTCTGTGATGCCTTGGCATGAAGTACAAGATGTAATGTCAACAGCAGGTTCATTAGCAGTCTATTCCTCCCGGATAGTATGAAAATACATGACCCAAGAAAAAGTTATTATGCCACATCTGAAACCCCAGTGGAGTCTCTGAATCTAGAGGGGCTAATGTGTAGGGTGGGGCAAGGGGAAAGATCAACGAAACTCCAAAGCCAAACAATGGAAGCTGCAGAAAGTGAATGAACCCCCCCCATAAAACAGTGTATTATTTACTATATGACAATGATGCTGTGGTAGTGCTGCAAGGGATGTTCTGCTCTGCTTCTGAGTGACAAAATAAGGGCCTTTCAGCATCATACAGTACAGCACTCAGCAGACACTCCTATGTTTTCTACAAAAACCTCTTCTGATAACATTGGATGCTCACAGAGAGAATGGCTCTGCAGCTCCCAGAGCTGAGGTTGGTATTTCAGCCCCATATCGCATTGTGCTACACAGATATAGCAGTTTATTAAGTTATACCAGCTGACATTGAATGGCACAGTACAACCTTCCTATACTAAGCCATTATGGACCAATCATGAACCAGTCTGAGTGAGGAAAGCTGAATCTATAGCAGCACACCTCTGGTCCTGTTTCTCATTCTCACATATCCCAGGAGCTCACTGATCATAAGTAACTTGTCCTTCAGAATACACAGAAGTTTAACTCCATCTCAGTAGTGAGCAAAATGAGGCAAATTACGTTTCAGAGTAAATGTTAACATGTGTTTATCAGGGAAGTACCATGCCTCCAGAAAGTCAACCTAATGTTTTCCTCTATTGGATAATCTGTCATAAATATTCTGACTGACATGGCTGAAATCTGAATATTATTGACCTCAGTCCTAGTCTGTAGAATTATTTATGCCAAAATATCTAAGATAACTGCCTGAGGCCACTAGCTGCAGTAACAGTTCTCTAGGACACCTGTTTCCTTCTGGAGCTGCAGCTAGGGGTCGAGAAGGACATTTCAGACCATCTAAAATGGGGCTGAATGTCCATAGTTTAGTAAACAGCCTGTGGTGTCTTGACTGAGAAATCCCTCTGAGGAAGAAATGGAGCAAAGTTGTACTCAATAAGATAGGCAATAAAATTTATCATTGAAACTTTAGAATGGACTTTCTCACAGGACATTGCCATCGAAATAAAATGAGTCCCCCTTTTGAAGACCATTTCAACTGTTAACTCTGCAGTGGTTTGTGCTTTTTGCAGTGAAATCTTGTTTGCAAAAGACCCCAGGGGTCTGATGCCTTTTATGTAAACACTTTTACTTTGTGTTTATTCTCTGCAAATGGGCAGTCAGGACATTGACCCAAAAAAAGCTGGTTTCTTCTGCACTCAAAAGGACCTCCTTTACCCTGTGAACAGGTCTGGATCTCTGTGCTAATCCCTTCTAAGCCTTCCTAGGGATAGTGATTTTTCCTTTCATTTGAATGGGGAGCCGAAATTTACTTTTTCTAGTGACTTTTCTTGAATTACACAGTGTTTTATCTCTCTGGGGCTTAAGAATCGCTTCATTTACCAATATCAGGTAATTGCTACTGCAGCAATTTGGTCCCACAGAAATGAGCAGCTGGAAGGTATTTATGTGTTCATAAAAGGTTGTTATTTGTGTAAATTTTCCCTCCCTCATTTCCATTTTTGGCCAGCCAAACTTGGTATCCTGTGCCATTGTTAATGGGTATGTTACCTGAAGCTGTTACAAAAGTCCATTCCAAGTTCATCCCAATGAATTGAGGAGTAATGCAGTTTTAATTTTAACTCCAATTATATTCAGGAAGATTAATTGTTGGGGGCAAATCCTTGTGTGGGGCCAAAAGGGAATTATAAATCATTCAGTTAGATTATCAGATAATTTTCAAGCTCCTGTGGGTTTCAGAAAATAGACAAGAATAGCTTAAATCTGTCTCTTTCAAAAAGAACTAGTAGCTTGTGAAAAATTAGAATCTGTCTTTTCCTCCTCTCCAGCAATCTCCCTGGATATGGGGGAAATGTCCACTAGTGCTAATTTAATTGCAAGTGGAAGCCTCTGCTGCCTGCAAGTAATTCACATTTTTCAGTAGCAGATAATGGCAATAGTGAAAGTGTCTCCTTACTATTAGGTCATTTTATTTTTAAGTCAATGACAATGGAACTATTATGTACCAGCTGACGAGCGCTTAATTTGTTTAAGTATAGAAGAGGATTTATTAGCAGTCATATGTTAGTATTACTATGGCCCTCCACTCATAGCTCTTACATATGCATTAGATAATTTCATCTAATCTAAGCAAATGTAAACTAATCTAGCTAGATGCATAAGTATGGACTTCATTTTCCTTTCATGGAGACAAGTATTAATTAGAAGACACTTAGCAGACCTAAAGCAGAGTAACTTAGCAGAGAATCAGGTCTCATATCTTTTGTCTACTCTGAATACTGCATGAATATGATCATGATTTTAGGCATAATGAGGGTCATGAAATATGACTAATTGCAATCCGTGAAAGTGAACTCTCCCCTTAGCAAGGCATGCATCTGTGTCAGCTGCTAAACAGCACTGCTGGAGGGCACCTGTGAATCAGCCCCTCCCTATTACTGCACAAAGAACTCTCATTTACCCTCACTTACATGAATATGAATCAGAAAGAACACAAGAAAACCTAAAGAAGTTGGGGTTGGGCTGCACTCAGTCCTTCCCACCCCTTCTGAGTTTGCCTTCCCTGGTTTCCCTACCCCAGTGCGGGCCCTTCCCTTGGCTGCAGCTCTTCAGGGAAGGTGGGACCAGCTGTTCCCCGTGTTCAGAGCAGGTTGAAAATTCTTGCAGAGGTGAAAAACCATTGTCTCTTCTCATTCATTTCTCATTCATGCAAGAGGTATTTTTAAGAATTGGCTTCTTTGTGTTATGGTCTAAACTTGTATGACTGAGACTAGAGGTGCCTCTAAATTTGCTTGAGGTTTTAAGTTTTTTATGTGTGTGTGGTTGTTTTTTGGTGGGTTTTTTTTAATGAAAATTGTGAAGAATAAGTGGGAAAATGGAGATCTGGGAGCACAGACAGCTCTTGAAAGCAATCCTGCTGTCTGGATCACCACAACTACAGATTTGAAACGAAATTCTGGACAGGAGAAAGTTTTAAACAAGTCATAGAGGTACTGAAAAAGGTACTGGCTACTTCAGAGGGAAGTGGATTCATGCATTTTGACAGCTGTTACTCCTGGATCCTGTTCAGTTCCACTTGTCTGAAATTCTGTGGATTTTTCCAGGCACAAGCCAGATTTGACATGATATTGTAAAATTCATTGTCTATTTTGATTTCAGTCCTCTTTTAAGAATGTCTGAACAGTTATGACAGTGATTAAAGGACATATATACAGGTATATACATTCAGATAGTCATATTGAGCTAGTCTTATATAACTGTACACAAACATACATTTTTGGTTATGAATATTTTAACATATGCTTTTCACCTCAGAATGAGGGTTTGTTTCAAGTGTTGAAAACAGGCTTCTGTTGGAAATGTTTTTCTTGAAAATGAGCTCCAAAGAGGCTAATCCCTCTGGCTGATTCACCTCAATGACAGATGCAGAACTGGGGGCTGCATTCTGCTATAATTTGCCCTCCACTTAAAGTGCTGAATTTACACCCAGTTACTCTTGCAAAAATAAGATCATAATCTTTATCCAGATCCTCTTGTCAGTGAACATTTTATCCTTTTCAAAGATGTTTTTTGAAGTTGCATTGCTGTCTATTCAGTAAATAAAAGAGAAGTTCTTTATTCTGTGTTGTCATTTCTGTCTTTCACCCTATAGTAATTTAAAAGAAAGGAATGAGGACAAATAGCATCTTGCATTTCTGGTCCCTTTTTTTGGTTATACAATAGATTTTAAAGAGCAACATACTCATTCTGCTGTAAAAAGAAGCAAAATTGCTGAGTGATTTTTCTAGGTATTCAAACTTTTGAATATTGGAACATTTACAAGATACATAAAAATCAGACTAATTTCTAAAGAGTTATAAATTTGAAAAATAAATTGTATGACACATTGCCATAAGGTTCCAGTTCTGACTTTTATTTAAAAGGTTTGAGTGAGAAAAAAAATATCGTTTAGAAAATTGATCTAATGATTGATTTTCAGAACTCAGTTTGTTTGTCAATTAGCAAACAGGCAGTCATAAATTAATAGATGCTCCTGCTCTAAATAATCTTGGTATATTTAAATGCATTCCCAGTTATAAATGGATATGGGTGAATAACAGCATGGGGACCCCAACATGATACTTTTTAGTTAGAGGCCAATATTCCATAGTCATTTGATAGCCAGCTTTTCTTGTTCTTTTGCCTTTGCCAATGATTTTCTCATTCAATCGCACAATTTTTGAAGTACCCAATTTCAAATAGAGAGAGAAAATTTGTACCTTTTAGAGATACATAACACCAAAATCTCCATTCAAGTAGTCAAATAGACGTTTTTTGGGAGCTGGACTTCATATTGACGACTAAAGCCCTCTGAGAAATTGTCATTTACACTTAAACCCTCTTACTTATTTAAGTCCTTCAAAACTAAGCTTTTGGGGAAGGAATGTGTGGTGATACAACTTCCACTTCATCCCACAGTCATGAAGAAAAGCTATTCATTCCTTCTGAAAGGAATAAAATAGAAATAATTTTTAAAAGCTAATTGATTGTTTGTCTATAATGAGGTTACTGACCAGTGTAAAGAAAGTCCATAGGCAGCAAAGACAAGATCTTTGGAGGATATCAAAGGTTGTGTTTGTTGAGGAATGCCTTAGAAAAAGAATTGTTTGCATAGGGATTCTTCTCTTAAAGCAGAATGGCCAGAAGAAAATCATAGTTTTGATACATCAAAGAATTATATTGTTCCCTAAGCAATCGCGACAGGTTTTGGAACAACTCGAGTCCGCAATTCCTGAGTCTAAGTTCAATTTCCTTTTTTTATCTTTATAGTCCAGGCTAGATCACAATTTCTCAAACCTGTTTTTTTGGGTTTTCATTTGTTTTTGTTTTTAATTTCCTTTCCTTCTCAATTCAAAAACACACCTAACCACCTAAAAATACATTTATCTTTAACTTAGCATTTCTAGAACTAAAAGTCTGAGGAACATTTTTTTGCACTCTGTTCATTCACATTCAGATTATTTTTTTAATCATCAAATAAGAAAAAAAGGGTCTGAGCTGCTACTATTTGATGCAGTTTTTTTCTTTCCATGTATATACATATATATATATGTACATATTTCCATGTGTGTATATATATATATGTTCATATTTATACATGGATCACCCTTTGTTGTCAGTGCTCCATGAGTAACACAATGACAAAAATGAAGCAGGTTGTAAACTTTGAAACTTCCTCTTATGCATATTACTCTGAATTGCTGCAATGAAATGTTCTGCCTAAAGCTGCACATTTGTTTTTAAATGTTTGTTCTATTCTAAAGAACACTGAAAAAAAGTAAAACTAAACCAGGTTGAGGGCTTCATTCAAATCCTTTGAATGTCTCAACCTGCATGACAGATGTGTCACAGCTGACACAAAAGCTTGGCCTGAATTCTGATTTTGTGTGTGCTGCATTGTGTCTGTTGGACAGTATAAGCTTTGCCTTAACATCAGCATTCTTTTCCCCACCCCCCTACGCCCTCCCTCCCACCCTCCTGGGCATTCACAGGGTCAGTCTTGGGTCAAGGTTGGTTACTTTTCCAAGAATGAGTTGCAAATAAGTGCAACTGAGAGAAATATTGCTTTCTCCTAGTGAACTGCAGCCCAGGAATCCCAGTGTGACAAAGTGCATAGAGGTGGAATAAAAAATTCAGAGCTCCCTGTTTGGGATAGCATTCTTTGGACTGATTTATATATTCATAATCCTCTTTGGAACTGGGGGAAGTGTGGCATATGCCTAATAGAGAAAGATAGAATATGAAAGCTTTTTAAAGGGATTAAGATGATACACTAAAATGCTAGGAATTGCCACAAGCATAACTCATATTTGCAAGCATTCTATTTTCACACTCAAGTCCATACTTTCACGTGGGTGAAGGGAGTCATCTCTGATCCTGCTCAGGAAGCTCTGATACATGTTTAGGACATCATCCTCCTGAGACATGACAGGACAGAGGCAGTTCAGAAGCAGTATTATATGAACCAATCAGAAAGTCCATGTTTCAAAAGCACAGAGCCACTGCGTGAACATTTTTATCCAAGTAAAAGAATATGCTTGTTTGAGGACTTCTACTTCATTATTTTTTACATGTATTCACTCCAAGTTGTATCAGTGTTTGTAATCATTTGAATCAGGTGGGATGTGGATCAAGATGAGACCAAGATGTTGAAAGGATACATCATTTTCTTTTGAAAATATACCACTTAGATCTTTCTTCCTGAGAAGCTTTAAATACTTAAATAATGATGTTTACATAATACTCTCTGCAAAACAAACAAATGAACAGAACAGACATTTGATCTTCCCCCCTATGCTGCTGCTCTTCATGCTGAATGAAATAATTCTACTTTCTCATTAGTAAGATGATACTTTCAGGCTATCCTCTTACCAATGCTTCTTAGTCTTCAATTATCCTCTTTCTGGACCTTTAATCCTACATTTAAAATAACAACAAACCATGAAATTAATGGGCATCATGGGAAACCTGCGCTTTTTCAAAATCCATCTATTTTGCATGATAGAATGTGTCATAGGTCCTCTGATTTTAAGCAGACATTCAAACTGGTATGGCTCTGCCTTCAATTTTAATTTCCTTTTCAGTTCCATTCTATTCCATAAATGTCCTGCCAATTTAATTACTTGTTTTCTTTTTAAATTCTTTATGGTTTGTCCATTATCTTTTTTATTTTTCTCAGAAAGGAAATGTCCATGTATAAAGGCAAGAGGGGACAGGATGCACTGCACAGGTTCCCCCTCACTACAGTTTAGGTCTTTAGACAGCTCGTAGTTGTTGGCAATAGTAAAACATGTTAATGAGCGCTGTGTGTATAGACTGAGACATTTAAACTGATTAAAAAGTAACTAATACAGTCTTGACCCAACCAGAAAGTTTGGATTTGATTCATTGCAATGGGCAGGGAGATTTCATTATCACATATGCCAAAAGCAGAATAGGGTCTGTTGTTCTGTGGGCAATTTCTCTATGGAAGGTAGCTGCTTGCCTTTATCACCAGGGAGGCACAACATTGTATACTTCCTGGTCCATGCCGATCTAATTTCTCTATTTATCTAAAATCAGTGGTGGAATTTGAAGTCCATCCTTTTCCTGATGATTAATTAGAAAAAGGAGCAATTTCAGACTTGAGATTTGAGGATCTGTCCACATTTTCAAAATAAGACACTGCCAAACTGTGACTTAAAAATTATCTGTAGAATATCAGTCTATGAGCTGTGGTTAATTCACTTGATTAATTCTCCTCTGTATTCACTGAGGCAAGAAAAAAAGCAAGCTGACTAAACTTCCATGACTGTTTTTGTTGTGGATGTATGTGGCATAGAGAGACTTGGAAAGGAACATAGTTACCTAGAGGAGGAGTGAGCGGTTGGGGTATGATTCTCATTGTAAGAACTCTAGAGTATAATTTTTGGCCCTCAGTTGTGGCACTAGAGGGTTATGGTCTTTCACAAACCTTGATAAAGGCATCCTGAATGTTAGATACCCCATCTGTCTTAAAAGCCACTCAGTTTAACCTAATGGATTAATCTTAGCAGTGGGCAAGGTCTACTTTGAAATTGAAGCTTAAGGTTGAAATCAAGTCAACAAATCTCGTCCTGAGTTCTATACAACACTCACATTTAGATATAGTGATGGCTGAAGTCATAACATGGCCCATCCATATTTATTCCTTTTGCTTTAGATGGTCACTTTGAACTGTGTATTCTTACGGAAGCTTTTACGTTGCGGAAAACACAACACAGAAGAGTTTCTGAATGTTCAGGGATCCTCAGCACAGGAAGGGCATAGACCTGTTGGAGTGAGTCCAGAGCAGAGCCATGAAGATGATTAAAGGAATGGAGGATCCCTCCTATGGGGAAGGGCTCAGTGAATTGGGATTTTTCAGCTGTAAAAGAGAAGGTTTTAGGGTGGCCTTCCAATACTTGAAGAGAACCTAAAAGAAAAATAGAGACAATTTGCAAGTGCATGTAGTGACAGGATAAGGGGGAATGATTTCAAGCTGAAAGAGACAAGGTTTAGATTATATATTAGGAGGAAATTCTTTATTATGAGGAAACTGAGGCACTAGAACAAGTTTCTCAGAGAGCTTGTGGATGTCCCATCCCTGAAAGTGTTCAAGGCCAGGTTGGATGGGGCTCTGAGCAATTTGGTCTAATGGAAGGAGTCCCTGCCCATGGCAGAGGGGTTGGAACTAAATGATCTTTAAGGTCCCTTCCAATACAAGCCATTCTATGATTCTATGATTCAATGATTCTGACTCTGTATAGGAATAATGATTACTAGAGCTGGGAAATACTGTGATGAGTAAATACTTCTTAGTTTTTGTGAAAAGTTTTCAGGATTTTCATTTGTATTTTTTGATTCCTTAACAAAAATACACAGAAAAAGAAAAACAAAATTGTCTAAGTTATAATGTTACCCATGTGTTACTTGAAGACAAAAGAATATAGGAAAAGGATTTAAGGGGAAGTGCAAATAAATGTGTTTTTATCTCTCACAAACAAACAATAAATAATACGATTTAAACAACATTTCTGTTGGTAGTTCTTGAAAACCAAACCATTCAGATTTAAGGATAATATACTCATTTGTAACAGGAAATTCATGTAAAACACATGAACTTTCATATCTACTGTATTAGGTGTTTTTATCATCTTTAAACACAGTTCATAGGAGCAACATAACTGGAAATTTCTGTGAAAACTGGGAGAGATTTTTTCAAGAAACTTAAATAATAACCACGATCATTTAAATCTGAGCTCATAAATTTCAAACTTAAATAATCTTATTCTATAAAGTATTTTGTTTGCTTATTTAAGTCATAAAAATAAGTCTAGGAAAGGAACTCAATACTTTGTCAAGTTCCTCCTTGTTCCCTAGGGCAGGATGAACAGTAGAAGTACTAATCCTGACAGATGTTGTCTGACTTGTTCTTTGAGATGTCTAAGGAGAACTTCACAACATCCTGAGGGAGGTTGTTCCAGCATTTTGTATTTCCTCTTTAAAGCTTTCCCCATGTCTATTCCTGAATCATTCCTTCTTCAGTTTAACCTCACTTTTTTTTTTTTAATTCACCTTAGGCACATTAATCAGGATTTTTCTTCCTTTTGTAACAACAGACATTTTGAGTCTATTTACATAGTCTCCAGCCAGTCTTCTCTCCCTGAAGCTGAACAGCTCCAGTTATTTCAGTTTTTTTCTGGTTAGCAATGATTAATAGTCTGATGGAATCTCCTTTGCTCCCCCAAACAGATTCACACCTAAATCAGAGAGTGAAGTTCAAAGTGAAAAACCTACCTCAGTTGAGAGCTAAGAACATACCATTAGTGGGAGATGTGACTCTCTTGCAGACCATGTTCTTGTTTGTGTCATCCAGTATTGACTTCATATGGTAGAACCAGATTTATGAGTATTTATCAGCTTATAAAATCATTTCACTGTTTCATTTTTATTTATATAATATTTGTGAGGAATTCAAGGAACTGTTTTTATTTTAACCAAAGAGAGCTTTGTGAAGAACTTCTTTAATATCCAGAATTTTGGGAGATCCTTCATTTCAGCATTTCTAAAAACAGAGATCTGAAATGTAATACCTCATAACATTTTTGGATATCATTCTCCACCCTTTACAAGGTTACAATTTTTTCTTTCATTACATCACTCATGATGATATTGATGAAATGTTTGGCTTACTGTACTTTTGCATTCACTTTGGGAAGCTCTAGCTATAAACCCATGTCCTGAGGAACCTTGCCTTGCCTTGCCTTCTGATAACCTGTAATAAGGGCTAAGGAGTTACATTTCCATCATTGCATTGTTATTAGTTGGATCACATGCACTTGCCTCATATAATTCTGGGGAAATCCTTTAAACTATAAAATGCCAGCTCCCCCTCTGTAATGTTGATGAAACAGAGCTCTAAATATAACCCTGTCATACTCACAACTGTGGAAAAGTTTCCATTCTTCCTTTGCTGTCCTACATATGCAGAAAAAGTTGTACAGCATCCATCTTATCTTTTCAATAACTGTATTTTAAATTATGGTTATTTGTCAAATAGTCTTAAACGTGTAGCTGCAGATCTATAAGTACCATGACCTGTCTCCACTGGAAAGGGCTGATGTAATTAGAGAAAGGCCTATATCAATCACTGAGATAATGGGTGTTCTCTCTCTGTCCCTCTGCCCCTCTCTCCCTCTCTGATCATCAGTTATCCTGGCTATTTTAGACAAAATATCAGACACTACCTTCTTTTAGCTACAGTTCTGCCATTGCTATTAATGGAATTTAAATTCTTCCATTAGGTAAAAATTTCCTATGGAGACTATTCTGTAACTGCCAATTAAGGAAAGTCTAATTTACGTAATCTCACAGAATTTGCAACGGATTTCATAAATGTGGTAAAAGTTGACATGTCAGATATGGACTGATTCTTCTGGAAATAACTGTCTGAATTGGAAGTGTTCCCCTTTTAGTACCATTGTGGCTCATACTAAACATCGTGCATCAAAATGCCAATGTAAAGTTAAAATAGCCTTTTCTATTGCTGTTACTTATAATAATGCTTCTACAGATGTTGAAAACCCCAGGCCTAGAAAGGTACTCCATATCTGTGGCTGTCAACAGGAGATATCCTATCAGTAGTTACCAGAAGTGACTCTTAACTAACATCTGTCATAAATGGCATTGCAGTAAAAGCACGTTAGAACTGAATCTTTTGAAGAGTAATGACAAATTTAGGTATAAACATGGTCTTAAGTATGTGGAGAAAATGATCATAGTTTTCAAATTTTAGCTGGTGTAGCTCTGATAACACGAGCGAGAGTAAACAGGACTGTGCTGAGCAATTTTGGTGATGCACGTCTGAGTTCTTTGAGAACTGGGTCTTGGTGCAAGATAGAAAAGGAAAACCTATTGCATGAACTTATCAGCTCTCCTGAGTATAAAAGGCCAAAGAATTTTACTCTGGGTTTCCCACATCAAGCCTAATCACTTACAGATAGATGTCTTACCATTTTTAAAAGAACATAAAACAAATGCCACACAATTTCTATAATGACTGTAGCACAGTGAAAATTGCTTTGCCTGAAAGCTAACATGACTGCAGCCTGATGAAATAAAACCCCTTGTCAGATCTTGCTTTAAAATCTGAGTCAGTTTGAGAATATGAGTACCAGAGTAGATTTAAGCTCCAGTATATCCTGTGGGGTAAGCCCATGCAGACTGACCACAGCAAGGAGTTGACACAGAGGTAGCCCATAAAATGAAGAATTGCCCCCAGGGGTTCTTCAGGTAGAAATGGTGTCTCCCAGGTGGATGAGAAGAGGCTTCAACTTACCAGCTCCTCTCTGAATTCAAAATACTGTCAATGGTCAGGTATTTGCAGGTCAAGAAAACAAAATTTGATGATCTCTCACTCTCCTCATCTGCATTTATTTATTTCACAGGGATGCGCTTAGGATTTGTATTGATTCTGGTATTATTTTCATAAAATGAAAATATTTAAAAAGAAGCACAAGGAGACAATTTCTTTAGAAAGATTTTCTTTTTGCAGAGACCAGGCAAACAAATAGAATTGTCCCTACATTTCTCTGGCTTGAGTTGTCAAGTCTTCAACAGGAGCCAAATAGACACCTTTAACCTGTTGGCCTGCTTTGACTCCAATGGTGAGCCAAAACAATCCTTTGACAATGATATAGGTTTATTCTTCACACTCTTAGGAGACCAAGTATCCTACAGCTGCATCATTTTTCAAGAGTGATTTACTTGTTGGTGAAGAAGTGCTTGACTTTGCTAGAGTTCCTATCTTTTGAAAATGTTCTGCATCTGTAGGAGTCTTTTCAGGGATGCAGAGGAACGCAAAAGATTACAAAATGCTTGCAGCAGAAGGCTTCTGAACCTCAACATTTCAACTTTTACCAGACAACTGCTGCTTATCTCTTCCTGATAATAAGCACATTTATTATCAAACTGCACAAAGGCCACCTTATAAAACATGCCAAAGATGTGTCAGAAATTTACAATTTGTGGCTTGGCCTGTTGACCTTATTTCACTTCGATATTCTAAACATTTTCCCCAGGTTCAGTGCTGTTGCTAGTAAATGGATTAATACAACACTATTTCTCATTTTATTACTAAATGTTAATTTTATTCATGTGGCATATAATTACTTTCAAATAAAATTCAAAGCTGATTAAGAATTGGAAGTCCTGTGTCTCTCTCCTAAAATCTATGCATGTATGTGTCTGTATATGTCTGCATGTGTTTCTGCAGCATATGCTGCCATTTATTAGGTTATAAAATTTCAGCTTTCCGTAATGAACAGAAATAAGCCAAGGGGAAGTGTTCAGTGATCTCAGTCTATCTCTTACTGATATTTTTAATTGAAAAAGATATTAATGGTGGTTTCTCAGGACCAAAACACATCTGGAACTTGGATTCATTTAGGAATGAATCTTAATTTCCCAGCTTGTCTTCATCTTACAAACAAGGGCAGTGGAAAACTGTGATTTGAACATCCCCTGGCAGAATTCAGTGACTTTGGTACTATTGAGAACAGAATGAGCTGTAACCTTAAGTCTTGAAGGTAGAAGACATCTGCCTGGTGAAGTCATTCACTTCTTACTGGAAAAGGGATTTTCTGATAAATTCCAGTTCAGGTCTTTGCTGACTCTCATCACTGAAAGTGTTTTTGCCTACATTCTTGTAATGGTTTATTAATGCACTTTGACTCTGGATATTGGAGTGTTTTAATGTTGCTTGATTTGAGTGCTGCACTTTACACTTTTGATTGTAATAGCATCCTGCTTGATCACGTTTAATGTTCTGTGGGATTAACTGGCTCTACATTTTGAGTTCATTTCCATCTTATTTGTCCAACACATCAGGTTTTTGGGGGTTTTTTTGTAGTTTTGGTTGGAGGTTTTGTGGGGTTTTTGTGGGTTTTTGGGTTTGTTGTTTTGGTTTTTGTTTTTGTTTTTGCTGTGTGTGTGGGTTTTTTGGTTTGTTTGTTTGGGTTTGGTTTGGTCTGGTTTAGTTTGGTTATTTTTTTTATTCACATTTTCTTTTTCCATTAAGAGAGTTCTTTTGGTCTCTAGTTAGAAGATAATTAGGGACAGCTTCTTTCACCAATTCAGTTCTGAAAACTCTATATGTCTTCTTACATGATTCCCTCTTGATATCGCACTTTAAGTCCACTGACTTTAGCAACCACATGGCTTTACTTTGCGTAGTAATGTGATACATCAGCATAATTCATATTCTATTTTTTGTGTCATGACTACTTGACTGTTTTTTTGAAATGCAAGTGTCAAGAACCATAGCACACTAAGGGTATACATGATTTTCAAGTAATTTCTAAGGGGAAAACCTACACTCACAAAAAATCCTAAGAACTGGGAAATAAAAGACAAATGGAAAAAAAAAAAGAAAAAAAAAGGGAATCCTTCCAAGGCTGAGGATTGCTATGAGACAGCAGGAAGCAAAATGTTTTACAATAGAAAATTGTTCTTCACCCAGAGGGTGGTTGGGCACTAGAACAGGCTCCTCAGGGAACTGGTCATAGCACCAAGCCTGACAGAGCTAAAGAAGAATTTGGATGATGCTCAGGCACATGGTGTGACTCTTGGGGATGGTCCTGTACAGGACTAAGGTTTGGACTCCATGATCCTGTTGCGTCCCTTCCAACTCAGCATATTCTGCGATTCTGTGCTAAAGCAAGAAAGGCAGTATATCACCCCTGATACACAGGTAACAAGAATATAGAGCCAGGTTTTCCTAACAGATAGATCACAGCTATGTCTTCCTGTAAGAAACAAGAGACAGTGATTGTTCTTGGGCTTAGGCCGAAAGATTAAAGAGAAAAAACTGGACTCTCTTGACTGTCAGGCAAATAGATGGCTTATTGCAGTCCAGAACTGTGTAGAATGAGTTCAAGCCTTCTACTCTGACCAGGGAATTATACCACCATAGAAGGGTTTAGGTTGGAAAGACCTTAAATTTCATCTCATTCTAACCCCCCTGCCATGTGCAGGGACACCTTCCACTAGACCAGGTTGCTCAAAACCCCATCCAGCCTGGCCATGACATTTCCAGGATGAGGCGTCCACAACTTCTCATGTGTCAATGCCTCACCACAGTCACAGTTAGGATTTTTTCCTAATATCTAATCTAAACCTATCCTCCTTCAGCATAAGTCCATTCCCACTTTTCCCATCACTACAATGCCCTTGCCAAAAGCCCTTCTCCGACTCTCTTGTAGGCCCTTTCAGATACTTGAAGGTGCTCCAAGGTCTCCCCAGAGCCTTCTCTTCTCCAAGCTGAACAACCCTAAGTAATTCTCTCAGCCCGTCTCCATAGAAGAGGTGATCCATCCCTTCCAATATCTTCATGACTCTCCTCTGGACTTGCTTGAGTAGTCCATCTCATGTTTAGAGGCAAGAATGTTGTGGGGGACTATGTCAAATACTTTGCACAAATCCAGGCAGATCACATCAGTTTTTCTTCCTTCATCTACCAATCCTCTAAACTTATCATATGATTTTCTTCTAAAGAAATATGAAAAGAAGAAAGAAAATTATTATTTCTTAAAGGGTGTAAGAGTAGGGTATACTTAGTTTTAGGTTTCAAATATATAAGGATATAAAAGATTTTATTAGAAAGAGTATGAAATTAATCAAATGCTATGTAGTAGAAAATAAAAAATTGTGTCTTTTAAACATCTGAAAATAACATAGAAATGTCAAGTCGCTTTAAAAGCTATCCCATGAAATGACTTTGGGTTCAGAGAAATGGTTCAATAGACAGAAGACAGGCAAGGAAATTCAAAAGACAAGGTATGAGCTTTTTTCCTCCTTACCATGCTAAAGAGTAGGCTGGGGCAAACATTCATTTTTGTGTAACAGAGAAGGGAAGGACCACAGTGCAGTTCCAAGCAAGTCCATGTAAAGGTGTGAGGAGAGGTGACAGTGGAAAGCAGGAGGGGAAAAAAGACTCACAACATGGGACAGACAGTTGATTGCACTTAGCCACCCATTTGGGTTCACATAAGAGCAGTATTCAATACTGGAATTGTGGAGCAAAGGATCTGAGGAGATTCGATGCATCTGTTTGGAGCAGTGGGGTCTTTCCCATGTCAAGAGAGTGCAGAGGTGAAAGAGTGTTTCTAAATGTTTCCAATCTCTTTGGGAAGTAATGTCTGTTTCCTAAGGCTGCCCCCTGAAACCTGCTTCATAAGAGCAGTCATGCATGAAGCTTTCCACAGATTACTCTTATGACTGTTTCTCCCTTCAGGTTTCCTGGTGCAAGGATGAACTGAAATGAGGAGATACAATCAGAGTAAATTTTCATTTTGAAGGCACAATTAATAGTCTGCTAATGAATTAGACCTTTTCTTAATTATCTCTGATCTCTACTGTCCTCTTCAGTTTCTAGGTGGCTCAGAAAACAATGTTCTGTGGCTTAAGCTGCCTCTTTTTGAGTGAGAAAGGCTTTTGTCACAATAACAACAGATTAATTTACTGCTGTATTTTCTAGCTTTGCTATTTGCAAGGGTAATGTGAAAGGAAATACTGCAATATGCAGTAGCCTGTGTCCTTTAGAAACATTATTTGGTTAGTTCCACTAACAGTTTGCGCTACTTTCTAATGAATGCTGAATCTTCCGGATGCATTCACTGGATAAAATACATCACCCAGTTTTGGTTTGGCAAGGTTGACTCTGAAAGACAGACATGGTTTTAACAGTTAGCTCTGTGGGCAGCAAAGCTTTGCAAGACTCAGTTTCCTTTCATTTGCGTTTGCTATGTGTCTGATAAGCTTTTCCTGAAAATGGTGGTTTCTCATTTCCCAAAATTCACAGGGGCTCAATGCAGAGTGGAACAAAGCTGAGATACAGCTAAGACTTTCCTCATGGAAGGTGTGAGTTTTAGTCTCCTTTCTACAGCAGTTTTTTCTACAATATATGTAGGAAAACAGTATTTTAGAGAATTTTTACTCTGGTTGCATTTGGAAACATCTGGAGAAGAGGATTAGAAGTTGTTAGGAACTGATTGGAAAAGAGCATGGATCTGATTTCCTTGGGAAATCAGTCTAAAAATTTCTCTGAATTGCATTTTCATGAAAGATGTATGTTAGAATAGCCTAGCAGGGGCACGAACTATTTTATTTTCAGAACTTCTTGTAGTGCAATGTTTTCAAACAGGATATATGATCCCCCTCATAGCCCTTTTTACCATCTGGTTTAGGATAACTATAACTAAGTGTAATGTGTCTGGCTGATGGACTGAGCTTTCTCCATGACAACCACATGGCCTGTGCTGTGCTTTGGTAATTGGAAAGGTGTTGATAACACACCAATATTTTGGCTACTTTGGGGCAGAGTTGGGACAGGATTAGGCTTGTGTTTTGGGTTGAGCTGGCAAAATGCCAACTGCCCAACACAGGGAGAAAGGGTTCCCCCCCCAACCAAGGGAAAAGGAGGAAGAAAAAAAAAAAAGCAAAACCTGAAGTAGCAAGCTTCTTTTATTATACAAAATAAAGACAATTAAAACCAGATTATGATATAATAAATTTATATACAAATGTGAGAAAAGAAAAACAGACTAACAACAATAACTATCGAGTCACCCAACCAAATAATATAGATTCCAACCACCCAAACCCCACAAAACCTCCCAAAAACTCTTCCAGAGAAACCTCCCAGCAAGAGAGGAGAGAAATCAACAAGAAAATGTTCACCTCCCTAGATTAAAACAGCGTGGTGGGCATCAAGGCCTACTCTCAGCAGGGCAGAGCAGTGTGTCCTCACCGGCCTGAGGCAAAACCCAAAAGAGACAGAAGCTCCTCCTCTCTCTCTTTTTATACCTCTTGACACTTCTTGATGATGTCAGATGATATGAAATACCTTTTTGGTTGCTTAAGTCAGGTGATGCTTGTCCTTTCCGATCTATGTCAAATCCTTTGTGCCTGCTAAATTTAGGCCTAATTGAGGCCTAAAGCCAAAATTACCACAGGTTGTCTCTCTAACATTTCTCCCCCCACTCAATAGGCTGGAGGTGGGAAGAATGATGGGCAGAGGCACAGCCAGGACAGCTGACCCAAAGGACACCCATATGGTGTCTACGAAGTAATAACAGCTAAGAGAAAGGAGGTGGGGGCTGGAATTCATTATTATATTTGTCTTCTAGAGGAACTGCTAGATATACTGAAACCCTGCTTTCTGGGAAGTGACTGGATGTCACCTGCTGATGGGAAGTAGAGAACAGGTCTTTTGTTTTCCTTTGCTTCCATGCATGGCTTTGTTGTTGTTGTTGTTGTTGTTGTTGTTGTTGTTAAACTGCTTTTATCTTGACCCATGAGCTGATTTTCAACTTATTCCCTCCTGTCCTGCTGAGGAGAGGGATAATGCAGAAGCTTGGTAAGGACCTGGTATCCAACCAAGGTCAACCTACCACAGCAAGTGGTAGGGTAGATAAAAAGTAGCTGTGGTAGTTTTAGCTAGGCCTCAAATTAGCAGGATCAGAGAATCTACGTACATTAAGGGAGACAGGTATCACCTGACTTAAGCAACCAAAGAAGTATTTCATACCAGATGACAAAAACTTGAGATATGTAGGAGGAGTTTCTCAGTTCCATCATGTCTGCAGTGCAGACAGGACATGCTGCTGCTGCCCTGCTAGCCTGGGCTCTGCTCCTGCCGCTGCTACAATGTATTTTGGTTTAGTTTCAGGGAAGTAGAAACACTTTTTTGTTATACTTTCTGTTTCTTGTAGGATGGTTTTTTGGGTTCTTATGGATCTAGAGTGATGGAATCTGTTTTCGGTGGGAGGTAAGAAATTGTTGTTATATCTAACTTGTGTAAGTGTGTGTTATATTACAGTTTTATTTTTCTCTTTTCTGTATAAATATATATAGTTAGTTTAAGTTTAAACCTAGTTTGAGGGGTCTTTTCCCCTTTCTTCCTTTTCTCAGCATCGGAGGGAAAGAGGCTGACTTTGTGTTGGGCAGTTGGCATTTTGCCAGCTCAACCCAAGACAGATAAATGGCAGAGAATGTGGACACTGACCAAGGACCCTGGCCAGTGTCCTGGGAGCTTGGCAGGTTTCCTGGAAATTGTTTTGTAAACTATCATGAGTTTATCTCATTGTTTTGGTACATGTAGAATATAAACAATATTTTCTTGTTGCTGGATGCTTGCCTTAACTGTTTTACTGACTGCCTTTGGGAGTTCAGACAGCTCCAATTGTACCTGCTGTGAATGTAGCCACTCCAGGGAGAGGCCAAGAGACCTGTCTTTCTCTCCTACTCCACCCAGACAAAGAGCAAACCCCAAATGTGGGTCACGTGGTGAACTGTGGTCATTCCTGTGTAACCAGGGGAAAGGCATGAAGAGGTAGGACAGTGAATCTACTTCTGTGCTTGAAGTCCAGGTATGGAAATAAAAATGGAAGAAAGCTGGTAAATAAATTGTCCACATAATTGAAGCAGAGATCCCAGAAAAGAGTCAAGAACAGCAATGACGCTTACCTGCCTCCAGCCAGGAGGAGGAGGAGAGCAACCAAGTCTATTCGAGAACAACCAAGTCTATTGAACATTGCTGAACCGGAGGGGTGGCCAAAGCTTTACTTCTACACTGACTTGTGGCTGATAGCCAGTGCCCCATGTGGGGGTGGCTAAACTGATGGAAGAAAACTAATTGGAAGTGTGGAGAGGCCCATGTGGGCTGTTGATGTGTGGCAGGACATTGCTGCTTGAGTGGAATCTGTGGAAATTCACCATGTAAATGCCCATGTGCCTAAAAGTCAAGCTAATGAGGAACATGATAATAACAGACAGGCAGACTGAGCTGCACAGGTTGAGGTGTCACAAGTAGACCTAGATGGGCAGCAAATGGGAGAATTATTCCTAGTCTGATGGGCCCATGATACTTCAGGCCATCAGGGCAGAGGAGGCACTTATAAATGGTCATGAGACCAAGGGGTGGATTTAATCATGGACATTATCTCCCAGGTTATCCATGACTGTGAAACCTGTAGTGCTATTAAACAGGCAAAAAGGTTGAAGCCCCTCTGGTATGGTGGACGCTGGGACCAATACACATATGGAGAAGCCTGGCAGGTTGACTACGTCACATTGCCACAGACTCGCCAAGGTAAACGCTATGTGCTTACCATGGTAGAAGCGACTACTGGATGGTTAGAGATGTATTTGGTACCACATGCAATGGCCCGGAATACCATTCTCGGCTTTGAGAAGCAGGTCTTGTGGAGGCATGGTACTCCAGATCGCATTGAGTCAGACAATGGGACCCATTTCAAGAATAATCTAGTGGCCACTTGGGCAGAGGAGCATTGTATTGAATGGGTATATCATGCACCTACTGCTGAAAAAATTGAAAGGTGCAATGAACTGTTAAAAACAACTCTGAAGGCACTAGGTGGAGGAACTTTCAAGAACTGGAATAAGCATTTAGACAAGGTCACCTGGCTGGTTAACACTAGGGGCTCTGTCAATTGAGCTGGTCCTGCCCAAGCAGAATCCCTTCACATTGTAGATAGAGACAAAGTTCCAGCGATTCACCTGAGAGGTATGCTAGGGAAATCTTTTTGGATTACTCCTCCCTCAGGCCAAGACTAACCCATTCATGGGATTGGTTTTGCTCAAGGACCCAGAAATATCTGGTGGGTAATGAGAAAGGATGGAGAGATCCAGCGTGTGCCCCAAAGCAACATAGCCTTGGGGAAAAACTCATTATGTGCTTTGAGTTGTGTTTTGCAGGAAACCAGACACCAGATAAAAAAGACCCAAACAAAGCTGATACCGGTATCCAATGATGTCCAACAATGAGATAGCCCAAACCTGTGAACCCGTCCTAAACCCAAAACTGTGACTGTAACTGAGGAGGCAAAGGATCCAAGCTGAACTGAGACATTTGTATCAAAGGACTACATAAGGACTATACATATATGTATATATGTGCAGGATATAAGCGAACATAAGATATAAGTGTTGCATGGAAAAGAAGTGTGGAGTAAGGGGTGGAGAATGTGATAGTTTTGGTCCAGGCCCCCCTTAGTAACCAGTTGTAACTAGGGAAATGGCCATAACCGAGGTATTCCACACTTGTTTTTTCCATATAACAGAGAGGATAACTAAGAGAGAGATAGGAAGTCTTTTTGCTTCTTCTGGCGAGGCTTGGGAGCAGAGTCCAGGCATCAGTCTCTTATTGGAGCCATGCAGGAGATCATGAGAGGGAGAGAGTGAGAGGAAGCTGGCTTCCTTTTGAGAGTTGCTGGTGAGATTGTATTTTGCCAGGTTTTTTAGGGGGTTTTGATTGTATTTGTCTGGTTTGTTTCTGTTTTGTCCCTCCTTTGTCCCTGTTTTCCCTTCCCTTTTCCCTTTTTCCCTGGGAGCTCCTGATGGTGTGTATAAATTGTATATGAAGTTGTAAATGTTAGAAAATACATATATTCTGACTTATTTCAGTTTCTTTCAAGTTTTCAGTTTCCTTTCAGGTTTCTTTTTTTTCCTTGTTTTGAGGAGTGGGGGAAAAGTGGAGGGCAGCTTGGGCTGAGAGGCCAAGTCAAACTGTAGACAGCAGCCTTCGCAGAGTCAATCAGAATTGGTGTTCCTATTTTATTTTGAATGTCATATAATGGAAGGTCAAGCTTTGTTTTAAATGAGGCTATAACTGTGGATATAACATTTATCAGAAGAAAAAAACAAAAGAAAAATGACAGTAAGAAAAAGCCTCATAATATTATGCCTGTTCCATGCATGGTTAGATATCTTAAATAAGATACACAGAAACACAATGAGAAGGCACACAAGCTGGATTGTCTACATACAGGGTTTGAGTTTTGATCAGATAAATAACCCTGTTAGAAACTGTAATTTCTTTGAGATTTTGACTTTGAAACTTAATGGATTCTGACAAATAAACTCAATAGTAGTTGTTTTGTAATCTGAACTGGGCATGTGTTAAGGAGAAGCACTAAATGTCTTTTATTTCAGGTGAAAGAATCCCCTCCTAGTCCCCTTCCCCTCTCTTTTCACTTCCCCCATCCCTTTCCCCCTTCCCTTTCCCTTTTCTTTCCTTTTTTCTTTCCTTCCTTTTTCTTTCTTTTTTTTTTCTTTCCCTTTTCTTCCTCTCTCTCTCTTTTTCCCCTTTCTCTCTCTCAGCAAGGAGTTTTATAGCCTGCAGAAGCTACTGTGCCAGGACTGTGTAATTGTGGACACTGTTTGCACAAAGGAAACGTGCCTGTCAGTGGAATTTGTCATGCCCCTTAGTAGAGGGAGTTTATCCGACCTGCCAAGTTCAGTTCTAAAGGGAAAGGAGATCTCCACTGTGTGGGCAAGTAGTTACTTTTGGTCACTCCCACCCAGAGCCTCATTTAACAACCAGTGGCTTCAGGACATTAAATTTACTTGCCACCTACACCTAAAAAGCAAAGCTGCAGTGAGCAAGACTGAACAGTTCTGCACATCACTGTCAAAGAGTCTGGGTGCTGGTGCCGTTTACTGGCTAAGTGGGTGCTCATCCATGATGTTTTTAGAACTAGACTTCCCCTTCTTTTCCTAGGTTCCTGGATATTGTGCAGAACCAATCTCTCCCATGTTCTAGGAGGAGCTGCGTAGTCTACTGTGGACAACAGATCCTGCTCCACCTTTCCTCTTATATGCTGCAGTTTTCAATCTGCCCCAGTCTAGTTGTCATAACTTAAAAGCAAATAATGTATCACTTGTTACAAAGACTTTCTTTTTCTTCAGTTTATTGCCTGTCATCTCTCCATGCAGGTTTTGGGAGGTCAACGGTGCTACCTAGTAGCCGTGCCTCTCATCAGTTCTCTAAAACACTGTACTGCAATATAAACCAATTTATTTCACACTCACACTTTTCTGTAAAGGATGTGGGGGAATTTCCATTTTTGATTTAAAAAAAAAAAAAAAAAAGAGAGACAGAATCTATGAAGAAAAAAGAAGCCACACAGAAGCACAGACTGTGCTTGTCAACAGGTCAATATAAAATACCTCAGCCGCAAAACTCCCTGTTCAAGCTCACAGAGAGCAGATGCCTTCCAAGCTTGCCAGGAAGACATAATGAAACACAGAATAAAACATGTCGATAATTGATGAGTTCTTTATATGTGAGGATAGTCCTAAGGTTCAGCCATTGAATCCTCAGTAATCCAGAAAGTAATAGCTGAAATACCACAGTGGAAAATTTAAAATGACTTTTTGAATAAATTAGGAAGAATTGTGAAGAGCATTTGTAAAATCAAGTTTCAAAAAAAATTGCAAGCATGAAGTTTTAAAATATAGAAAAGATTTGGGGTTTGGATTTTTTAATAGTCAGAATTTTTATTTGGGGCATCATCTGAGAATAAAACAGATAGACCAGCTTAAAAACAAACAAACAAACAAACCCCAAACCCCTTGTATGTTCACTGCAAAATATCTGGGTATTTGCACTATTTTTGGCTAGAAAATGGAAAATTAATTCCATTTATATATAGCATTGTCAATCAGATTTTAACCCCCCCAAAATATGAAGTGGATTTCAGCACCACTAGCTGAGATAGAACTACTTTACAATAGAAAGGAATAGGAACAAAATGTCCTTAGGCATTTTTGGTTTGGTTTGGTTTATTACATTTCCTTTGTACCTCTTCAGGGGAAAAAAATTAATCTTCACTGCATATCATAAGCTACTGGTACAGCTACTTAGGACAAAAATAGCCACTTCATTGCTGAGAGTAGCCAGAAAACATAAATGATGCTGTATTTCATTTTAAAAGTGATTACATGACCTGGTTCTACTTATGCACAGGAAAATATTTAAGGAGGAAATTATTGCTGTGTTCCCATTTGATGCCTTTCCCAGAACAGCTAACAGCTCCAGAAACAAAATTCCATTTGTCACATAATTACAAACTTTAGGGATGGTTACATTAAATAACCAAAAAGCAAGTCAGACCTTTCTAATTCAGGAAAGTGAAGCTGTCTTTAAAGAATAGCTGTGTCCTCTGGGGGAAAGGTAGAAATGAAATTATTCCATTAGCACAAGGATTAATACAATTTCAAGAAGATATTCTTGGCCATCAGCTTAATATAGAGACATAGAACTGACTCCAGAAATAAGCACTGGCTTTGTCAAGAACTATAATATGTCAGAGATGAAATTGAATGACAAAGACTTGGAGAAAGCTAAATGAAGAAAGAAAAAAAGCTACATATTTTGTAGTGGCTAATGGTTCTTCTCCAGGGCTAGAACAGATGCAAATGACAAAAATCTGATGTAGAAAAAGCATTTTGAAGGGATTCGTAAAGCACATTTCTTTCGGGTTATGACGTGAATTTGCTTCACTTAAATGCTAGCAGTTTATTTCTGAGAAGTTCTCAACATTACCACAGCAATCTTTAGTGGAACACTGGGGCAGATACCTGCCTACCACACACCAGTAAATGCACAGGCACAAGTCTTGCTGCTTTTATCTAAACCAGCTCATCCCACAATTATTGCAAAGATAGGTTGAACACTGCTTGTTCAGGAGAGGAAATAAGAAGAGGATAGGATAAAGCAGGAATTTAAATCCTTAACACGTATCAGAGAAGTCAAAGGGGAAGTGATTAAGAGACCAAATAATCACCTGATTTTAAGTAAAGCTTAATACGGATGTTGCTTGCACCTTTGAAGTGAAAATAAATGACTACATTTTTCAAAGACAGAAGTTCTTTCCCAGGGAAATTGCTGTCCAACAGGTGGTAGTGAAGGTTGAAAGAAAAATTGGCAGTTGTTCTTCCTGAAAGAGCAGCACTAATGAAAGCGGTTTCATGGAATGTGTATAATACTAATAATGTGATTACTGGGGTTTTAGTGGTTGTGTCTGAGGAATGTTTTAATGGTCATATTTAAGGAGCATTTTGGAAATGGGATGCTACATCAGAAAGCTTAGTTATTGCTTTACATCTTACATGGCTACCAATGTTGTACTTGCAGATAATTGAGCTCTACAAAACCAAATGATCATGAGATTTTATTTGCTTTCTGATATTTTTGAAGATTCCTGAAATATGTTAGTTTCCTTTTTTTCTTTTTTCCCTAAATTTTATTTCATGTAAAGAGAAATCTGGAAGTCACTGCTCTGCATTCCAAACAAGCAAAATGTTATTTTGCTCTTTTATTATTTCACTTCTCTGCATATTGCAGACACTATGTAGAATAACTTACTTTTGCTTATAACACCTTGGACTTGCTGTTAATTCATTCAGCAGAGAGGCTGGTAAATAAGTACTTAGCTCTCTGCCCTCCTTATGGATTTATCAGCCTTATTTAAGGGAATTGAGCTGCAAAGCTGAGGGTTGTTTCTGCAAACACCTGCTCTCATCAAACAGACATACAAGCTAAAACTCCCAAAGCAGCCAACTTGTGGGTTTGAAATGCATAGCACTCATGAACTTTATGGAAAGATGCACTGCTACATTATAAATTTTTTTGAAAGGTGAAAGCAGAAGCTTGCACATATGATAAGATAGTGTTAGAAAAGCCCTCATATTAGATTTTTGTCTGGGTCTTTGAAGGCAAATGCAATCTGATCTTTACCTTTAAGTCAGATTTATATTTACCTCTTACATGCTCATTTTTCCCCCTGCTGTTTTTCAAATATCATTGCTTGCCTTTACCCCATGAAAGTGGGGGATGTGTGTATGAGTGAGACAAGCTATTAGTCTAAACCACAAAGATTGCTTACTCCAAAGAGAAAAAAGTATAAATTTATTTGGTCTGAGTGATTTTCTTAGTTTCATTGAACATATTAATGCTGGTTCTCTTGGAACAGGCTCCCTTGTTCCATTTATTGTGTTACCAAACAAAGTGGTTTTGAGAATTTTAAAAGAGTCTTGCTAGGAAAAAGAGTAACATATAACAGTAAAACAAACAAACAAACAAATAAACAAAACCAACCACAAAACAAAAATCTGTTTCTAATTTACAGCATTTTCATTTTGAGAAGGCTATCAGATATTTCACCTAATCATCTATCAAAGTGCCTTCAGAACTCCTCTGTGTGACAGGGCTTAGCTGATGGTGTTGTGGAAGTCTTAAGTCATGTTTTCATTGCTTTAGTCAGCCTGAATTCATGCCTAGATGTTCAGAGAATCATAGAATATTTGGGTGGGAAGGGACCTTAAAGATCATCCATTCCAAGCCCACCTTGGGCAGGGGCACCTTCTACTCAACCAGGCTGCATGTTATTTGGATGCAGTTCATTGTGTGTTATAAACAAAGATTGGAGCTGTGCAAAACTTAGTCTTCGTGGCATTTAAACAAAAGGTTTTGGTACTTTCAGCATTTGTGCATTGTCTGTTGCTCCAGTTTTGCTTTCTGTCTGACATTTTGATCAGGCTACAAGTGGTAAGATAACTACTGTAGTAGTTGGGAAAAAGGACCCTTCTATACAGCTGGGGTTCAAAATTGTTGTCATGGTTATAATTGTGAAAACTATAGGCATCAGAGAGGACAGAACCAAGTCTCATGCACTTCAAGAAGGAAATGATATGGCCACTGAGAACTTCTGGTTGACTGTATAAATTGCTATGGGCATCCAGGAGATAAGGATATGATCACATTTTCCAGACCTATTCTATTTTGATATTTTCAATAGAGACCAGGTGGAGTTTTATTTTTTCAATAAAACTTGGGTTTTTTCAAGGATAGTGTTTTTGTTGTCGTAAGTGTGACTTCCCATGAAAACTTTCAGCTTTTCAACGAAGCATACCCAAATCATCTAACCTGAAAGACATTGATGGGAAAGAAAAAAATGATTCTGTGAGGAGAAGGAGAGGATGACAGATAATTAAATATTTTCCTCCAATAGTAAGGTTTAAGAAAAAAAAAACAAACCTTTCTCACCCACCCCTTGTTCAGACTTTGCAGAATAACTTCCAGCTCATTCTCTATCCATATTCCCAGATCATATTCACTTGCAGTGATGCCCTGGGGATGACCTCCAGCTTCGAGACTCCTCCATCCAAGGAAAAGCCCAGTGGAATGGTCTGATTTGGGTCAGCTCAGATTCACCTGGTTCTGAGAGGTTTAAACCTCACAGTATTCTGAGAGGTTTAAACACAGTCACTATCTGATTTGGGGTTTTAAATCAGATAAACCAGCAGACACTTGCAAGCCCCTTCTTCAAAGAGTTATGTTAGGAAGTGGTCTCTCCAGATCCTCCCTAGAAAAGTGTCCCTCCAAATCTTTTCACAGTCCCATTTTCTTGTTCGTGGTATCTCATTCAATGAGAGAGAATAAATTTGGGAGGTCTGAAAAGTCTAGATATATTAATGGTACATGACAACTTTATTCTTACCTAGATCTGAAAACCAGAGAGCATAATATACTTTGCAGTAATACTGTTAAAATTTAGGAAAATTTAATTATAAAAAAGTTATTTTTTTGGAGCAGGGATCATCTGTTTGATGTATGTTTGTGGAGCACACACTATGATGAGTTGTCTGTCTGCTGCTTAATATCTTGCATTCTTCTGATTTTTAATAGCACTTAATTGTAATAATTTGCACCTTATCTGAAAAGGGAGATGTCTGGGGAATTTAGTCAGGAAAAAAAGCTGAAGCAAATTAAAACAAAAACAACAACACACAAAACATTATAGAAGGAAAAATAGAGAAGCTCAGTTCATGAGAAACTATTCCCTGAGCAACACAATTGTTTTTGTTTGTTTGTGGTGCTTTTTTAATGACAAAAACAGTTGAAAACCCATAATGGAAATGAAATGGACTTAGAATATAAGTGATATCTGGATAAAACTATCTTTGCAGTAACATTACGATAAAGCAAAGAAAATTAGCTAACCTTAATTGACAAGAATAATATTTCCTATCTCATTTTTGCAAATAACACATTTTGCCAGGACAAATTTCCACAATTTACCTGCGTGCATGTGTTTGTACAACCTAGATAGATAGGCAGATAGATAATATACAACTTAATTAAGGAAAGAAAATTCATTGTGTTGGTAAAAAAGATTTTTCACCACCTAAATTCCATTATCTTTATTGTGATCAAATCTTCAGCAATGTCTGAAAAATACCAAGTCATATCTACTGCTCCCTGAAATCAAGGAGTCATCTTCAATTACAGCAAAAATTACTGTCACAGGCCACTTGTCATTAAAAACTTGGAGTTTTTATAATAAAAATTCTGAGGCAAAATCTTCATCTGACATAAAACATTTTCAAAGATGAATGGGGCAAAAAAGATATTTCTGGGTTGTACTTTAGATTGTCCTCCCACACCCTAAGCAAAAAAAATTAGTGAAAATAAAGCTACAAACTAGAATTTCCAGTGGAAAGTATGCCATGCTATTTTATCATCTCTAGTGCAATTAATTTAAATGTCTATCTTTGTATCAAAATTTTGAAGTAAATGGATGTAAAATGTGAGGAATCCAAGACTACAAATTCTGGGCCAAATTCTGTAATCTCACCAACTGGGTTCAGATCTTTTAGACAGAGAAAAAGTGGCAGTTTTACATGCATTTACAATGTAGGGGGAGGGGGGGATCACAAACTTCACGGATTATTTTGTATTACCTTCAGTAGGTTTATTGCTGTTGTTGTCATTTCTGATTAAAACAACAATTACAGCATTTTCCAGTTCTGAAACAGCCAGGGGCAAGTAGTTGAACTAGTAAGATTTCTAATTCTGAAGTTCTACTTCTGATTCAACTGTAATAAGAATAATCCTAGTTCCAATCCCATTTGAATCCTGTTAAACTTCACAATAATAGCTCATGTTAAGTTAAAATATAAGAAAAAAAAATAATGTTATTGTTCTGAACTCTTTTGGATTTCCTGACTGTGATGAGCACCATGGCAAGAGTGACACCTCCTGAGTTCTGAAAAAGAAGGTACAGCTGAAATTGGAATTTGCCACCTCCTGATAAAGAAAATGAGGAAAAGACAGTAAAAATAAACTCTGACCACCCTTCTTATCTGTCAGAAGCACAGCAGAAATAAAAGAATATTCATGATTAAGTCTAGCAGAGGTCTCCTTTTTTAGGCATCCACTGTTCTTTATAATATCATATAAAACATTCGTACAACATTTAGGCATTCTGAGAAATACTATTGAATTTAAACTGACTTGGACAGATGGAATAAAAAAAGTGCTATAATGCTATAATTTATTTGGTTAATAGATTCTTTAAAAGGCTTCTGCTTACCCATGAAAAACAGGTCAATTTTGAAATGGAAGCAAATAAACAGAAGAGTGAAATCACAGATTGCTTAATGAACATTTCAGGGATACTTTATTATAATGGATCTGTTTCTCATAGTTTTCTGTCTAGGTGCTGTTTCTCTTGAACAAGCAACCTTTAATTTCATTCTCGGATTTTTAAAGAAGGATGCTCTCCCTCTCATCTTTGTTTAAAGGATTGTAATTCCATTGTGTCCTAATGCATTTAGTGATTACAGTCACTTAAAAAATCCTGCATAAAACACTCACTGTACACTTGGGGACTTCAATGATAGTCATTTAACTCCAGAATATCTCTTTTTTAGTCCTTTGAATACCTGAAACACAGTCCAAGTGCAACAGACATATAGAGAACCCAAACAAATACCTTATATTGTCATTACATAAAGGTGATTTATTTCAACAGATGAGGTTTTTATTACTTTTTTTTCTTTTGTTTCCCAGTAGTTCCCAGCCTTTCAGACACTTTTTGAACAATATCAGAAACTCAATTCTAGATTTTGTAACTATGATCACAGATTCTGATGACCATGATTTGCAACAGATTTTTCAATCCTATCTTTCAAAAATGTTGCTCAATTCCTTTCCAAGTTCTGCCAATAGCTGAGAGTGTGATTCCAGGCTCTGCTCCTGTGCACACTTCCAATGCAATGCTGGGTTAAACTATGCTCTGTTACCCATCTCCAGTTAATGGCTCTGTTCTGTTTCACTCCTGTTTTGGCGATAGAAACCATCTAATTTTATTAGATGGTCAAATATTGCATTAGCAAGGACCAATAAACACTTCAGTTTTAGGGTTGTGCAAGGCAAGTAGGTCAATTAATGACAAAGGAGGATGGTAATGCTTTCATGTCTATGCATGGCTACAGGAGCGAAAGAAACATGGTGCGATGACTC
>VWZD01005595.1:2247-70509 GCA_013396695.1 Sakesphorus luctuosus
CTTAGGATGATAGGATTTAACTTATTTGCTCTTCTGAAAACAGATAAGACTAATGGAACTTTACCGTTCTCAAAAAAAACCCTGTCTTCATTTTTTGTCCAGATGAACAGTTTTGCTGCAGTTAGTGATAAAAATGTCCTTAAATATTCACTACTTTGGGATTATCTTTACAGCTTAGCCTGGCAGACAGATGACCTCTAACTGTTTAACCAGGCAAAATGTAATCCAGATATCTGATGGGAAAAATCCTCTTTGGAGTTTGATGACTTGTGACAGAGCATTTTTACAACTTTGTTCTGCTGGTTTGTTGCAGAGAAAGAAGTATTCCTCTTCTCTTGACATGCTCTTCAGATAACCTGAAATAGTGGAAATTGTTACTATTATGTAGGTAAAATTATTATTTGCAAAGCCGTATTATGTACTATGAAAAAATAGTTGCATCTAACAGAACCTAATAATGTGCTCTCACAAATATGTTTTGATTACTCTGGATTTCTACTTTTCCCCTTCCCTGATATATGATGAAAAGTGACAGGAGAGATTATTTGCTTCAGTTCCATTAGTCTCAGGTAAATGAGTGTCTCCATATCCGGCTGAAGGTATTTAAAAAAAAAAAGTAATAGGGAATGATGTTCACTTAAGTGAACAGTGCTCACTAGACCTTTTTCTTTCAAGGAAAGTGAGATACATAAAAAAATACCAGGCCAAAAATAGGGTAAAGTGTTTCTACTCAATCAGTCTTCTCTCCCTGGCAAGGACTGAAGGACCCTTGCACTTCCAGCTATTGAGCTGCTGCATTTATCTAGACATTTGTCAGCTCTAGATTTTGTTAGTAAAATACATTCTGACAAATTGAAAAGTGCTAGGAAATTAAACCTTGTGATTAACAGCTTTGTCCTTTTATATATCTTATAAAAAAGGCTTTACAGAAATTTTCATTTGCTTCTAATCCATAAACTACACCAAATATATTGACTCATGTTGCTCTTAATCCCATAGGGCCTATGTTGTCTTCATTATGATCACAGGACATCAGTAAGCTAATGTCACACAAAATAAGTGAATGCTGAAAAAATTTAATTATCATTTAATGGAATTTATTTACTGAATAGATTTATAACTTTGGCCAAGAGAGGACAAAACAAGGAAACAAAACCTCACAAACACAAATTCTTATTACAAAACCAAGCTAAGCTATTTTTAAGAGCTTCTTCAAAATCAGTTAGGATGAGACAAAACTTTACATTTAGTCTGATTTCTGATATTTGGACTTTGCTATCTAGACAGAAAATGGGTATGGGAAAATTTTCTTTATTTATTGATTCAGTGAAACCTTTAATTGAACCATTTCAGCCTAGGTCAAGTTATTACCACAGAACAATCTTCAAAACTGTTTAATCACTGAAAACCTAATGCTGTGTTGGGTTTCAAAGATGTGTCAGTCCCTCATATTTAACTGAAGCACGAATCTTAACTGATAATGATTTTAGTTTTAGTTACAAAGAAGATGAGATTTTATTTTATTTTACCTTTTCTTGGGTAGGGTTACTCTGGGGTTTTCCACTGGATGTTGTTTGATTTATTACTGCCTTCTATATTGCAACAACTGTATATGGTTACAAGTAGATGCCTCCTAAAAATCTTCTGATTCCTTCTTTGGCACCCATTTAGGTACATCTGTTATTCAGGTGACAGCCACAGATGCTGATGATGCCAACTATGGAAACAGTGCCAAAGTGGTGTACAGCATCCTCCAGGGACAGCCATATTTCTCAGTGGATCCAGAAACAGGTTAGCTATTCATTTAGTCTTACTTTCTGCAATAACAGAGACAGGATGCAGGGATCAAGACGCTTTTCACTTCCATTCCAATGCTGAAACAGGTGTATACTATCATATGACTTGACTTATTAAGTGAAAACTGGAATCACAATAAATGTATGCCTTTTCTGTTAAAAATAAAATTATTGCAGAACTGCTTTACTTGGTATGAGTAAGATTTCCAGAAGAAGACTGTTAACTGTAAAGATCAACAGGGCAATATAGATATAGAATATTGTAAAGGGTACAAAGAACTATCAAAATAATTCACAAGCCTATTTTACACTAATTCCTAGAAATTTCATCTGTTTGTCAAGAAAAGGAAATAGGAACTGGACAATTTACCACTATAGGGCAAAAAAGGAGAAAAATCTCATACGTAATTATTTCTAAAAGTTTGGAATAGATTCTTGGCCACTGACAATTTTTAACTGAAGATGCTTTTCGAAATTCTATTCTAATTCCAACATTTATTAGAATTGAAACAAGAATCATTAATGCTTTCAAGTTGTCAAGCATGAATGAAAGCCTCTTTTACTGTTTTCACCTTTTTTCTGCGGAAATTTGGGTAAGAGACAAACTTAAAAAAAAAAATGAACTTTGGATATCTATAATTCAAAATTGGGATTCAAAAAAGAAACTTTCAACCACAGCCTCTCCTCCTCCAGATACCTAATCCTAAGGGACTCAAGACTCAGCATGCATTACATTAGTTTGTTCCTCCAAAATTGTTCTGGTTTAAGAACTGAGAATTTAAGAGCAACTGTGTCCAATATTCCCTAAAGTTCCTAATCCATTGAGCATGCTCTGATGATGGCTAACTTCTTTTTGAAACAGCTGCTTCTTTTAAAATACAGCAAAGGCATAGTATGAAGAAAATAGTGACTCACAAGTTTACAGTTCTAAAAGGGATCATAGCAATTTTGCCTTGGATAAAAGTGTTTGGTTTTCCCCCACCTATTTCAATCTCACTCCTTTTTCTCTTTTCTCCGATCCCTTATTCAAACGTCTTTACCATACATGATCAGGGGGAAAGGACCAGTACCACGTGGGCAATAACTGATCATAGCATGTGGTTAGGCAGGCATACTGTTTGGGGGAGCCCTGGGCTCTGACCTTTGGTTCAGGGATTATCCTTCATTTGAAACCAATGTGCTCTTTAATGTTAAATATACTCACAAGCCTGCATATGGTAATCAGAACCTGATAATCTTGGACCTGACATAAATACCATAACTACTAAACTCCAAAGGGTGGGTTTAGTTTCTCTCTCTCTCTCTCTCTCTGTCTCTCTCTCTCTCTCTCTCTTTCTAGAAGTAGAAATTTTCCAGGGTTCCTTTTTTTTTTTCCCCCCCTCTTCATAATATCAAACAGCTTTTGTCTGGGAAAGGGAGAGCAGATGTGTGAATCCTCAAAGCAGAAAAGGATACTATAGTTAACTTTTTCAGTTTCACAAGAGAAAAGTCATCACTCCAGCCCTGCAAAGCCACTACTCTTCTAAATAAAAATAAATAAATACATTTAAAAAAAGCTATTCTTAGTTTTCTAAAAGAAAACCATGTGTATGATGTGTATACCCACTTTAATAAAAAGGTCTTTTGGTTTTCTCACCTGACACCCCTGCTCTTTTTTTGTGCCATACAAGAGTCTGAGCTTTCTAAATTACAGTTATGAAATTCTTGAAACTGGATGCCCCCCCAAAAGATTTTCCAGCATTAATTTTACAATCTTGTCCAGTTCTTTTATTAGGTATTGCCCTAGCTGACTTACCCATCACTGAGCATTACAATTTATGATTTATTACAGTCCAGACTAATGAATCAAGGAAATGTTAGAGTTATCCTTGTGCTTTAATATCAAAACTTCATAAGGGCTGCATATACCAGAATGTATTAAAATAATAACTGGGGATAGTAACTGAAAAATTTCATTGATTCAACAGATATATTGATATTTTTTGTCATTGCAAGAATAATTAAATTGATTTAACACACCAAAAGCCATGAATAATGCCTCTGTTACATTTATTTCTTTTTTTTTTCTTAAAATCACATTAAATCAGCCATAGATGAAAGGCTTATTGCTGTATACTTTTTTGTGATTGCTATGGATTATCATCTGCACAGTATATCTCACATGAATCCGTTTAAAGACTCTGAGATCAAAGTGGGTAGTGCTTCTCCTTCACTGCTCTGTCTCTCTTTTTTCTTACTTCTTCAAGGTATAATCAAGACTGCTTTACCAGACATGAGCAGAGAAAACAGGGAACAGTATCAAGTGGTCATCCAGGCCAAAGACATGGGAGGCCAGATGGGAGGACTATCAGGGACCACCACTGTGAACATCACACTGACTGATGTCAACGACAATCCACCTCGCTTCCCCCAGAGTATGGAGCATCTAATAATTCTCTTTTCCAAATGACCTCTCAGAAATCAACTGGTTTGCCTTGACCATCTGGAAACTTTTTTTTTTCATTATTTTTGTAGTATAATTATTGGCCCACTGCTGTGTCTGTTTATACTGCAGCTTTATTAAGGCAAATGGGAATATCTGCCTACATTTTTTTAATAGCAAATTACTTCTTGGAATAATAAACTTGCTTGTCATTCTTATCCTGCATACAGAAATATAAAATGTAAAAACAACTTAGGCTAACTGCAGGAACTTGAAAGCCTTTAGAGGAATTTAACTGCAAAATACAGGGTTCAGTTTTTAGAGACACTTTTAGTTCTACATGTTTAGGTGAGCAAATAGGTCACCCCATTTTCTAATGTACTGCCTTGCACAGGCAGAGTTGATCAGGTGGTATGATCTGCTGGCATTCTAAGCATTTGCTTTAGGTACTTGTAATTATGCTCAGTTCTTGATGTTGAGTGATTTTGAAAATCTAGGCCAGTTTGACATAATAAAGTTTGTTGTGTTTTTTGGTTTTGTTTGTTTTTTTTCTTTTTTTAATATGTCTGTGGAGTAAAGAAATGGCAAAGAGCAGAAAGCTGCACAATACAGAAAGCTTCAGAGTAGCACATTACAGACCTTTTCATCCTAGGCCACTGGCTTAAATGCAGTCTCAAGTTGTTAAAGTGAGTGTCTGATAACTGTTTGATAGCCTGTAGATAGAAGAAATTTACAGCCTCAGTTCAGTGTCTGCCAGAAAAATATCCACATTATAAAATTTGAATTGTTTGTTCACATTGATGAGGGACCTGGCTCTCTTACAGATTCACTTAGGACTGAACAAACTGAGCTAATTTAGAAAATGTTCTCCCAGATTTGAAGAAACTTGAAAAGCACTTCAGGGCCATAGCAATAAGTACACCCAGAGCAGTACAAACAGGTCAACCCAGAGTGGATTTTTAAAAAAATATTGAAAAACTCTGACAGTATGAATACTTGGAATTCTAAATAACTTTTTTAATCTTTAACCATGAAAACAGATAGCTTTAAAAACAAAAACCAACCAAAAACCGAGAGGTGAGAGGAAACACTGCAAAATTCAAAAGATAATTTGAATTCACATTCAGAGTTCACTTGCTGACAATCAACTTCACATGGCAAAATCAAACAGCAATTTTTAGCCAAATTTCCTGTTTGACTTTATGAAGGGATACCTTTAAAACATATATAGCATGATATAGGATATAATGTTTTGGAAAATGGGAATTCTAGAAAGTTAAATTATAATTTAGTCTAACACATTGCATTTCAAGGCTTGCTGCTGAGTAAAATAAAATAAAATAAAATAAAATAAAATAATGAAATAAATTAAAATAAAATAAAGAATGAAGACTATATAGCATTGCAAAATAGCAAGGTTCCCAGTCTCCTCAGCCTGTGTTCCTTATGATGATCTTCTTTCAAGATTAATTGAAGCCTCAAGTCTTCGGAAGTTCATTATTTCAATGAGCTTTGGGTTTGGTACTTTATAGAAAAATTTACACAATTAGATGTCTGATAAAATATTCTCTGTGAACATCACTTTGAACATCACTGAAACACATTGGATGGCCTATAGAAGACCTGCTGTGGGTTCTGTTCAATGGTGGAATTTTAATTTTGCTTATGACCCTTCCTTGTCATTTTCTTTCTCCTCAGCAGGGGGATTTTCCACACTTGCCAGGAAATCAAACATAGAGAAACATCTGGAGGATTGTATTTCTTCTTAAATAGTTATGAAGCAGGGCGTACCTTCAAAGAACTATCTAGTTCTGGAAGTTTCCTTCTTACAAAAACATTTGTCTTCCATTTTCTCTTATGTGAGGCAACAATAAATGAAAATGTTGCCCAGGACAGAGGGTGAATGGCAATTGCAAGAAATGCCAGTTAATATCTGGGTATTTAAGAACTAAAGGTTAATTTCTTGGAGAGATAGAGGAAAGTAAAATAATACTGTGAAGAACTGGTTGTTCAGACTATATTAAGAACAAATAGATATTCTGTTTTGTTTTGTTTCCTGAAAGAAATCCTGGATAATTAGAAGACATAGGCCTAAATGGAATTTAAATGACACCATGATGAAAATCTTACACATTTTGAATTCTATTGTTATCTAAACCAAATATTCACCTCACACACCAAAAATGTGTAGCATTCAGACAGGATCACAAAAATAAGGAATGCTTTGAAATGAAAAAGTACAAAAGGGAGTTATTTGTTTGGAAGGAGTAATACCTAGCATGATTAAATCTGTTCTTATGGTATTTCTGGCTCACCTGCCAAACCCTTGAATTTGTCAAAGGTTAAAGCCTTCACACTCTTGGTTTAGCTGCCAGGAATCCTACCTTTTTTCCCATTTTCAGGCTGGTTTAAGGAAGCAATATGCATTTTGGTCTGTGTAGATCATAGCCAAACAGGCTACTGCTGTTTTCGCTTACAGCCTTGAATTTGCAGCAGTTTGGCATCATTAGATTCCATTTTGTTGCACATCTATATAAATGCAAGGTATTTGCAGTGATTCTCTTCTGTACTTTGTATACAATTGGGGACAGAAACTCATTCAGAACTCAGAAGTTTGATGTATTCCTTGTGTTAAATGGAACATTTAGAACCCTGTAGGTGTCTTAAAAGACAGCGAAGGGCATGCAAATATAGGAATTAGGGTAGTTGCAAGATAGTTGACCATACTTCATTACAAGTCAATACAATGTATATGGCTTCCTATTGGACCCTTTTAATAAAGATTGTACATTTTATCAGGTACTAATTTTGTCAGACTCTTGAGGTATTTCTCCAATGCTGCTACCTCATTCAAATAAATTAATATGAATCTACATGAAAAAAACAGATAAAAAAATCAAGTTGTGGCATCTCATATGCAAAACCTAAACATACGAGTTGTTTGGGGGTTTTTTAATATATATTTTCTTGGTAGCAAATAACTGAAAATATTGATTTCAATTTTTTTGTGTGTTGCTGCTCATGAAAGGTCTTCAATGTCTTGTTCTGACTAGTCAAGAAATCCATCTGGTTAATACTTCATCTGCAACAGCATGTCCTTATAATTAGATTTTTATTGCAAATATTGTCAGAAAATACATATGAATTCACTTTTCATATACATGGGCAAGATTAAAATATCTTTGTAATGAGATTTCTTTTAGAAAACCCTGATTAAAAAAAACATTAAATGAAACCAGCCATTGAAAGAGCACAAAAAGCATATGCAGAGTAAATGAAGGAAAATCTGAATGTATCTGCATTTCAGTTAACTACAGTAATTAACATGAACCTGTATCCAAATGCTTTTTATCATGACTATTTAGTATGTATTGCCAATAACAGATAACTACTTGTTTCACATAGAACACCTACTTGAATATATATTTCAAAAGAATAAATAAAAATTACTGTTCTGTTTTAGTTTTGTTCCAAAGTCCTCAGGGATTTTTACAGCTCTTATGCCTTTAGAAAACAAAATGAAATCCTCTCCTATTTCTAAATATACCTGGCAACATTTCTAGAAAACTGAGAGAATATTTGTGTGTATATAGATATAGTGTTAAATAATCAAGGTAAAAACTAGTACCTTATTGTTTAGCTTTGTCTCTTATAGCTTAGAAAAGGAAAAAAAAAACAAAACCAAAACAAAACAAAGCAAAAAACCAAACACAAACCATACAGTACTAAATGGCTTTGAAGAATAACTCTACATTTTTGTGACAGTTTGCCAATCAACTCTTAATCCTATTTTAAAGTTTAATATGATGAGTAACAGCATTTTCCTTAAGGTATTTGGAACTTCAAGTTACTTAAAAAATCCAGGTGAGACTGGAGGTGGTTTTTATTCAGCAGAAAAGGTTTCTCTGAACAATAAATGCTTGATTTTGGTCTTCCAGGCACCTACCAATTCAGCTCTCCTGAATCTGCATCACCTGGGACTCCTCTTGGCAGAATTAAAGCCAATGACCCCGATGTGGGAGAAAATGCAGAGACTGAGTATAGCATTTCCGGTGGGGATGGATCAGACATGTTTGATATCATCACTGAAAAGGACACACAGGAAGGGATTATAACTGTCAAAAAGGTTTATTTTTTACTCCCTCTCTTTTATATATACTTAGCTTTCCAAGTGTTATGGTTATTTTTCTCTTTCCAGGGGGACGGAGGGTAGATCTCACAAGGGGTCAGGCTGCCAAGGAGCTGTTGTATTAGTTTTATTCTTCTCTTTCTTCAGCAGATATCTGTTATTTTCAAGTCTCAAGGGAAATTTACTGGCATGTCACTTCACATAAAGCAATATTTCAGTGGCTGCTGTCTGTTCAATACATATAGTCTCACACACAGTACTTTCAAATTAGGGCTGTGAAAACCTGGAAGGGTTCAGTTCATAGTGGGGTTTGCCAGCTGATTGCTATGGTAAGACTCACAAGGGTGGGAGGCTTACCTGAAGTTTGATGAACTTAGATGTCCGAGGCTAAACTCTCCCTCTTTAATTTGTCCAACAGCCAATTTTCTCCAGTAGCTGAAATCTGTCTTGGTTTAAGTCTAACTCTGTAGTTGTTACATACTATGTCAATGAAAGTCCAAAGAGCAAAGACATTGGTAGAAACTAAATTCAAAATACTGTCTCTGACAGATTTACAGGCTGCTTTTAAGAATTCAGATTGTTAAACTCTGAACAATTGCTTTGATTCTATTGCTATTGAATATATCAGTAAAAATTAATTGTTGTCTACATATAAATAGAGTATAGATCTATAAACATATGTGGAAACTTGTATATCTATGTATGTATATATGTGTGCTTATGAATGTCTATATACACATGCATAATGGATTTGCATAACATAAATGTCATATTGGAAATCAGATTTCATAGTTTTTCTTTTCACTGTGGAATATGGAGGCCAGAAACAAGTCTGGATTGCTCCTGATGCCAAACAGGCAAGAGTAGATGGTAATGCAGAAGGATTAAAGAAAAAATAAATAGGACAGAGAGCATTTAAGAATGGAGAAAATTACTTTTTTTCCTACCAATGAGATGAGACAAAAAAGATTTTAAACAACTCCTGCTTGTGGACTGAGTAAAACTCCCATTTTCTTCTTTCTATTTTCATATAGGTTCAACCCTTCTGTTTTTGCAGGAACCTGAACATGGTGTAGGCAGAGGGATCCTATAATAATCCTTATTTTTCTTATGCCTAGAAAAAAGACCTAATATACTTCTTCTTCCCAAGATGCATTAAAATTTGGAGCTTTTGCTCCTAAAAATATTTCCACTTTTAATTCAGCATTATAAAACTCACATTGTTTATAAAGTGACATAATTTTCTTTACTATTATTATTTGTTCCCAGAATCTGGATTTTGAAAACAAGGTGTTATATACTTTAAGAGTAGAAGCAACCAACACTCATCCTGATCCTCGTTTTCTTCAACTGGGGCCATTCAAAGACACAGCTTTGGTCAAAATTACTGTTGAAGACATTGATGAACCTCCAGTGTTCAGCAGGCCCTGGTATTTAATAGAGGTAGATGAAGATGCCAAGGAAGGAAGCATTATTGGGCAAGTTGTAGCCCAAGATCCAGATATAGCAAAGAATGCAATAAAGTAAGACATTACATAACATAAAATGCTTTAGATGTGGATCAAGTCTCATGCACAGAGAGTGATAAGAGTGAAATGTATTAGAGGCCGCTTGAGTATTTAAACACATATAGGCTCTTCAAAAGTGTTAAACAGAGAAATATCTATGGGAGCTTGTGAAGGGAAATACAATTGGCACAAATAGCAGTGCAGACAATGCTTTTGAAGAACAGCCTATAGCCACCAGGTAAAAAGAAAGGAGTCAGCATTTAACTGTCAGCACCTTCTGGTACTTTCACCAAACTGTTTATAACATTATGATTTTATACCACATAAAACACTCAAAATGGTGTATTTCTGTGCTCTCAGATGCTTGATAGCAGTCAGCCTTCTGTACATAACATTGTCCACCATGTTCTATGGCTTAACTATTTAATGATCACAGTATATTGAATAAGAAATGATTTTGAGAAAGTCATAACAATTGGAGGTGAAGGTTCAGCACTGTGAAATTGCTGTAATTATTACCCATCTGCTATTATTATCTGCAGTGACAAATCCAGCATTTTAATTTGTGTACTAAATTTTGTATTAAATTTCTGCGAGTCATTATGAAACCTGATCTCTGCATTTCTGAACAAGCCTTTTATGTCCTGCAGCAGTATGCTTTGAGGTGGGAGGTATGAGAGAAGGAAGAGAGTAAAATATTTTAAAGTAACCTATGTACAAAAAAATCAACTTAACCTAATTGTGACTTGTAACCACTGAGCTAATTAAAAAACATCTGTAAAGTAAGTTTTTCCTTGCTGGGTAAGAAGAAAGCAAAAGCAAGTATCATAAAACAAGATTTTAAGAAATTTTATCTAAAGCAACAACTAATATGAATATTTTTCTGGTGAGTTTGATGGTCCTTGTGACACCTCAAAAATATTTTTTAATAAATTGATACTTATATCTGCCAAATGTGTCTTTTGGTGACAGAGTTCTCTACGGAACAATTAATTTGCTTAATATCTTATCTAAGGTTGTTCACTTCTAGTTGTTATTCCAGAATTCACTTTATGAGCTGAAATGTAATTTCAAATATCAATCTGTGAACCACCCACATAATAATTTGCTCTTCCTCGTGCTCACTAGTTTAAAAAAAAAATGTTTCTCAGTGTTTGTAATATTCAGATAGCTACAGGAAAGCTTAGATTTACTGTAAAGAAAACCTTCTTGATTAACCACAGTTAAAATTAGAAAATTTTTAGCTATGACTATGAGGTAAACTGGAGCCTGCAACAGGAGATTGTGGTGCTCAGTTGTACTGTATCTTGGCAGATATTCTGTGGATCGACGCACTGACCTTGACAGAATATTCAACATCTATTCAGGAAACGGATCCTTGTTCATCTCAAAGCCACTTGATCGAGAAGACACTCCTTGGCACAATATCACTGTCATAGCAACTGAAATCAGTAAGTGAAGATAATTATCTCAGAGGAATATTACAAGTGAGAAAATAATTGAATTCTACAGTATCTATGACGTCTTGTTTCAATAGTTTTGCTCTTATTCAGATATTATCCATATATAGAGCACCTTTAGATGCACATATAAAAGTTCAATTTATTACTTTAAGATTGGTTTTGCCCATTTTTTAAAAGATAATTTTTAATTCTCAGGCTCAAAAAAACCATATAAAATATATATAAGAGGAAAATTCACAGAAGATAATTTGGTGCACGTGTGATGCACTGGTTCTATCCCAAGCTAAGTCTTTGAGAAAATCATTGAGGAGGAAAAAAAAAAAAGTTGTCCATGACATACAAATAATATATTGTCAGAATGACACTTGTAAATGAGAGAAATTTATGTTTTACCTCAACTGCTTTAACTGATTTCAGAAAATTACTTTGTTTGAAGCCAAGACTAGAGAAAATTCTTTCCCTCCACATCTGAAGCAAATGCTGGGCCAAAGTGTTTCACCTGGATCCATTACTAGTCTGCTAGATGCTAATAGATATGGATGTCCCTTGCCTATTACACTACCTGAACTCCCCAGACACAGTTACAGTGTGCCTTTAATAAGACTTTAAGAGGCTCCTACCTCTATCATTAAATAAATCACTTGACTGCATCTAGTTTTATGGGTTTTTCTTGTAGTTTGTTTCATGGTCCTCTTCATCCTAAGTTACTACTAGAGGAATGGTGAAACAAAGGCAGAAGGGAGCTTAACTATGTTTACATTAACACAATTCCTGCACAGGAATATACAAACTAAAGGAGGGACTATATGTAGAACTACTTTTTCACACAGTTGCACACAATTCTAAAACCTAGACACATCATGCAAACTATCTAACATCACACAGCTATAGCTAATTATTAAGTAATATATATATATCTCATAGTGACAGTTAAATGCCTCCCTGACACCCAATCCTGTCAGATCTCGGAAGCCAAGCAGGGTCAGGCCCAGTTAATACTTGGATGGGAAACCTCCTGGGAACACCGGATGCTGTAGGTTCTAGTCCTGAGGACTTCGCTGTCACCGTCCAAGCTCATTTGGCCTTGGCAGATGAACCTTAGGAGTTAAAGGGTGCGGCCAGTTCTGCATATGCTGTGCCTCACCTAAAAAATCCACTGCATAGGCTTGAAGGACACACCCATGTGGGTAGAGCTCTTCTCAAATCTTCGTTCACGAAGGCTAGCCATACATATATATCTTGCAAAAATTGCTATATCTAAACAGTCCTTATGCAACGTTTTAACTTTACAAAAAGAGTTCTTAAGATGTGTTCCTCCGTGGGGCTTCTGCAGGCTTCATATCTTGCTTCTGTACCAGCTCAAGGTTACTAGACAAATTCCATTCTTAGAAACTGGCACCTGCAAATTTGTCTTTGGGTTGCTAGCCTGAAAATGCATGAATCCCAACACTTGCCTACTTTTTTTCCAGACAACAATCATCAAAAGGGAAACAGAGAAACTAATTTTAGTGGAAACCTTTTCTCCCTTCCTTCATTCTCCCTACAGATTCCCTAGGAGTCAATTTTCTTAAGAGCCTGGAATTCAAGTAATATGGAGAGATGAATCATATTCCTATTTTCAAAAAGACTGATATCTTTTCCTCGTAAACACTTTTCATTGTTTAGTCAAGTGTTCTCCCTTTTCAATATATGTGGTGTGAGAATCTTTTCTGACATTAACTTGGAGGTCAAGTTTGTGAAGAGTGATTGATTATCACATCCTATGTATCTTCTTTCATTGTTTTGGTTTTTACATTTTGGGGGAAAAGGACAACTTTGTCTTTTTGGGGTTTTGTTGGGGGGTTTTTGTGGTTTTGTGCGTGTGTGTGTGTGTGTGTGTTGTTTTTGAATGACACTGATGTACTGCTTTACTAATTTGAAAATGTAATATTTTTTTTTGAGAGCTTGACCTCATGAGACAATTTTTGCAATTAATCATTTCCTGAAGAGATGTATGGAATAAAAAGCAATAATAAATCAATCACCTGTTTTTAATGCAATCAATTTAACTATATTTTACATTATTTCAAAGTATATTTTACATTATTTCAAAACATATGCACTATAATTAAAAAAATTGTTTCAGATATAAATTGGGCTTTTACATATATGGAATGCATGTCAGTAGAAAATGAAATATAGTTATTTTTTAGTATAAGCAAGAAAAAATAGACATTTCTAATGCCTGTTGCAAAAATTAGACAATTAGACAATACAATGCAAAAATGTATTGGATTATATTGATAGACATACATTTTTTATGTTGTAATAAAAATAATTTTCTTTTTTCAGATAATCCTAAACAAAGTAGCCAGATACCTGTGTTCATCCGGATTTTAGATGTCAATGATCATGCACCAGAGTTTGCCAACTACTATGAAACATTTGTTTGTGAAAATGCAAAAGCAGGCCAGGTAAACCAGTACTTACATTACTAAAGAACTTGTACTGAAGCTATGCTGGAATGTCATCATGGAGACTTCAATATGTTCTAATTTGAGCAGCTGCAAAGTAACCCGGTCTCTCTATTTCTTATCTTATACAGAAAATACCAACTGATTAAAAAAAGAGGGAGATAAAAGATGAAGGTTAATACCTTAGTGTAATAAGTTGTAATACAAAATGATACTTTAATGTGGTTTTCCATTTCTGGTATCAGAAAATAGTTGTAAGAAAAAGTTTTACGTAATGCTACAAAATCCATTACCCTATTATTTAATTGAATTTCTTTCTGGATTTTTATCAAAGCCTTGATAATGGAGCCACACCTTCAAGTACACAAAACCAGAAATCTTTATTATACCTCACTAAAGAAGACATGGAAACTAAACTCTTACAAAAATAAAAGGCAATGCAAATGTTAAAACCTAATTTGGTATTGAGTTGAATCTGTCACAGCTCATGTATATCCCTTTCTAAACTATCTCAGCAATTCCGTAAAATTCTAAAAAAACAGTAAAATGTTTGAAGATAAAATAAAGTGATAATTTGGATCTGAATAAGTAGACAGACCAACAGAACTCAGAGCCAGTATATTACAGAAATTTCTTAATATCACTGCTGTTAAAACACCATCTATTTATGCTATCGCCAGTAAGTCTTTCAGCTCTAAATTCTATGAGGAAAGATAGATGTTATTATGACTTACAGATTATCTTTCAAGAATGGGCCTAAGATCATGCATGAGCCCCTTGTCTAGAGTGATTCATTTTTGACTGAAAGAAAAATCTTGGGATCATTATTTTTGCTAACACAAACATGAGTGGGTTCCCACCCTAGCAGAGAGAGGCCAAGATGGAACCCAAAGTTCAGTTTAGCTCTATCCTCATGTCTCACTAGTTATATGCTGTCATCATACAACTAAAGCTATCTAACTTTAAATATGTGTATAATATTTTGGTTCTAAGCACAGTGACCATACAACCTTCAAGGATTTTACAAAGATGAGGGATATGGATGCACATCAGGAAGCATAACATGCTCATATTTTACCTTCATTGCTGTCCAGTGTTTTATTTAACATAGTCACAGAGGCTGCACAGAAAGTAGAACAGATGGTACCTGAGCTGAGTCTAGAATTGCAGGTATTGCAGAACTCTGTGCAGAGCATGAACACACAATTTACCAGCTCCAATTCAAATGATGTTTTATGAATAGTTTAACAAATAGAAAAAGAAAAAAAAATAGTAAAAGAGGATACAGTGCATTGTTGTAGGTTGCATTTAATTCTATTTATTTTTTTCATTTTCTACACCCAATACCAGAATTTAGGCAAATGAGTTAAAATGGCAGAGAACTCTTGGATTAAAATAACTTGGCTTTGAAGAGGTACTTGATTATTATTTTAATAATTTTTAAAGAAAATTTTACTATTTTTCATGAAAATGTTGTAAATAGATGAATGCATGTATCAAAAGCAGTGATGAATTTAATTAAAACAGTGGAAGGAATTATAATATCAGAAAAATGAGCAAAGAACACTTTTCAAAAAAACAGAGGTTTATGATTATAACATTTTGTCTTAACCAGTAACATAAAGTGTCACTGTAAAAACACAATTCAATCCTTACAAAATGTGCAAAAATTCCCTAAACTTTTGGTTATTATAACAATATAGTTTTGATATATGACTTATAAGCTATTTTTCAGGCAGAATACATTCAGGTAATTCTAGTCACTAATATAAAACAGCTATCATGGAACCTAAATTCTGTCAGTATAATGACTGACCTAAAAGTGAGTCATGTATTTTAACTTCATAACAAACCAAACCAAATCAAAACAAAACAAAAAAGTTTTCAAAGCTTACAAATGAAGATTTTATTGAAATTAATATTGTGCAACTTTACCAACCAGCAAACCTAGGTATTGTTATATATTTGAAGATGTTCAGTCCAGGCATTCTTCTTGTCAGTTTCCCTAACCCAATTTCCATCTAATCCAGCATACTTTATGAAATATCCATTCATGTCCGACATTTCATTTACCTTCCTGGTAAATTCTATGTTTTCCTAAGAACAAAGAAGGCAGAGACCCATTAGGTAGGCATGCTGTTGTGCAGACCTCCTATACATCTAGTTTTCAAATGTAATTTCAGCAATTATTTCCCTCACTGGAAAATGCCACAAAAATACTAGAAAGACAGTGTGCATCAAGTGTAGCTACAGAAAAATGAGAGATCCGGAGTGTTGTTCTATTTGTTGACAGCTAGGTTCCTCAAGACAGGCACCTGAGTTCCTGTACGGACATTTACACACAGTTGACTTAGTATTTTAGAAAACATTCTACCTTCAGTACATCAGACTACTTTTATTTTGGAGCTTAAAAATAGGAACAAATGTAGAGATACAAAGTCGAGTGTTTTGACCAAGAATGCTAAGTTCCAGACAGTCTGTGCTTCTCATGTCTAGCAGTTCTCCTATTATACAAGATAGATATAGAATCATGTGTTCTTTTAGTGTTTGCTACTCCACCTTATTTTGGAGATCACCTAAGCTAGCTGTATTTTTAGAATCCTTTCTGCTTCCTGACACATCACAGCACTGCTTCTACATCTGGTGCACATAGCAGAAAAGCCAGACTGAGAAAATAAATAAATTTAGTTAATTTCTAAATTCATGTTTTTAAATGACACATTTTTTATTAACAACACTGCTCTAAATCTCAGGTGCATCAGGAAGTAGTTAAAATGATCAAACATTGCTCTCTGCTACCAAGCAACATTACGCATTTTCAACATCAACAGATGTTACAGGCTGCACTCGTGTTTTTGAGGTAGCCTTAAGGAGGGTCAGAGGAAAAAAAAATCCTACAAAACATCTCCTATTTTGCCTCCAAACAACAATGATATGACTGGGGAGAAACATGATCACTGAAGGGTCATAAAAAACTATGTTCAATAGGCTGGAAACCATTTGTGACCATGCAAATCTCATTCCACTGTCTAATACGCAGGCTAAAGAGAAGTATGAAGCAGCCTTCCTCTCATGCAATTTAGAAATCCCTAATCCTTTGAAGGCGGGTTGGAGCCCCAGGGACTGTTGTGGGGAAGGCTCTGGTAGAAGTTCTCTCATGCCCTTGTCACAGGACTTAATTGGGTCTGTTTAGTTGGATTAGAGGATGAGTCCTCTCCATGGAAACCAGAAACATTTATTTGAGAAAGAAACTAATTTAACTGAACAATTTGTTGGTTAAAAAAAAAAAAAAAAGTTGGCTAATTTCAACACCTATCAATAATAATATTTAAGATGGGTCACTTTTGTTTTTCACTGATGCTATATTGTTCTCTGCCATTCAGGGGCTCTCAGATATCAGAATGGAGAATGTTTATTTATTCCTTCAGAGAGCTAACTGGTTTTCTTTTCATTACTCCCCACACCCACCCTCCCTTTTAAGATAGAGCAGAGAGAGATCACTTTTTCTCATGTGGCCATTGCTAATTATCGGTCATGAGTTGTTTATACATTGTAGCTGCTTCGGTAGGTAGACACCTATTGCCTTGATTTAGTAAGATACCCATGGTAACAATCTGTCTCTCTTTTGAAGTAAGAATTGAAGTTCAAGTGAGAGTTTTCCAACTTCTGATAAGCATTCAGCCCTACTTTAAAACTGCCAACACATTTCTGTCATAGAGCCAAGATCTGAAAACCAAACTGCTTTGTATTACTAAACATGAAGCTTTGAGCAGTGTGCATCTATTCTAGCTTGCACACACGATGGAGGCTGTTTTCTGCAGCTAGCAGCTCAGAGGTGTATAGCCTAGAATTGTGTTTGTTCATGTGTGATCACTCAAGCCACATAATGACAAGATGGACATCGACTGACAGCTGGATTGACTTTGAAAAACTTCTATGAATCATATCATTACTTCACTCCTAGAGAAATGTTGCCTTTTCAAAATCTTCTGTGTAATCTTCATACCATACATTTACACTGTTCTGTTAGTAATACATTCAAGATTTGGCCCTACCAAATCATGCAGGCAGGAAAAGGGACAAGAGAAAGAAAGGACAGTAGAAACATAAAGCTGTTCTTCCACCATTCCTCCATAACATTAGCACACTACTATGTTCTTATGATTTTCAAAAATATAGTCTCTCCCATGATACTTTTCACAATCCTTTATTGCAGACAAACTAGTGAGATTTTCCAGACTCCCAGAGAAATATTTGCAGCAGGAAACAAGTTTAATAACTTTCAAGAATGACAAATTCTGAGATCCAGAATTCATTTTATTCTCTGCTGTACCTCTTCTGAACACTGTGTTAGACAAAAATAAACACTAAAATTTCCCAAACATTCCTTTCTCAAGTGCCTAATGATATTTTTAAGTCTAATCTCAGAAACAACTGAAAGTAGATGTGACATTAGGGAAATCTGTCTGTTGTACAACAGCTGGGTTTAGCCAAGAGCATAATATAACAAAAGTGGGAGCCTGAATGATTAAAGTGGATTGAAAACCTACTCTCCTGCAACTCTATAGCTGTATAAAAAAAACAAAAACATTCAGCAACTCTTACTGTATCTGTAGCTTAACAATATCTGTATCTGATGTTCTTACTTCTTTGTGACTAAAAGTACAATTTTTATGGTATATGTTAATTATATTATTTTAAAACTTCAGAAAGACACTGCCTACAACACCAAACATCTTTAAATTATTTTTGATTGTCTTATAGTGAATTTTGAAAGAAGAAATATTTTTTTTTAAAAAAAAGCTTATAGTGCAATCACCAGTATGCTGCTGTTTTGAAAAGCAGTAGCAGCAGATTTCATTGCAGACATTCTATTTGTCTCAGGGTTTGTTTAACCTGAAAATATATCTGTCCACCCGTGGACCTCATCTTGCTCATTTTTCTTCAACAAAATTTTCAAGAATCTTTCTGAAGCATGTGGTTGCATTTTTAAATTGTATACCCTGGAGCCAATGTGCAATTGCAATGTAATTGCATGACACACTAAGCCAGCACAGGCTGAAAAAGTGGCTCACTGGTGCTGACCTCTGTACTGTTAAAGATGCACTACTAGCTTAACATTGGTTTCATGATTCTTATATTCCTTTAAAAGGCATTCCTGAGGCTGAGCCCATGACCCAAATCTTCTACTTGTGCAGCATTCTGTGTCCTCAAATGCAGTCTCAGGAACAATAAAAGCATGCTCTGATGTGCAAAGTGAACCTTCCTATTTCAGAATTCCCCCACCTAGCTTTTACTTGCTTTCCCTCCTTAAAACAACTTGAAGAAAACTGGAGAGCAGCCCTTGTCTAAGGATGCTTTAGGCAGACATAAGGAATCAGTTGCTATGCAGTCTATTCAGCCCCAATCATTTTTTCAGACATGAGTATTGAATAATTATAAACTAGACTGAATGTAAACTACAGTCACAATTTTGACTGTGGTATAAGTCATGGCCTTAAAAACACAGCATCCAGGAGAAAAAAATAAACAGTACAAAACAGTATTATAATTGAAAATTTTCCATGTTTGGGGGGAAAAAAAAGCCAATTGGAAATATGTCCAAACTCTTTAACAGAAACTCTGTCTTCAACATGAAAAAAATAAATAAAATAATGGAACCATCAAATCTTGTAATGATTTGGATTGGGAAGGACCTCGAAGATCATCTGGTTCCAGCCTCCTTGGCCATGATCAGAATGTCACCCACTAGGCTGATTTGGTTGCTCAGGGCCCCATCCAGCCTGGCTTGGAATACTATCAGGGGCAGACCATTCACAGCTTCTCTGGGCAAACTGTTTTAGTGCCTCATTATCCTTTGAGTAAAGAATTCCATTCAATGACTAATTTAAATCTCCCCCCTTTCAGTTTAAAAGCATTCCCCCTTGTCCTATCGCTATTTGCCTCTGTAAGAAGTCAATCTCTCTCTTTTTGATGTCACCTTTAAGTGCTGGAAGGTCACAATAATTTCACTCCAGGGCCTTATCTTTTCCAGACTGAGCCATCCCAACTACCTCAGCCTGTCTTCATAGAAAGGGTGTAACAGACCCCTGATCATCTTTGTCTCTCTCCTCTGGACTTGCTCGAATAGGCCACATCTCTCTTATGCTGAGAACACCAGACATACATGCAGCATTCCAGGTGTGGGTCTCTGAAGGGCACAGTAGAGCGGTAGCTGATTGCACTACTTTTGATGAAGACCAAGATACAGTTCACGGTGCTGGGTCATGTTCACGGTGCTGGGACATGTTTTATTTCTAGCAGAACCCTCAAGTCCTTCCCTGCAGGGCTGCTCTGTATAAGTTCTTCTTCCAGTCTGTACTCATATCTGGGATTGCCCCAAACCAGGTGCAGCACTTTTCACTTGGATTTGTTGAACGTCATGAGATTATTGTAGGTCCACTTATGAAGTTTTTCCAGGTTCCTCTGGATGTGATCCGTTCCTTCTGTTGTGTCAACTGCACTATGTAGCTTCATGTCATCTGCAAATTTGCAGAGGGTGTTCTATCTTTCTGTCTACATCATGATAAAGATATTAAAGAGCATCTGTCCCAAGACACTGGTCTTTGTCAGAGCACTGGTAAAGAACATGACTAAAGAGCACTGGTCCCAAGATCTTCAAGAAATATTTCCTTTGAGAATAATTCCTCATTCAGAACTCATTTACATTGTCAAACTGCTGCAAACGTCTTGTCCTGAATGTAAAGGAAAATCTTTATGTGAATGCTTATATTTAAATTTTCATTACCCTCAAAGAAAAGTGAGCTCTAAAAAGTTGAATACACCTAATAATATCCACTCAAGAGTATAAGGCTGTTTCTTAAAACACACAGGAGTGCACACCCACATGCATAGGCAGCCTTCAAAACAGTGGCAAAAAATGCTGTGTTTTCTGAAGTTGGCTCATTTGCATAGGAAAGAATTAAAGAAAGAAAGCTATGGAAATGCTTTTTATCTTCTCTAAGCCTGATACACTCGAGATATATTCGAGTAAATGTAATTTTATTGAAATAAATCTTTCCTCATAAATCTTATAACATCAGAGATCTTTCTCTGAAGCCTTGGTGAAGAGTGAGCATAACTCAATGTTCATAACTGCATCAAAATGGTAGAATATATTTCCAATGTGAAATTACAAAATGTACACAGAACAGTACCACATTTATTCCTATAAATGTGACACTTAAAAATAGCCACAGCTCTTTCATCTCTGCAGTGATTATCATTGACATCATTCTCTTTTATTTACAACTGTATAACTGAAAAAATATGAATTCTTAATTAGATAACATTCCTAATTTCCCTTCACCTATTCATCACTTGAAACAATTTACCTGCAATAATCTGTTCTTTTATTCTGCCATCTTTTCTTGTGGAAGACTAGCTGATTCTAAATTTGTGCAGCCAGAAGTAGCAGATAATAAGGTTGGATTTTTTTTTCTTCTTCTTCTGCCTTGCCCTCAACAATAATTTTCCATTGTAATTAGGTTCTTCTATGCCTGGTACAATTGTTCTTCTCCATGTGATTTGCACATGAAGAGATTCAAATCCAGATCTCAAAAACACCCCACTGATTACATCTCAAAAAGCCCTAAGATACTCAACTGTAATTTCTAGTAGTTATTACATGAGGATATTTCCTCCTTAAGTTTTTCAGTAAGTAATTACACAAATATTGTCACTTATTCTAATTCTCTCTTTTCTCTGGTACTTTTACATTTTCTGTTACGTGTATGTGTGTGTGTGTGTGTGTGTGTGTGTGTCTTTTCAAATGTGATCATGTGAAAGGAAATTTTTCTCATTTAAATGTGGTATCTTAGTCCTCTCAAAATTATTTTTTTAGCACTATTATTAAACTATGCAAAACTAACATTAAGTCCCATCCTGGTCTTGATTTCTATACAGAGACTCAGAAACAAACTGAGCAGGGTACTTTGCCACAAACAAGAATTTGAATAATCTTTGGGGAAAAAATTAAAAATCTAAAGAGCAATGATCATTAAATGTTTTAAAATTGAAGAGATCTCAATATGCAGTTATTGTTCTAATTACACATAGAAAAACTACATAATCCTGCATTCCATATAGTCACATCCTTTTGTGCAAGGCCAATGGTCATAAATTACCTTTCAAATTCCTCAATATGCCTCAAAAATAAAAAAATCATAAAAAAAATGTTGTGGTTGTTTTAGAAGGAGCTTCTAGAAAGTGAATGAGTCAAACTCAGACCTCTCTACCATTTAAATAGTGTTGCTTGTTTTTTGTTTCTTAATAGTTTTAATTACAACTTAATATTATTAGCTGTAAAAAAGTATCGCAAAGTTAACTAGAAAAAAAATAGGTCAAACAGTCTTGTTGCAGCACATCACTAGCAGCAGCAGGTTGTTGAATGATACAAAAACAAAACAAAACAAAACAACAATTTATTTTACTTTATAGCCCTACAATTATGTTCGCCTAAACCAATGTTCCATTCCAAAATTGAACTGTATCCTTAAATCACACTCAAGTTGATGTTCAGAGAAAGTACACAAGAAAATGTCATGCCTTATTTGATTGGTGCAAAGCTTAAAGATTGTATCACTGCAACTTGTCAATTACTGTATTTCTTGAAAAAGTCATGCTGCCCCTTCCATGGAAATAAAAGAAAAGCCACAAAGTCTTTGATAACAAGTGACTTTGATATCTGTGGGATTTCAAGACATCTTGCACAATGGAAACACCTGAAAACTCAAGACAGTCATTGGCTCCCTTGTAGCTTTGAAAGAAACAAGTCTCATTCTGCCTTTAAGTACCCTAGGAATGTACCTGTACTGAGTTTCAGAATCCACAGCTGAGACTTACTCCTGTTCTTATGTCACCAAGTTTGTCATCTTGTGATTGAACACAAACATGTCCTTGCAAGCCAAGGTGGACTATGGACTACTCTCTAATGTAATACCCACCCAGGAAGGGCGAAGGAAAGAACGGTCATTCATATATCTTACTGGAATTACTGTGACTCATGCATTGTGGCATCATTTTAACTGTTGCAAGGCAAATTATAAACCACAGTTATTCCCAGGTAGCTTTTCCTTTCTCAGTTCTTGAGCTGTTTCACTTAGCCTTTATCAGTCCAGCAGCAGACAGAAAAAGAGTCAAAGTGCTATAATGCACATGTATGCCTATATATACATGACTACACATATTTGCACATTTTGATGCAACAGGAAAGCTTGTGCAATCCAGAGGTATTGCTGAAACCTCCATAATTTTAGTCCACTCTACTCTGACCCTATTCTGGCACTATTATCACTCCTTCCCATCTGGGCTTGAGTGGCCTTGTTAGGGCAGCTATTAAGCTCCACAGCCAGAGATTTCAATTGTGGAGGAAGTAAAACATCTGCCAGTGCAGTACTCCAATTTATCACCAGGATCAGATAAGGTGGATTGAGAATCCGACCTAGTTAACAACTGGTTTACACACTACTCTCTGTCATTGCTACAGGAGGCCACAGGAGGTTTATGGCTTATTCAGAAGGGCAATTGTTTCTGTATCACTGTAAGATACTAAACACAAATCAAAGCACACAGCTGTTTTGCAGTGAGGATTGGACCCTTTTTCATCTTTCATTATGTCTTTAAACAACAAAACAATTTATTTACCATAACCTCTACTGTGTTTATGTGGGAAACATTTGGCTTAGGATGATAGTTTTTGTCTTCAGATGGAGATTCATCGGAGTTTTACTGGACATGAAAAGCAGAGATTTGTAGCTCTGTATTTGTAAACTAACATGAAATACTCTTTTTCTTTATAGCTCATACAGACTGTGAGTGCAATTGACAAAGATCAGCCTCCTCGAGGACACAGATTTTTCTTTGAATTGGTGCCAGAATTTGCTGTTCATCCTAATTTCTCCATTGTAGACAACAAAGGTAACTGCTGCCTGTAACACACTCATCTCAATATCTCATAAAATTTAATCCAGAGACATTTATTGATTCTGCTTTTCCATTCTAGATAACACAGCAGGAATTATGACTAGAAGAAATGGATACAGTCGTAGTAAGATGAGTACCTACCTTCTGCCAATCATAATATTTGACAACGACTACCCGATCCAGAGCAGCACGGGCACGCTGACCATTCGAGTGTGTGCCTGTGACAGCCGGGGGAACATGCAGTCCTGCAATGCTGAGGCCTTGCTCCTCCCTGCTGGCCTCAGCACAGGGGCACTGGTTGCCATTCTCCTCTGCATCATTATCCTGCTAGGTAAGTACCTGTGATGAGATGGAGATGTTTACTTGACTAGGTAAAGATCTAGTCACTTCTGGATCCCTGATATTCTGAAACCCCTTATTTGCATCACCCTGCAGAACAATATTTCATACCTGAGATGTTTGGGATGTTTGTTTTTTTGTTTGTTTGGTTTTTTTGCTTATTTGTTTGTTTTGTTCTTTTACCAACTGTTTTCTAAGAGGGGAAAAGGAACTGGGAGGCAGGGAGAAGGAGGTACCATAAGCTGTTTGACATCAGAACAATGTGTGAAAAGATTAAGTATATTTGAAAATACAAGTCTGTTTTATATACCATGTTTATTTGAATAATGTTTATGCTATAATCAGACCTTCATTTAGACCCAGAACTTTAAAATCATATTCCTGAATCTGAGTGCTAAGTTTTGTAGTGATTAAATGTTGCCAATTCTACAAGCTATTTAATGATGAATGATTTGTATTTTTTCTGCTCAGGAAATATTTAGCTCAAAAGCACAGAATAGATATTTTCAATTGCTTGCAAGTGGTAGCAAGTACAGCTTACTAAATAAAGTGTGAGCACAGAAGTTAGATGGGTGTTGGGAGGGTAGAAACATTACATATATGTAGTGATATATGGAAAAAATAGAATAAATGCTAGCTCATAACCTGGTGTTAAGAACATAAAAATTGCAACTTGCATGTTTTGCTTACCAGAGAAGTGCCTTCTTAAAAGTGCCATCATCTCTACTTCCCAGTAAAGCTGCAGAAAATCTCTTTCCATTTTCACCTGCCTTAGGAAACCCAACTTGCAAGGAGGCAGTGAAAAGCTACAGGTATTGGTTTATAGAATTATAAGGAGATCACTGACCCCTCCTTCCCCCCACCCCCCACCCCCACTCTTATCTAGACTGGATTCGGGATGCCTCCAACAAATATTCAGAGAATGTTATTAGGAAAGGGGCAATATCTAGCAACTCTATCTGTAATGCTGGGCATAGGGCAGAGAGAATACTTGAGCTCTGACAAACTAATGCTTACTGCCAAGGCACCATCACAAGCAGAGAATTATTGTTCAAACTCTGCCAGACCTAGCTCTTCACCTTGCAAAATTCTTAACAATATGTTATCAGGCTCTGCATCTTCAAAGCCATCCTTCATGCCCCAACACAGAGCATGAAAAGATGGAACATGAAACGCATGACCTTACTTCCTCACAGTGAAAATGTTTCTCTGATTGGCTGCAATCCTTTGAGTACATAAAGACTCAACTAAAATAAAAAGTCAAACTGTACCTTACGACCACATCAATAGCACATGAGACTCAGAACAGGATCAGTGGCCATTGTCATGCAGAACAAGAATGACTTCAGCCCCAGGGTTAGAGGCTCTGCTCTACTTAGTGCTACAGACATAGCTGAAGCCAAAGAAGCAATATAGCTGTAGAGCATCTAAACAGAATTGTTAGTCTACAGCTAGTGTGATACTTAGCACCTTATTTGATTTTTCAGTGAGGAGTAGTTTGTTAGAATAGTAGACTGGTGTCAACATAATTTCTTCATAATAACCTTTCAGTGATCTGCTCTTGTCTCATATATGGTGTTCTTAAACTTACTTAAGTCTGCTATTTCTTGTCTAGCATTATGAAAGCTGGAAAAGAATGGCTCCTGTATAGATAGAAAGAAAAAAGCAAACAAAACAGAACAGAACATCCTTTATATTCAAAACATGATAACGTGGCAAATGGAAGATCTCTGTTCCCCTGTACCTACCTGCAGCATGTCCAATTTTACCTTTGATTCATCAGTACTGAAGTCATTCAGAGCAAAAAGTTATCTCCTAAGACTCAACAAAAGCATTCAGCACTGCTGCAATGTATAGTTTAGCAACCACTGTTATGCCTCATTGAGAGATGGTTTTCCTGGCTTCTTCTATTTATTCCAGCTACTAGAGCTAGGGTCAGATTTTTAAAAGCATTTAAGTATTGATTCCTCCTGAAACCAGTAACATTTAGACACTAGAATATGTTTAGGAATCTTAACTTCAATTTTTTTCATCTGCTTTCATAGGAGTTAATTTTTGTGTCAATCTTCACCTCTTCAGAAGAAGCATTCACTCAACTAGCACTTCTTAAACTAGGAAGATCATGTTTTTCAAAAGAAACATTTAGTAGCAAGGACCAGATTTCAATCCTTGCGTCACTGAAGCCAAAAATGGTTTTGTCAATAATATTGATAGCTGAAGGTCTTCAGGTTCTTATTTTCAGAAGGACATGTGGATCCCACATTTAAAAGTTAATTAGGCACTTAGGAATACCTAAATCACTAGCTTTCATGAGCGCAAATTACTTTTGCTAAAGAGATTCAACTACATTTGATGAAATCACCCTTAGTGGCTGCCAGAAATGTGGTACTTTACAAAACTAAAATCAAAGTCAAACCCTAGTGGTATGATATATTGTAAGGCATTGTCTTCTTTTCAACGTCAGCTTAATTTTATGTCTATTTAAAATATATAATATTCTGTTCATTGTTCCCATAAGTTTAAAGAAAGCATATTTTTGACAACTAAAAAATCATTAATACTTTTCCACAGTATCTTCAACTTGGAGACACCTTTTATCACTATTTTTCCATGAAAAAATCCCATTCTATCCTTAAAACTTTTCCAGTTCAACAGAAGACACAAAATATTTGCTCAATTATTTAGTTTCTAACTACTTATTTCTTCATTCATCTTTTGTTTCCTTTTAGTGCTAGTTGTCTTGTTTATGACTCTCAAGAGACAGAGGAAGAAAGAACCCTTGATCATCTCAAAGGATGATATTCGGGACAACATTGTGACCTACAATGATGAAGGAGGTGGGGAAGAAGACACCCAGGCTTTTGACATTGGCACACTGAGAAATCCAGAAGCGAGGGAGGAAAGTAAGATGAGAAGAGATGTAATCCCAGAAACAATATTTCAGATAAGGCGGAGTGCACCTCTTTGGGAAAATATCGATGTCCAAGATTTTATTCATAGAAGGTTAAAGGAAAATGATTTAGACCCAGCAGCCCCTCCTTATGATTCACTAGCAACATATGCCTATGAAGGAAATGATTCCATAGCAAACTCACTCAGCTCCCTGGAATCACTTACCACTGAAGGCAACCAGGACTATGAGTACCTCAGTGACTGGGGACCTCGGTTTAAAAAACTGGCAGATATGTATGGTGGAGAGGACAGTGATCGAGATTGAGAAAGTAATCTGTGACCTGATCAGTGTTAGTGGAATTCATGTCTATGTTACTAGATGAAGTGGCCTACTTTCTCTTACTTGGGAATAAAAAATTTACAAAAATAGATGTTGTCTTAGTAAGGGTTTGCTTAATCAATAAGTCAAGTGAATGAATATGAATTATTTAGATTTTTAAAAATCTATAATTTACTCTCTCTGCCTCAAAACCTCAGATGAAAGGGTTTTATTTGGAATGAAAAGAAAATAAAAGGCTTTTTGTGCCTTTAATAATGACATGGAAACTCCATTTTTTTAAATTGCTTTGCATTACCTTTCCTACTTTCTTGGACAGTGTGCACCTGCAATGTAACATAATCTCAAAAATATACATCAAAAAGAGTCATACTACTGCCATATTTATTGAGTTAAAGAATGTCTGTGTGTTGATTCATCCTGATATTTTTATATATGTATATTTATATTTTTGTATTTTTATTAAATAAATTAGTATTTATACAAACACTACTTACTCACGTACTTTGTTAATCATAAAGAACTGTCCAATCTTTCTGAACAAAGGAAACTGCGTATTGTGCAATACTTCATTTTTTAATGCATCTTCTTATATGGGATTAGTGGTTGAAATGTACTGTGCAAGAATGATATGGGGAAGAGTGCTCTGTAATGGGAATGCAGTGTAGAAAAAGAAAAACTATTTCAAAAAAGTAATTATAAATAAATGCACTCTGACTTGCAATGTGTATTACTATATGGCATAATCATATAATTTCATGGTGAAACTTACTTCCACTTCTTATAGGAACAGGTGACCAGTGAGCAGACTTAACAGGTATGTGTCTGAGGAATTAAGGAATTAAGGTAAAAGTTTATTCTGGTATAAATGAAAACTATTTTATAATATGCCTTTTAAAAATTGAAAAATTAAGCAAACATCAATAATGAAAGGAAGGCTTTTGTATTCTAATCTTATTTTGGGGCTTTGAGACAACTAGACAAATCAGACATGTTAATAATAGTTTCTTTTAAATAAAAATTAGCTGAGCAATAAAAATGAAGTCCAACTAATATTTTAGTAAACATGTCAGTCTTCTATTCCTTCAAAGAAAGTGCATACATTTGCATATTTCCTAAAGCCTTAATGACAGTCATCAAGTATATATTTGTGTTTAAAATATATTTGCTGGATCAGCTTTTATGCAATGCACTGTTTTTATTTTCCACAACTCAGGATAAGAAGAATTTAAATGGATCATGTGATCTAACTGAGGGTTGCAGGACTTACTGCATTTGTTTAATAAAAGGGAAAAATCAAACCCCTCAAATGTATGGAAAAGAACTAAATTTGTCAACAATGTAGGAGGCACACTATCCATAGTGTTTCCATTTTTAGTATCAGCTTTAGGGAAAAGCAACTTCATACAGATGTCCAAAATAAGAATGTTCTGAGGTTTTCTTTATGTTACTTAGCTATTTTTTCAGATCCTTTCAAAAAGATTGTCTTGGTTTGAGCTGGCAAAATGCCAACTGTCCGAGACAGAGTGAAAAGGGAAGAAGAGGGAGAGGGAAAAAAACCACTCCAAACTAGTTTATGCTGAAACTAACTACATGTATTTATACAGAAAAGAGAAAATTAAAAGACAACTACAATTTAACACACTCTTACACAAGTNTACACATTGACAATGCAATGCAGACTACTGAGGAACTCATCTCCTGTCAAAAAGATAATAAAGAAACTCCAGCCAAGACCCCTTCAGCCAGACGTAGTAACACATTCCCACCTAATATTTTCCTCTCTACTATGTTAACTCTCAGATTATTTATCAAAAATAATTCTTTTTTTTTAAATTATTTTTTCCTTCTTCCATACTCTTCTATCAGCCCCAAGACATCTCATTTCAAGTTTTCTCACACTAAGCTCCTTATCGTGGGTTGTGGAATGTGGTTTTTTTTGATTGTGGTTCTGAACAAGCACCTGAACAGCTTGCTGTGAGCTGCATGTCAGGTCTGCAACGCTATGTTGCAAACAAAAAACATTCTAGTGGCACAAAAAAGACAAAATAACCTCCAACCATGTGTCAACTATGTACATGGATGTGATGTAGCAGCAAGACATCAGTGTATAACTTGATGGCGTAGGAGTGTATATTTCTGGTTGGGTGTTTTTTTTTTTTCTTTTCGTTTGTTTCTTTGTTTGTTTTTCTCTTTTGAAAGTAGAAGCAAAATATTTATGGAGTGTATGTTCTCAGCATTGTTGCTGGCAAAGTAAAGTTCACAGGAATCCATTAGTCTTTGAATTCAATTTCTATAATTTTAAGACACTGCCTTAAGATGGGATAGAAAGAAAAGGAAAAAAAAACAAAACAACAACAATAAAAAAAATCAAACAACCAGATAATGAAACAGTTGTGTCCCTGAAGAGAAATTACTGGGGCTGAGGGAGGGAAGAGGGAGTGTGGTGAGACCCAAATGAAACCAAAATAGAAAGAGAATATAGCATGAACTTCCTTGACTTATAGAAATTGTACACCAAACTTCATCTTACACAGTAGATTGGACTAAAAGAGCTTTCAGCAATCTTATAAATTGTCATATAAAGTCAGAATACCACACAGTGAAGTAAAATGTCAGAAGAGAGGAAAATGAAAATACATCTGTCCTCAAGCAAGGACAGATACAGAGAAGTTATATGTTCATGGAGTTGACTAAGTTTTCAAGATGTCAAGACTTGGTGCAGGACACATCAAAAGGTGCCAGTGGGATTTCAAAGAGACTTCTAGTGAAGGCAGGATGAAAGAAACAGGGTGTGAAGCTCTTCCTTCAAGATATATAAAATTAATTTAGAAATTATATTTTCCACAAAGAAATAATCTTCTGGGATTTGGGGATTTTTTTTTCTGTTTTTCTTTAGTGACAGAAAGAGAAAATGAGTATTGTAGAATTTACCTCACAAAATGCTCTGGTAGAGACATGTCCTCAGTACCATTACAACACTATGGTATTTTGGGAAAAAGAGAAAGCCTGGGAAATTAACAAAAAGAGGTTGTCCTCTTCTCTTACTCTAGGTTTCCTCATCCCATGTTTGCAGGAACTGAAGGAAACTTTCCCATGCTTTCCTATTAAGAAAATGAGTTGTGAGCCTAAGAACCCTGTGTTCCTTAAAGGAATATATGTTTAAAAGATGACCTACATGGTTTTACAGCTCATAGAATTGCACATAGTTGACATATCAAAACAAGTAGCTTCTCAAGATTGCTAAAGATTTCCATCATTCTTACAGTGAATAAAACTAGTTGACATATCTAACTATTAGTTCTTTGGGCTTATTCGTTCAAATTGGCTACAGAAACTATTATTTTCCATTAAATTGCACCCTCTTTTTTTCTTTTCTTTCCTTTTTGGATAGATCTTCTTTTACTCTTGTGTTTGAAACAACACAGTAAACAGCACATCACAGATGAGGAATTTGTATTCCCAGTGGAAACTACTGTGAACAGGCAAAGGGCCAGCTACAGAAAGTAACTGGAAATTGCATAGCGTTGACAGATCCAGAAGATCCTTTTAAGATTATAAAGGTGGCAGAAAAACTTCAGATTTACATTTGATTAATTTCTATTTTGAATTAATAAGTTCAGACTGATGGAGGGTACATTGTTTTTTTTAATCAAGGTTCATAATTCAATGAATAAATAGGAATTTTGAGGGAGAAGGAAAGGAGACTGGAGACTAAACATGTATCTGAACAACTCAATTTGAAGTGCAGTTACTGGTAAGTCATCTTCTTTTAACCATCAGTGAAATGGATATATGATTTCTCCAAGTCCTAAAGGCAGCATCACACCTAGATCCTGCTGCTACACTGTCTTTGGATTCCCAAAGATACAAAGAAGGAAAAGAAGGTTGTGAGAGACTTGATAGTGTTTTGTGGCCATTTTTGTTTTCACAGGCCCACATTTGGAGGATCTGAGTGAGATCCAGCATCAATACTACTACTGTAGTGTCATGGGAGGAGCTAACTGACATAGAAAAAGTCTTTGAGCTGTCCAATACAAAATGATACTGATGAAGTTATTAGCTTTCTTTGGTACTTTGAGTGGCATTGATGGGTACAACTAACAAAAGGTACAACAAAAAAGACCAAGATTCAGCTGGATAGGCAAAAAACATCAGTTCATTTATGGGCAGAAGTGTTGAATGACCCAGTAGGATATGCCATACTGATTAAGCATCAGGAAGCAATGAGAGAGACAAGAAATCAGAACTCCTTCCAGTGATGCTTCTGCAGGTATTCCTCCCTCTGTGAGATAACAGAGGCATAGAAGTGCTGGGCATTTCATGTTTATGCACATCTTCATCCTCTGTGAAGTCAAAAGTGCTTGGCAAAATTCTGGATCCATGGGACTGCCTCAAACCTCAGGCATGTCTCACTTGGGAGTGCAAGAACATATGACCTTAGAAGATGCTCAAGAGAAAGTAGAAAAGTAATATTTTATGGTGCTTATCTCACCAAGGATCTACTTTTCTGCTACTCAGATCTGTTGTGGTTCACTGAAAGGGGAACACGTAGTTGGAAACACTTAGAATTTACAAGAATAACTCAGCATCTTTTGCAGAAAAACTATTTGTGACTGATAAGGGCTAAGATAAATTTAGTAACTCTGGAGGAGATACTGTTAGATTTAGTGATCATTCTGAACAGATTTAAATCGATTTGGAATGGGGTCTCTCCAGGGTTAAGAACAAATAAACTGAGAAAAAGGAATAAAATGAACACAGAAAAATTCCAAGGAAATGCTTCAAGAGAAAAAAAAAGAAAAAAAACAAACTAAAATATAAATCCATTCTACCTTGATGGAGGTCTTGTTCATAATGTTCATGTATTTTCTATTTCTTTTCACTTAAAGTGAATTTTGTACCATCCTGATAGAGTTACAAGCTTATTCTGGTAAATTGTCTTATCAGTAAAATGTAATTCTGGAGACAGTCTCCTACTGAAGGTTACAACTTTCAGTGAAATGCTGAAACAGACTCCTCATTATGCCAGGTTAAGCATTCTAGGTGCAACCACCACTGTACATAAACATTCTTAAAATTTGTAGCCCTTTCAGTAAATGGCTGTTTTCAGAACAGAATAATCCCACACAGAACAAAAAAAATATATGAAACTTCCCTTAGTTCTTTTCTTATGCACTGATGACAAGACACATGAACACCTTTTGTTCTTCCAAAGGCACTTCAACTACTAATGGCTTAATTCGCAGTGAAAGTTGCATTTTAAAGTTATATTTATACATCACTCCTCACTTGTGCTTAGTAGACAGATAGCACACGTAAGTGTTTGATTCATTGCATGTTGGAATATTGCTACATTTTATGTTTTACAATTGAATTTGTAGAAAAACTAGAGCAGTTTCAAAACCAAAATGAAACAAAACAAAAATAAAAGAAAACAAAATAGAGAAATCAAAATTTTTGCCTGTGATATGGGAAGATGAATGGGAAAGAAAAGAATTCTAGAAGAATTTTTAAGGAACATGTGATGGGCATTACTTTATATGCATCTGTTTTTTTTTCCTTTTTATACATATGGGTGACTGTATATATATGCATATATAAAAATAATCCCCACTTTGTTATCTATAATGTTGATCAACACTAAACTCTAGGTACCACACCTATTCAGAGATGCCTATCTAAAAGATAAAAACCCATAGAAGAATACAAGACACATTCAGCTAAGTGCAACCCAAAAGATATAAAACAATCTGATTTCACAGATTATTTTAGGTTCTAGCATCCTGTTGTTAGAATGTATATTTTAAACTTTGGTTCAGTTTCAGTTCATGAATCAAACAAGAAGAGATCTGGCCTGAAATCAATTTAAAAATCACTTCCAAATTTGGGATTTTGCATCTTCATCACAATCTCATAGAAATAAAAATGCAGAAAAAGTGTTGTGAATATCAATATTCTCTTGTTCCAAAGAAATCATGTTGATGTTATTTCTGCAGGGGAAGTCAGTGCCTTTGCTTGGAATCAGCCCTCTGGCTGTCACTGGGCACCATGCAGCAGAGGAAATCCAGGAACATGTACTTCTTTCTTTTACTCTCTGCTACTCCACCCCGTTCTAAGCAAAGCATTCTGTAGCACTCTTCATCCACTCCAGCAAAATTCATTGGAATACTTTTCAGCAAATTTCAGATCACCAGTAAAAGCTAAAGAAGTGACAGTGTCTTGTCACAACTTCAATGTCTTTTTTCTTGCACACTGTTTTAGCAGGAAATAGGTTTTCATGAAAGTCCTGTAAATTAAAGTATGAGCATATTCCTATTTTTTTTCATTTTATCATGGAATTTGACACAACTCCTGTCATAACACCTATTAACATACCTTTATCAAACTTGGAATGAACTCTGTAATTTTAAAAGCATTTGCTTTTAGAGTCAGTATGCCAAGCATTTCTCCCATCACTTCTCACAGGGGAATGACAGACTGTATAAAGCAAGCCTGCACAAACAGAGGGTTTGATATTTGGTGGGAGTGAAATGATAATAACATTGTTCACTGCTTATAGTTCTGTCCTTTAGTTTACATTTTGAGTTACTGGTAGACATTTAGAACAGATTAGAAACAGTTTATATCTGTTTTTGTAATGAAAGGATATCTTTGGAGCAACAGGATCCTCAAACCTGGCCATTATCCTTTTAGCTTTCCTTTCCCTACAGAAGCCAGAGGGAGAAGGACCCTCCCGGACACTACACCACATAAGTATAAATCTAGCACATACTAATGGAAGCTATAGCTTCACGAGTAAAAATGGTGAGAAGGAAATTAGGGCTGGGATTTTTGTCACTTGAGAATTGCTTTTGTGGCTGTCAGGAAGCAGGTTGCTCGTTGCTAGGGGAAATGATAATACTACTTACTTCTTATAAATGCTTTTTATCCCTAGTTTTTAAAGCTTTTTTTACAAAGAAGGTCAGTGTCATTATCACCATTTTACAGGCAGGAAAAGCTCTTATTTGTGCACGAGTTTCCCCAGGGACACCCATCAGGATAGCAGTGAAGACAGAAGCAGAAAACTGCTCTTTTCTCTAGAAGCCACACTGCCTTGAGGTCAGCTAAACATTTAGCAGATAATAATTTGTGTACTGTCACTGCTTAAAATGATCAGAAATTTTGCTTTTAATTAGCTTTTACTGCCCCACAAGTATCAGACATCTGGAAGGAGGAAGACCTTCTATGTGACACCATGAGTCAAAGATCCTTTTCAAACTAAAGATGTGTTTTGGACAGGTATTTGTTTTGTAGACAGGTCCAAAGTTGTTTCAAGAGGAGAAGTCGAGTTGCTTTTCTGGGCTTGCTTCCTGCAGGAGAGTGAATGAAAGAGGCTATTAGTTCCAGGTACAAAGGAAAAAAGGATAGGCAAAGAAATGTGCAGTAAGCCCTAAAAACAGGTCTGTGCTAGTTTTGACAAAGAAGCAGCTTTAACCTAAAAGTTAATCTTTCATTTAGATCAGATGAGAGAGATACAGGACGGGTGGACAGGAAAAGAATATCAGTTTGTAGTACCCAACACCAGCTATTCTCCACTGCCTCAGAACTGACTGTTTTTTATTTCTAAGGACTCCTTCCATGCCTTTCCATTTGATTTCTTGATGAGACATCATTTTTTTGATTGCTGAAAAAGAACCCTAATTTTTCCCCAGCAATTCCAGATTTGTAATTTTATGACAAATCTCTAGGAACAAGCCTGAGCAGCTCTCAGCAGAGATACAGAGAGAAAACAAGACATGAAAAGGCTTTTCAACCCCATTCCCTGTGTAAATGAAGGGCTTTGTTTCAACTAACACTCAAATTAGGATACAGAATGGACACCAGGCTGCACAGCAACATCCAACAGGATCCAGAATGAGAGCCAAAGCGAGTAAACAGCTTCCCCACCTGCTAACACATATGCTGCCATCTGCAGCTTACTGACCAAGGGGGAAGTTTGATCTTTTCCAAAGCAATGGCAGTGTGTTTTCTTCTGTGCCATGGCTGAGTGCCTTCAGCCACCCTGTGCAATAATGCCAGAATATTTGCTGTCACTGATGTTCAGCCAACCCTGCTCTGTTTTACAGGCAGCTTTTGCACAGCACTACCAATAAGGACCAGATTTCACCCACTACATTTTTCTTCCACAGTCAATGACATGTTGCTGTACTTACTAAACACCAAAGTCATTTCAAAGTATTATGAACACCATAATATTTTAGAGGTATAAAAAACCCCTCATGTCAATGATCCTTCTCTTGATTTTATGAAAAGCCCTTAAATAAAAATGAGTTTTGCATTACATTTTTGATACAAACACATGCTTGTAACAGTGATGTAATCTGCTGTAATTCATACACTCATTTTGGTGATATAAAGAAGAGCTTTCTCAATGTTTTGGATCAGATAGTTGCATGTATATTAAAAGTTTAATCCTGAAAATTCTATAAAGCAGATTTAGAGAAATTTTAAAGGGTTAGACATTATTGTATGTTTTATATATAATTTGCAGAAAGATTGTACAGATTTTTAAATAATTTTACAAAAACTCTTAAATCTATACTAAGGTAAAGTGGAGATTGAAAAAATGTTGACATATTTCTACCAACAAATATAGACTCTCTTATGTAAAAGATTTATACACTTGCAATAGAATGAAAGTCTGAAGAAAGTGGTAGTATCTTTATCCAACTATATTAGCTGCTTTAATAAAGGCAGAAAAGCTTTTAGGCTTATGAATCCCTTCTCATTAGGACTGACAAAAATTAAAAAAAAAAAATTTCCAATGCCACTCTGAAATATAAGATTTCAAAATCCAAATGTCAAATTAATTTTAAATTGTTTATTAACAGAAAGTCTTGTTTATAAATTTCAAATTTTGGGTATTTTTGTACAGGAACATTTGCAAGGTAGATGTGCTGATAAGCCCCATATCTAAATTTAGGGAACTTTGACAATTAATAATTTTTTTCCAATTCACATTTTTCATATGCACATAAACATGGCAAATCGGTTAATGAGAAAACATTCTTCTAATCTGAGTTTTCAGCCAACAGGGCAAAACACCATTTGAATTTTGTAGGATATGACTGTCAGTGTACCCATAGAGGCAGACAAGCAGAATCTGTAATCATCTAGTTCAAAATCATAAGAGAAAGCTGGTTTTAACCTTTAAAAGTAGGGCACAATTCTTATGCATAATACATATATACTCTAAATAGATTTTATTATGCAATTAAATAACAATTTATCCTGTGGCTTTGTAATATAGAGATTTTTTTAAAAAAATATTGCACACAACTTTTGAAAAGTCAGTGGGTCATAGCAGCCAAATGTTCCATTTAAAGAAAATCCCTGTCATGCCATAGTTATCCTGCCAAAGATGGGAACCCTGAACTGTCAGGTTGAAGCTCTGGATTGCAAAAATCAAGAGCAAGAACATAGCATTTGACTCCTAACATTCATGGTTCCAAAGTAAGTTATATTTCTGATTTGATAAAGGTCTCACTCAAGTCTTGCTTCCCAATAATGCTCAGATGTAGAGTACTTTTACAGGCAACTCTGTCAAGCTGCAGCATTATCATGGAATCAGGCCTGCACGATTATGTGATTTCCTTCAGTTCCATTTAGTGATGGTATGATTCTAAATATCCTGGTGAACAAGGCCACTGCAGGCATGGATCAACAGACCTATCAAAATGAAAGTTTACTGTTTCAGTGGTTTCCAGCTTTGAGAATATGGTAAAGTGACTATCACATTATACTTAAGAGCTACAGAGTTCAGTTTGTTTCTGTTCTCCACATAGCAAATTATTTGGATTTGGATAGCCATCTGTCTCATTCCATAATATCCTTTCCTTATAGGATATGATGTAAGCGAAAAATGCCATGATGAAACTGTACCAAGTTGCTGTAATAGAGAGCATGTGCTATGTGAAAATATAACTGTAGGAGCATAAAAATCTACATAATACTTACATCATTGAACATGTGTACTGCCTATCAGCACGTCTGAACAACACAGTCATGTTCTACCATGTTCAAGAACAAATTCATTTTTCCCTGAGTTTCTTTTTCTCCATTGTCCTCTCTCCATCTTTTACAGTTAACCCCTGGATTTTCACCTGCAGCTGCCAAGTATATACAGGGAATTATTTACTGTTTTGCATCTGTATATATCAGTGTAGTGCTGCCTTCTGATTCTATAGTATTATTTTTCTCACTGATTAAAACTGCAAAAACAACTTTGGATGTGGTTCTGCTCTCTAGAATATCCTTGCTGCTGTTATTTGCTACTCATCTTTTTGTTCATGCAAGAATACACAACTGCAGACTGAGAAAACAAGTGTTCATTTGCTCTTTCTCCTGATACACAGAGAGATTCCTCCAGCAGTTCAGCTCTTTCACATTGCTTTAGATATTAGAACAGCATTATTTTGCCTGAGAGATGTAAGACAATTTTTTTTCCCCCTAACAGAAGGACAGGTATTCTTTTCTCTCTGGGTTTTATTAGTAAAGGCTAGCAAGCAGCCTCTAGAGATGAAAGAGGAGACCTAGGCTCAATACTCATCCTGCCCTGTTCTGAGCCTTTTTAATAGTCGCTCATAGATCTGTCATCCATGAAGCTTTTAAAGATCTCCTTTTATTCCATTTATGTTTTAAATTGTTTCTATTCAATTATTGTCTAAGCTTGCACTTGCTTTACACCTATTACCTGATTTTCTCAAAAAAAGCTATGAGATCAAGTTTTAATTTTTTTCAATTAACTTTTTAAAGTAATTTCACTGCCTTTTCATGCATAAATAAGTTTTAAATACCTATTTACAGAAACACAAAAAACAAACTGGAGATTAAATGTCATTGGCAACTTACTGAAGTTTAGAAGGATTTAATTTCATTTGCAATTAATTAATGTAATGTTTCAGTTTTGTAAAAAATAAGTATGCTCATGATAGACTACAAAACCTTCCTTTGGCACTTATTTGTTTAAAATTAATAGAAAATAGATTTTTTTTTTACTTATTACAATAATCATGTTTAGAGAAAGAACAGGATAAAAGAGGACTATTTATATACACATTCTTTGCTGATTACTGTGGATCACAGATTTCAAATTATAGTTTGAGAAAGGCCAGGATACATCACAGAAAAAAAACACACATATATCAGAACGATAGCATGAAAGAGGATAAACATGTAAGAAAATGAAGCATAATCAAAATTTGGGAGCAAAAATCAAAATCAAAAATTTTAGTTACATTTTAAAGACAAGACTCACAGAACACAGACTGATCAAGGGACAGGCAGCAGATTGCCAGAAATGAGGCTAGTCATCAAGAACAGAAATTGGGTAACCAAAAGTCTGGTCATGTGTCTGCATTATGCTATAGGTTTTAGCAGTGAGAAGAAGAAAATTAGAAGAGCCTAAATTTATGAATTGGTTTTGTCGATCATAAGATCAACACTGTTAGCTTTCAAACCTCTTTCAGCCACTAATCCTACAAATATGTTATTTGTATTCAAAAGATGACTAATTCCCAAACCAGGTTTTTATTTTTTATACTAGTTTGTTCTTATTTAAAGAACTTTGTGTAGTATCTTCAAAATAAATTCAAGTACAATTTCTCCTTCTTATCAATTTACACTTACTTTGTCATTGCTAGTAGGCAACACACTGCCAGCCTAGCAAACAGTTCAACAAAAAATGGGGATTCCCAATGTTTTAACTTCTAGTGTATTCAAGATCATATTTGCTGAGTATTCTAGTAGAAATATTGTTTTATTCTTATTTGTGCTTCAAATATAGCATGGAAGCAAAAAGACAAGCTGTGTTCATTTTTGGCTCATGTCACCCATAGTTCTCCAGTTAGAACTTACAGAGCAAAATGTGAAACTGAAAGAGAAGATTTTTAGCAAAAAAAAAAAAAATTGCCAAAAGGTAAAGTTTCCTCTGATATCACACAGGTTAAGAAATAACCTATAGCCATGTTTAAAATAATTTAAATAAATGAAAACAAAAAGCATCCTTCAAATCAAGTGGCTTTCCACAATATTATTGCACCATTCAAATTTGAGAAAACCAGAGGAAAAAACTCTAAATACCAGATATGGTCTACAAGACACTTACCTTCAGAAACATAGGATATTCAATTTAGAATTACCAATAGGGATATATAGAGGGATTATAAGGAAATTCAGTATCAAAGCATCAATATTTGTTAAAATAAAGAATTATCTCCCCAGGGAAAATGTATCTGTTCATTTACTTCTGACAATTTAAATTAACTAAGAGAAGAACAAAAAAAAATTGCAGTAGAGAATCATTGTACTAAGTCATAAGAGATGGAAACAAAATGGAGTAATTACTAAGAAAATATTACACTTTTACCTCAGTACCATCTGCAATACTTAATAATTGTCCATAGATTCCTTTTTTTAATGCATAGTATTGAGATGTGGGACTTGGTCCTGCAGAGCTTATCCACTGACAAACTTTTCTGTATCTGCAAAATACCCTTATCAAATTATATTTATAGGCCAACATTCTACGTTTTTGGAAGAAGAGTCTTATTTCCTAGCACTGGTGCATAAGCATAAGCCCTCTGCAGCATGGAAATGCCAAACTTACAATCCTGCTGTGATTTTTATGTTCATGTTTTCAAAAAGGAATGTTTATGCTAATACATCAAAATGCTTGAATCAGCCCAGTATGTGTCATGTATATGTTCTCTTGCAATCCTAAGGAATATTAAAAAAATAGTGTTTCATTGGCCTTAATTTCAGCATTATACAGAAGCAACCACAAGAAAATATTAAATATTTTGATTATGTTTGAAAAGCATTAAACATGACATTCAATGTATCAGCTATTAACAGCATACATTTCTTGTGCTGCTTCTCGGGATGTAATCAAAGGAAAACAAATCACCAATATGTCAGATATGGAAATTTAAATCTCAGTAGCATAAACACATTATGTACACTACATTCATATATAAATATTATCATTCCCATGTGGATTTTTCTTTATTCTTTCCCATTTTTGTATAATACAGCATTGAGGTTATTTGCTGTACTGCCATTACCATACTGAGATATATAGACAACAAAATAATGTGAAAAAAAACCCTAAAAATCCCCAACAAAACAAACAAACAAACCAAAACAAAACAACAAAAAACAAGAGAAAGAATATTTCCTCGTTTTCTGTAGGAAAAACCTTGGAGGCATAGAGTGCTCTGACTGGTTTCTGCTGTTTCTGTCCCACCTCCTTTGCCACTCAGAAGGCTATCCAAAATCTTACTCACAGATAAAACTGCTAACTCTCACAACAAGAAAGGCTGTGATTCTGCATTCAGAGACACAGAACCAGGTCTTGGTGCCCTGAATCATGTTCTGTGCCACTGGGGAGGATGGTGAGAAGGGTGAAAATAAAGCAGAACCTGGAAAGCACACTTAAGAACATGGATTAGTTCTTCATCATGGAGCTTCCCTTACCAAAAGTTGGAGGAAAAATGTCCACAATTTTGTGGCTGCTGGTTTTTATTGAAATTTGAATATTTGAGGCCAAGTCCTTCACCTCAAACCCTATTTCAGGGTGAGGGGTTTAGTACTTTCTAGCTTCAAATAAGAAAATTACCATTTGAGTACAAAGAACAGAACAATATTCTTTAAATTTTATTCTATCTAGAAAAAGATTCCATGAAACCAATACACCAAAAATATAAATTAATCTAAAATTTTACAATGAAATTTTACCTACTGCATATATGTTTTTCATGATTCCCAGGGATTTTTATGTGAAAATTTCAAATATACTTTTGATTATTATTTTCTTGCCTAAAGGAATATCATCATTCCTTCTGGAACATAAAGATACTGCTTGATGTCTCTACTGTATTCGTATAACAAGTTCGAAACATATTCTATGGAAAAGATTACAAAATTCTGTTAAAATGCTTTCTGTTAAAAGTTTCTTATAGCAAAGGACAGGAAAATTTCACTAAAGATCAGTATTTTTAGGTATTTATTGACAGCTCCTACATTTCTATATTAATTTTGAATTATAATTAAGTAGATAATTTTTCCTTATTACTGTGCTTTGTTAATGTGGTCCTGTGTAAAGCTCTTTGGACAAGGAAAAAAAATAGTTGAGGAGCAATACATGTTTCTCAACTTAAACCGTATTGGTACAGGATTATTAATACTAGTTAAAGGGTCCTGTGGAAAACTCTGAAGGAATTATCTGCCATAGGACATCACTGAATAACACTGTGGTTTCCATAGACACTCGTATTTCAAGAACAAATGCTGCCTTGTGCCCTGCACACTTACAAACTTGTCTTTGTCAAATTTATCAATTCAACTACTATATGTCATCATGATCAGCATATAAATCCAGATGAAGAAGAAGGAAGTGGGAGACATTTGGATTGATGGCTTTGGTCTTCCCAAATGACTATTACACGTGATGGAGCCCTGTTGGAGATGACTGAACACCTGCCTGCCCAATGGAAGCATTGAATGAATTTCTTGTTTTCCTTTGCCTTCACCCACAGCTTTTGCTTTTCCTGTTAAACTGTCTTCACCTCAACCCACTACTTTTCTACCTTTTGCCACTCAGATTCTCTTCTCCATCTGGAGGTGGAAGTGACATAGTGGGAGATTGGCTGTGTGGGGCTCAGTTGACAGATGGGGTAAACCACAACACAGAAAAACAAAACAAAACAAACAAACAAGGCCTCAAACACCAACTTGGAGCTAAATTGAATATATTCAGATTATTTCATTGTTTCAGTCTTTTAACGTAGTCTCAAATCAAGACTGTTACTTTCCCTACCCCTTGCATTATTTCTGAAATTTTATTTTGACACCTGCTTTTTACCAGAATCCATACTCAATTCTGTGATATTGTATCTCAATACATCTTTCCAGTTGAATGAATATTTAGATAAGCAGGCAACTTCAGAAACACACTGCAGAACCCACTGTGTCTGCTGTGCTCCTCAGAGACATTTGGCAGAATATGACCTTTCACTATACCAGATCCCCAGCTTCATGGAGAAGGATGTAGTTGCCCTTGGCAGGGCTGTTCTGCCCACCTGGAGCAGCTTGTGTGAAAATGAGAATACTTGCCAAAGAGACCGCTAGAAAACTCCATGCAACTTAGGCAGAAAAGAACAAACGTGACCAATTTATAGTGTGGTTACATGATGGTAAGAAGTTAGAATATGTCAAAACCCATGGGGTATTTTTTTTTTTTTTACGTTAGAACGGGTAATCAGAAATTAGTGTCTTTTTCCCTTTGTTTCAAACATCAACTGTCTTCATGTTTCCAATGGAAGGTACTTGGAAATTTTCTTTGTTGATCAAACATTCTACTTCCTATCTCTGTATTAAAATGCTTAGTCTTGTCATTAGAATTCTATCTAATAATCAGTTATCCTCACAGATTTGATATAATTTTTATCTATATATTTTTATTTAGTATTCAAAAACAATATCCAGAGGTATTGATATGCAAATAGACATATGTCAAAAGGAGGCATGTGCTGAATCTTTACTAAACCATAGTTAGGATTTTGTTAAAACTCAGTCATAATTATTTGTGGTCCATAACTTTTTACTCTTTTGAAATACAAAAATCAAAACAAACCAAAACAAAGTAGGATGTCTACATTCTTAAATGAAGGCTGATACTTTGAATTTCTGTGAAATATAACTGCATTCATCTTAGAAAAGAGTAAGGTCCTTCTGCATATGCATCATGTGGACAATGCCCTTCAAATCTTTATTCACTATCAATTTTGAAAAGCTTTCCTATTAGAGAAATTTAATCCTCTACTGAAGATAACATCTATGTGTACAGTAGATGCAAGGATGCACCCTCTGTTGGTACTTTTTGGTTCAGCAAGAATTCCTCCAGCCTCCCTGGTGACTTTGCATCACTGGTAGGAGTCATTCAGTCAATAACTAAAAGTACTAACTCTATACTATCATAAATGTTATTGCCAGAAAGTCTATTCTAAAAAGCTATATGAAAACTAATTATATCCTCTCATAGCAAATCAGCACACCCAGATAAAAATTAAGAACAGTATCTTGGTTTGCAACTATCATATAAATACAGGTATGCTAAAATTATTGTTGTTCGTTCATTTAAAAAAATAAGTAATTGCTTTTTATATAGCTATTTTACATTTTGACATTTGCAAATTTTTTCACAAAGATGCCAATCTTTTGTGAACCCATGTCTTAGTAATAATCCTAATGCCAACAATTAAATTCATTACCTGGAAATGCTCTCCTTAAAACATGTAGAAAAAAACCACTCAGAATTTATTATCATGAAGCAAAGTTGGGAATCTACTAAATGTAGACAAGCAAATAGTGGAAGATTGCACAGTGGAAGATCATGAGTTATTTCATAAACATGCTTTTATATGCAAAGAAGTACCTCAAATTTGAAAGAAAAATGGATTAGATTAGTAGTGCTATAGAGAGAATTCAGGAATTCAGGAAGATTGGTTTATTAGCAATGCCAAATACTGAAATCACATTGAGGACTCTTCATTAGCAGAGAATAAGAGGGCATTAACTACACCAGAGAGAGTGGTTTCTATGGAAGCCACAGCAGAACCCTTATTGAATTTGGACACATAAATTCCCTCAAGGTAAGAAAACACATCTGAGAGCTGTGATAAACAACAAGAGATTTCTTACCCCTGGATAAATAAATAAATAAAATTTAAACCCAAAACTAAACCAACTCCAAAACAAAAAACAAAAACCAAAATGAAATAAGTTCAATGTTAGAGAAAATCTTGTACTGTTATACACAAAAAGCTCCCCAAACACCATGAGCAGGAGTGAGAGAGGATAATAGAGAGCTTACTTCCATGTTACTTCATTTTATTCTTGACTTTTCTTGTGTTGTCCAGAACCAAGAGTATATTCAAGATATTACAAGTTAAGAGAAAAATTAAAGGGGAAAAAAAAAGGAGGAAAAGAGTTAAGAAGGAGAAAGAGAGTGGAGAGTAAAATAAAGCAAGCTCTTTGTATCCTTCTGGGATATGTAGCTATGGCCAAAATGTAGGGCAGAAATATTTCAAAGGAAGACATGTTATTTAATTTGTCTTTTTCAAAGACTTTGTAAACTAGATTTTGTAGTTCACAGAACTTAATTGTCAGATAACTCTGACAAAAATATCTTCCATTACTCTAAGAAGCCAGTCATTTGATGTCAGTATGAAAAATTAAGGGTCAAAAAAGCCATACACATTAAATACATTAACGGTTGATTGGCCATTTGTGAAGTACAATACAAAGCATAAGGAAAATAATTGCCACCTGAGCTCATAATTACAGTGAAGTTAGAGAATTTCCATATATAGTTCAATATTTACTTTTAAAAGTCTGGGAAAGTTTAGAACTGATATGTCAAGAAATGCCCCTGGTTTCACCCGAAAGCATGCTCTTTCATGCACTGAGCAAGAGAGTAACATTCAGGAAATTCTGATTTATTGGTAAAGTACCATGGGAATGTTCTCGGATACTGTGGAAACTTCAATTACTTCTTACAGTTGAGGGACACAGTCTTCATTTACTGAGACCAATCCCAGTATTACCCTTTTTTGATTATCATTAACAGTATTATTGGCTAGAAGGAAAAAAATAGTAAAAAGATGAAAGAAAACCCAATACACTTCTGAAACCATGGATAAAAGACTTACTATGTTGTTGCTTCCTCTGTTAAGTAGCACATTAAAATGGACTATCAGAAATGTACACAGCAAAACAAGATCTAATTTTCTGGGCTAGTTAGTTAAGTGGCAGCAACTCTGCCGAAATTTGATCAAACTGTGACCAGTATTGATGACGGCTGTATAACTAGATAATGACATAAATTTAACACTTTAGTTTTAGGTGTTTTAAATGAATTAAGATGTTCTGCTTTACCAGTAAAGGAAAGAATGCAAATAGCAAACCAGTTTTGTTTGAATTTTCATATTGCTGTTAAGATATATTCCATCATTATACTGAACAGCGTCAGTAGATTCATGTATCACAGAACATGAAATCTTAATGTTTTAGAAACCTACCAATACCTGGGAGCTTTTTTTGTCATAATCAATACACATTTTCTCTTTTAACAGTAAGTCCTGTTTTGTATAAAACTATTAATCTGGTGGAAATTTTTTGTATGTTTAACCAAATTAATGATTTTGATAAACAGCAGTTGTCAGTAACATATTCTTAGTAGCGTTCTTTCCCATTATGTTTAAAACTGGCAAATGTAGGTTTCCTTTTTTTTCTTTTTTTAAAAATACATTTAAAAGTGATTCTCAAGCTACTCTGAAAAACACCTATGAATACACAAACATCTGTATTAAACTTACATATATACTAAATATACTAAAATTGTCATTAAAAAAATTACAGCACTATTTACACTTCAGAGGCAACTACTGCTAATACAAGGACAACAGGCATTATTGTTTAATTGGAAACAGTTCACTTTACCTCCCTTAATAAAATATAGGCAAATCTATTAATGTGAGAAAGAAAACTATTTCAGATTGCTCAACAACAAATATATTTATTGTGAGGGTACTGAGACACTGAGACAGGTTGCCCAAAGAACTGGTAGATGTCCAGTTCCCAGAAGTGTTCAAAGTCAGGTTGGATGGAGATTTGAGCAACTTGGTCTAGCAGATGCTGTCCCTGCTCATAGTAAGGATGTCGGAACTAGATGAACTCTAAGGTGCCTTTCAACTGAAACCATCCTATGATTATAGAAATTGAGTATTGGTCTAGAAGAACGTGAGGCTCATGGAGAGCTAGAAGATTCTACAAAGAAGAATGCCTGCAGAACCTATATTTTATGCCCAAGTGTATAATAATTATAAAACAATACTTAATTACTATTTAAATAGTAACTCCCCCAAACCCTCTCTACCCTCCCACTTTGCATACAGCATACCTAGTTTCATAAAGGAAGAACTACTTCATATTTTCCAATACTGTTATTGCTTAATGTTTGCCACATAAATAATTTACTGCTCACTATACAGATAAAGCACTGAACACAGAGTTTTAAAATTTGTCACTGTTTACTTTGTGAGATGGAGCTGGCATATTCATCAGATACTTTTATTTCAGAATTCTTCCAGAGTAGAAGACAATTCTTTAGGCTACAGTGGATAAAGTATATACTCACTACTTTATCTATAACATACTAATTGCAATCACCTCAGGTGTAGGAATCATCTTTCAAAAAAGTTTGCATAAGTGCTAAAAAATACAAGAAAAAAGATACATTACTGCAGGATGCTGCTCTGAATTGAGATGATGTGACAGGGAGTTGTTAGATATTCTGCTTTAGTTATTCAGGGATATAAAATCAAGGGCCTTGGTGGAAAAAAACCCCCAGCAAACAGAAAAACAACAACAACCCAAAACCCCCTAACCAACAACCAACAAAACCCAACAACCAAATGAAAACAAAAACCAAAAAACAAAGCAAAAACTCAAACAACAAAATCCCAAACAAGCAAAGGGGGGAAAAATAAAACCAAAAACACTTAAGCATATATTAGACATTTTCTCCTAGTTTGTGAAGCATCTTTACCACAAAAGCATTAAAGTCTCTGATCATAACTTGCATTCCCTAATCCAAGGATTTTGTTTGTGACATACTTGAAATACTGTTTGAAAAAAAAAAAAAACAACAAAAAAACCAACCAACAACATAGAAATCGTTCTGAGAGAAGAGAGGTTTATTTAACTCTACTCCCTTCAGATCACTCTCTCCACCTCAGGAAAATTACTTCGATATTTTTTTGTTCAGTTTAGGTTTTTTTGTTTGTTTGTTTGTTTTGTTTTGTTTGTTTGTTTGTTTTGGTTTGTTTGTTTGTTTTGGTTTGTTTTTTTCACCAATACTGACAGAGTTTCAAAGATATGTATGAAACACTTTCATTCAACTTACTGTCTCCAAATGGTCCCGTGCCCCCTCTCCACTCCTGCAGATGGCTTTTTCTTTTTTTTTTCCTTTTTTTTTCTTTTTTTTTGCTAGAATAAGAGGTGGAAGCTGCAGCTATGGTTCATTACAGGCAATTCTCAAAAGTGGAAACATGACCTAACCTTGAAGCCTAGAAAATTCCCTATTAGTATGTTTATTTATTTCAAATATTCATTTTTATATATATTTTTATATGTGTATATGCGTGTGTGTAAGATACACACACATATATAAAAGTTGCCATTAGCTATCTTTTAGGAGAGAACTGAGATCTTTGTACTGAGATCTTCTGTAAAAGGGCATTCAACATATGGTTACCTTCCCAACAGAGGTAGAGGAAGCTGAGACCTCCCTTCCTGGATCTCTGTATCCCAGTGCTATGAAAGGCTTCACACTGCATTCATCAGGTTCAGAGATAGTCTGCTCTATTTCCTCTTCACACTTTTTCTCTGCTCCAGTGACGGGTCCCTCCTACAGGAGAAATCCTCTATGAACTTCTTCAATGTGAATCCTTTCCACAGGCTGCAGTTCTTCACAAATTGATCCAGTATGGGTCCCTTCCTCCAGGTGCAGTCCTTCAGGAATAGATTGTTTCAGCATGGGTCACCCACAGGGTCACAGGTCTTGACAGCAAACTTACTCCAGCGTGGGCTTCTCTCTTTCCAAAAGTCCTGCCAAGATCCTGCTCCGGTGTGGACTTCCCATGGGGTCATGACCTCCTTTGGGCATCCACCTGCACCACTGTGGTGTCATTGAGAAGCTGCAGGTGGATACTTTCATGGGCTGCAAGAGAAAGTCTGCCTCACCATAGTCTGCACCATGGGCTGTGTAGGGGTGCCTCTGCTTCAGCATCTGGAGAACCTCCTTCCCCTCCTTCCCTGACCTCCAGGTCTGCAGAGTTGTTTCTCTCACATATTTTCACTCCTCCTTTCTCTGACTGCAATTGCTCCTAAGCAGTAAATTTTCTCCATTCTTAAATATGTTATCCCAGAGGTGCTTCCACTATTACTGATGGGCTTGGCCTTGGCCATCAGTGAGTCCATCTTGGCTGGCATTTACTCTATTGGACATCGCAGGGAAGCTTCTAATGTCTTCTTGCAGACCTTGTAGCCCCTACTGTTGCCAAAACATTGTCATCCAAACCCAATACAAATCAATTGGTGTCATAACAACACTAGGTAGTGTTATATAATTCTGCTAATGTCATACAATTCATTGTGCTAATTGAGTTAAGATATTGTACATTATCTTTCACTTTCCATAAACAGTTAAAGAATATTATTTACAGGAACTTGGCTTGATAAAAAATTCCTGAGTAAAAGGAAAGGGCTCGTTACCATTCCTAAACACTAGGTTACCTTTCACTGAATTATAATCTGTTATTCTGGCTGTTACTGTTGGAAGGCTGTGAAACTGTTGTACCTCAAAGAAAGGTGGCAGAGAATTTAAAAAAGAAAAAAAAGGCGCCATTGGGGTTGTCTTCTTGCTACAACAGTGTTATTAACCTTTTCATTTGCCATATGTAGAGAGGCAAAGCTTTGAGAAGCTATTCAATACTTAGGAATGATTGTAATTATGTTTATTTCCCTCTTGCATAAAGTTGTTACTATGGCAACTAAAAATTCTGATCCAATGAAGCCAAAATTACTTTCAAATTTCAAAACATTTCAATTCTGTGTTGTTTTGTTTTGTTTTGTTTTTTCAGTAATACACTTTGGCTTCACAAGTTTCAAAATGTATGAATAATGAGGGCACAATACTATGTGGACACAGTAAACAGGCAAATGGTAACTTGGGAGAGAAGGGCTCAAGAGAGTCTAGTAAGAGTCTTTGTTGGAAATTATCACATTCACCAAGGAAAAGCACACACCTAAACCAAACAGAGGTAAGGACATCTAGCGTGTCATATTTATAAACAAGAGTGCTCGAGATAAGGAACTAAATCCTCAAGATAAGGAACTAAATCCACACCTTAACACAGGCAGCATGGTATTTTGCTTCCTTTTTTCACTGCCTATTGTTTACAAAAATCACTTTTTGGTTTTTGTCTGGTTTTTTTGTTTGTTTGTTTTATTTTGTGCCAGAAAGACTTCATCCTGTAGTCTTCATGAGGAATTTGATGAGAAGTGAATTGGCTTGCTGCTTATGCAGAGAAATGCTACTCTAGTGCTCATTGCACAGCCTTACTCTTCTACAGTAAGGCTGTTGCTTAGAGACTCAAAACTTTATTGTAACTTTTAAAGGCAAAACTAAGTTTTGCCTCAGCATTCCCTGGATGGTCTATAACAAGAAATATTCACTTTGAGTGAAAAGTCTGCATTCCTTGTAAAAATAACTTGATGATGGCTTCAGTGGGAGTCTTAGTTGCAGAAAGAATTCAAGATAGAGCTTATAAGTATGATGTGCAGCACTTCTGTATGCCTCACAGGGCAGACAGAAATATGGAACTCTACTTGTACATACCTATTTTCAGAGGCTACTTAAAAGAATTGCATTAAGTTTTAGCAAAGTATTGCATTTGTAAAATATGTTAGGAACATTCTTGGGGAAACATACTGTACTGCTGTGTAAGATAACATTAAACAAAAAAAAAGAGAGGAAATGAGAGAGGCAATGCATGGCATCATAAAGCAAGACACTTCTCTTGCAAAAGCTCAGTAGGTTATGGAAAGCCTCATGGACATGTTAAGTATATAAAGCATCTAAACACTTTGAGGAAGCACAGTTGCTCAATTCTATGTTCTGATAATGTTAATATCTCAAAATATGGCTCTTAAAGGTAAAATAAATTTTATATACTTGAGTTTGAAACAGACATTGGAAGCAACTGGATTCTGTTCCTTATTTGCTTTCTTACGCTTTCATGTCTAGCTTAGGCAGTTATTCTCCCTTAAGCAGCTCAAAAAACTTTTTAGACCATTCCTCCTCCTCATTGCAGGGCACCAAAGCAGCCTATCTCAAAAGCAGCCACCACAGGTAAATTAGAGTATCTGTCATCTTCATAGTGCTGTGTATGGTAAGAGCTATTATGAGACTTCAGGTACAGTGAGAGAAGAGGCATCCCACTTATAGCACCTGTGGGTTTGTTTTTGGTTTCTGGTTTGGTTTGGTTTGGTTGGTTTTGGGTTTGGTTGGTTTTGATTTTGGTTTTTTTCAGGAAGACTCCAGTCCTGAAAAGACAAAAAACAGTAAGCAGGTACAGAAGAGTTTAGAGTGGCAACATGGAAAACACAAAGAAGCAGAAATTGTAATAGTTTCTGAGGTGATAGTTATTTTAGCAGAACAGAGTAACAATTGGCACTGACTGTGAATGTGAGATAAATTCAATTCTGAACCAACAGAATTCATTCTCTCTCTGGAGAAGATAATCTGGAGAGAAGATAATGGTGACATATCTGAGCACAAAGCACCAATGGTTATGGGAAAATCCATGAAGAGCAACAAACTGAAAGCAAAAGAGTACACAGAAATAAGTTACAGTGAGAAATTCACTGCGATTTTCAGAGTGGTTTACTTGTACACACTGGCTTGACCAATGAAAGTGATTTATGTATTTATCTGCTTGCATGTTTGTTATAAAAATATCTTTTTATTTCTTTCCAACATGTAAACAACAGTGTAGTATTTCAGTTGCAAACACACAAGAATTTCAACTGTAACTGTAAGGTTATTGCATTGTTTCATATTCATTGAAAGTGGGTGTTTTATAGCACTTTTTTGGTTTGCTTTTGTGGGTGTTTGGTTCTGCATTTTTTTAAGAAAACTTCGTAAACTTGAAACTTGAACTAGATTTAACCTGATATCACATCTTAAACTGGATGAATAAAAAGAAAGAAGAGAGAAAAAGGGAGAGAAAAATGTAAGCTTAATGAATAACTCCTTGAATATCCTGAAAGACATTGTAATTGCTTAGGAAAGAGTGTACTGAAATCTCAAATTTGGAAGTACAGTCACCGTATTAAAACCAAATGAACTGTCAAGTGCCACAGTAAGCCTCTTGCAGCACAGTCCATGCAACATTTATAAAGGGGACCTTTAGAAAATACCTAAATTTCACATATAGTTTTAGCTTAAAGGCAATGATTGTTCTGTTGTTGCTTTTAAAGACGCACTATATCATGTACAACTTATAGGTACATATCAACATCTTGCATTGTATAAACCTACCATATTTCACTGAAATGTTAAGCTTTCAGCACTCTCGCCCACAAGATGATAATTACAGCCATTCAAGCACTAAAACTGGCACATTTCTTTTCCACAGAATATCATGGGTTGTTCAGACATTTCACACCCCACCTCCTTCTACAATTTTTTAAGTAGCACTAAGATGATATAAAAAGTGAAGATGGCAAACAGCGTGTGCCAGATAAGACTGTGAAAAGCAGACCTTTATCCTCAGTTCTGTTCTTCACCTGCAACACAAAACTCCAGACACTTGTTCTCTCTCCTCTTTCCCTTTTACTTCCCCCAACATATGATAATGTAAGATATTCCTCTTTGATCTTTCCAAACATATTTCAAGCTCTTTTGAAGATTGCGCATATGTAGTTTTTATAAATCCTTTTAAATTTTTTATAGTTTTAAAGGCTTCCTGAAGTATAAGAAGCTTTTAAAATTTAATATTCGCACAGCCCATCCTCTTGTGTCTATCTTCAAGAATGCTGTGAAACCATGCTCAGTGTCCTTGTTCTTTCCGTTACCCTCCTGGAATTTCGTGGGTCCCTGTGTGTACAGTCATACAAATTTAGTTAGTAAAGAACACCCTGAATATTTTTTTTTGTTATGAAGTATGACTCTGTAATGGATAGTCACCCTAATTTTAGGAAGCCTCAGGAAATGGATGGGTTGTTTCTATTTTTATTATAACAATTGCATGGTTTTACAAAAATATTTCCCCCTTTATAAAACAAAACAAAACAAAACAAACAAACCCAACCAAAACAAAACCAAAAAACCCACACCAGAATCCCCAGAACACTTTTACAAAAGTGTTCATGATTAACTGGAATTCCTGGAAGTACTAAAGGCTTAGAGAAAATGTTAGAAAGAATAATTATGCTAGTCTTGTTCTTAATTTAGCTGTCCATTTCCGTTTGAATTATATATTTAAGTGCTTTTAGTTTCACAAAAGAATATATTCACAGAGATTCATAGAATCATTTAGGTTGGAAATTCTTTCAGAACTCATGCAGATTTGCCAACTGAAAAATTGTCATAAAAGTTAAAAAAAAAATCAGATACGAATCAGATAAAAGCAATTGTTTTCAGCCCTACAGTTACAATCCATGAAAGAACATGATGATGTAATTCCTTTGCTCTGTGACTAAGTGGACAGATGTAAATCAAAGTTGCAGTGATTCCAATAGAGGTGATTTTTTTTTCAGAAATATTTTTGTTTTCTGCAACATCCTTTCAGAAAACTGATTTAGATATAAATAGTCACATGGATGCAATGGAAGGTAATTCACTGGTCTTGTACAGTATTAGACAAGTGAACCAAGGAAGTATTTCATGAAACACATACTATGTTTTACTATTTCATTGTTCAGTAAGAAGTTTTTACTATGACACTTAACAGAAAGTGAATTAGAATGTTAGAAGAAAACCTAAAGAAGAAAATAAAAATTATTACAGTAGTGTGGTATGTTGATTTCTTATTTCTCTTAAATATATTCTGTTAGGGTCATCTAGTTATTTTGTAGAAGGCTAACAAATGTTTGCAAAGGCTCAACATGTAGAAAATTTATTCCTGGAAAGCATCTCTTTTATGTATAAAATGAAATGTCATAGAGGTAAAGGATCTCAAACTGAGAGTATTCTGCACTTAAGCTCAGGCAGAAAATTATGCATTTTAAGTAAATAAATAATCTGCTAACACAAATGTAATTTAATATTCAAAACAACACAGGGCAAAGTGCTTGGATATTCCCTTCTAGTTGTAAATGGAACAGCTTTCAAGGGTGAACATAAATAATTGGTAGAGGAGTGACCAGGGTAGAACTCCACTGTTTGAAGCCACCATTATCAGCGAATGCTTCTTTCACCAAAAAACCACTTCAGCTCATCTACAGATTACTAAATGCAATACCATCACATAACATGCCAAAATTAGGAACAGATAACTAAAGGCCAACATTCCTTTTTAACATTATACAATATGTGACATGAGATCTATACAGCAGCCTGTTTTTGCTATTAAAAAGCATAAATAACTACACCCCAAACAAACAAACAAACAAACAAACAAAGGTGGTTTTTAAGACTGTGTTAGTATTAATTTTGTAAATTGTCATCACACTGGCTACTAAAGTCAAGGGTTTTCCCTTGTTTTCCTAATCATCTGCTTTCAGCCTGCTTATGACTTTACTATCTTCTCTCTATGCTCGGCAAAGGGTACCAAATGGCTCTTTACCAGCTGCTTCTTCCTACTCCTATCCCATCAGCAGCTTTGGGAAGCTGCCTGCAAATACAGTGCTGCACGATTACAGTCCAGAGTATCAGCAACCAGCACAGACATCTTTGCTTTGCCCCACTGTCTAACTTAGACAGAACTGTTGTTAGTACACTGCCCATGCTGATTTAATGTGTAACAGATGAAGCAAATCACGACATTGCCTCAATCCAGCAATTGCAGTGACATTTGTTTCACTTTCTAGTACTCAAAATAAATCCCCATTTTCCTCATTTGTTTGAGAAACTCATCTATATTGAACTAACAAAGTAGAAGGGTCTTGAAGCTGTTACCATAAGGGAATGCAAGTCTACAGTAATTTCTTATTTCCAAGGGATTTTTCTGAAATGTTTCATACCACAATGATTGCTTTTACTTTTATGTTAGGGATTGCTGTCTTCTTTGGAAGCTGTGTCCTGATTTTTTCATCTCTATACACAAAGAACTGCAATGAATCCAGAGCTTCATTACCTACAAGCCATACTGACACCAGCAACAAGGAAAGTGGAGGTGGTAGGATTTTCCTTTACAAGCTTGGCAGCATCAGAATTGGAAGTTTGAGCTCTATCTATTAAAAGAGCTCTTTTCTTTTGTGCAGAGAAGCCAGCCAGCATTTGTCACTAGCGTAACTGCTTCTTTGTTGCTGAACATTCAAAGGTATCTATTTTCCTTTCAAAAGGTTTAGAAACTCCCAGTAAAAATCAATGAGGCTTAAGCAGAGCCCCAGGATTTCATTCAAAGACCAGTACCATTTCTTAACTGGCCCACAGAAGAATTGGTTTCCTTTGCGTTGATTTCTTTCAAAAATTCTTCATAAATCCTTTGGTTTGAGCTTGATAAAAAATGCTGAAGTTACAAATTAATTTGTGTGCATGAGTATGATAAAAATACAGGAACTAGCTATTTTCAGCATTACTTACTCCTTTTCATTTCAGAGCCGTCTCTACTAAATAGTATTAAAATGACTAGCATATATTTTAAAAAAAAACCAAAAAACAAGAATCACTTTTAAAAGAACAACAACAAAAAAAATACAAAACATGAAAAAAATAAATTTACTTGAACAAAAGAATTACCCACCCCATTTAGATTAGAAATATTCATTCAAAGAACCCTCATGAAGCAAAATGAGATGTGACAATATACCACAAAGGTCCTACACAGCATGGGATATTAAAAGGAATTAAGGAACATAACAGGTCTTCCTTGATAGAACTCCATGTTTATGTCTCTGCCTCACCAGATGTAGAATGTAACAAAGGAGAAGCAAAGAGTTCACTGGAGAGGGAAAATAGAAAGACATAAGATAGAAAAGAATAAAGAGAAACAAATGAAATTTAATTCTGAACCTACTGTGGGATAAAATATGAAGAAATTCAGTCAATGATTTGTAAGAAACAGTGAAATGCAGCAAATACTCTCTTATGGCAAGCAAATTATCTTTTTAATGTGTATATTATTTAGAGGCAATATTTGCATACTCTGAGAATCGTGCAGAATACTCTTTTGATCTGTTCTCAAAGTCCATGCAAATATTTTGCAACCCTGGAAGACTTGTTAGTAAGGCTTCAGCTGATTTGAGTGTTGGTTGAAAAAAAAAATAAGGCCTGTTCAAAAATTATTGGATTCAAGATTTCCAGCAAAAATACTCAGGTATTTCCAATAAAGCCTGTAATGAGATTTTTGGGGAAAAAAAAGAGCAAACAAAACAAAACAAAAAATCCAAACAAAGAAAACCAAGACAAAACAGAAACACCACGTACAACACCAAAAAACCCCAGCATATTTTAGGAACAGTTAGGGACATGATAAATTTACACAAGATCATTGGTCAGACTGTATAGTAAATGCAATGTTGATTTTCACGAAGTGACAGAAAAAAATAAGTGGAGCTTCACGGAAACTCATGTAAATCTGGCTCAGATTTAGGCTGGGAATGGAGGGCCTTGGCAAATAAAGACTATTAAAAAATAGAGATATAAAGGAAGGAATGGATCTCAAATCTATAGCAAAAAAAAAAAAGATATAGGGAGTGGAAATGTTTGACAGAAATGACAAAAAAAAGTCATTCAACTGATGAGGCTTGTTTACTGATATGTATCTACTTCTTTAGTTTTTCTTCCTATTGCTTTAGCACTAATTCTTCATTCCAAGAGACAAGGAAGAACATTGCTACCAGAGATAAGCATACCAGGGCTTGTGGGAAGAAAAGACTTAGTTGCTCAGCATGCCAAAGAAGCTGAGTGTTTGGCAACAGCTAATGGACAAGATGAATAGCGACTTGTCTTTTCCCTCACAGGTAGAGCTAATTGATGAGGGAAGGGGAAGTCTTCCAGTCACATCTAAAGTTTGGTTACAATTAAAGAAGGGTTCAAAATTACTGACAGATGAACTATAAGCAGATAACTTTAGGGCCACAGGAAAATCAAACTTAAAACCCTCTGGAGAAGAAAACAAAAATAGTTATCCAGAGACTTTAAACTGTACAGTACAGCTGAAGTGATCAATCTGGCATACATTGAATATTAATGAGCAAAATGCTTCAGAGTTTCTAGTCAGTGCCTAGAAACAGCTGAAACCTAGAAACAGCTGTTTTATAAAGGTACCTGGAGAAGGAATCAAAAAAATAAGAAAAAAACTCAAACAAATGAACAAATAAACTAGCAAACTAAATCTATGAGAAGGTAGTGGAATATAAACTAAATTACTTTGGGGAAGATGGGGAGTATGAAATGCTGTATGGCAATTATCTTTACAGTTTGCTCTTTTTTTTCATATAACTTCCTCAAAAGCTCTATCTTGTGCCTACACTGGATGCTCATCTTCAAATCATTATAAGGTCTTCATGATTCTTCTTCCAAACACATTTAATATCCATTTGAAAGACAGGGAAACCAAAGCAGTGTGATTTCAATCTATACAAGACTGTCGTGCAGACCACAAAGAGAACTAATTTAATCCAAATTCTGTGCTGTTACAGGTTACTTTGACAAAAAGACTTACCGTATCTATACTAAAGCTTTTTTAAAAACAAACAAATAAATGACTAAATAAATATGTAACAAGACATGTTACATCAATATAACAGAACAAAAAATGTAAGTCGAAAAGAATTGACAAAGGAGAACAGATACATACTCTTCTATGCCAGGAACAGCTTCCAACATGGTATTATTCCCTTACAAAGCAGGGGAGCTGTTTTACTTCAGCTCTCAATCTCCTCAGCTCCTCTCACCAATAATAACTGGAATAATTAGCCCGTCTCTCCACAGCAGAACAAACACCACTTGAAAAATTCTGTTCCACTCCCTCTTGACCCCAAAAGACAGCAGTCCCAAACAGGCAAAATCAAAAAGAAAAGGCAACCATAAAATTGCCTTTCCTATTCCACTCGGCATCATTCTCCCCGGTACAATTAGTGCATCATCTTTAGCAGCCAGTAGACCATCTCTGACATATTTACTAACCCATACTATGTACAGCAGTTTTCTGGGAAATCTTGAGCTTCTATTTGGTGTCCTTGCTGGTAAAGATATCAAAGTGAGTCTTGCCCTGGTAGAGTAGAGAGCTGCCCTTGATCATTTGTCTCGGTAAAACAGAAAAGACGTATTACTGAGGCCAAGCACAGTGGGAGGATAGAGGTATCAAGTCCCCTCATGAGAGAAAGGCTATATTAACCAAACTCAGCAAGCAAATACACGAGCACTCCTCAAACTCCTTTTTCAAGTATGGAAAATTACTGCTCTTCAAGCAGGAATGTGTCTGTCTCATAAACTAAACTAACTTCACTGTTTGTTAGAGCTGCTCTGAAAATGAAATTTCCTTCTCTGGGAAAGACTAGAGTTACAAGAGTATTTGTTTTGCTTTTACTTTTCTTGAATCATAACTAAACACTGCTGTTGAAGAATTTCTCATGGAATAGAAATTCCAAAGCATTTAATTCAGAACTATCAAAATGTATTGAGTCAGCACTGTTGGAATGGGATAACAGAGCCTAAACAGAATTAATTACTTAAAAGAAAGCATTACCATTCCCTCTATTGATAGAGGTATTTCCAGAAAATCCAGCACATACACAACTGATCAAAATTCTATCTCAAAAACTGAACTGCAATACCTACTGACTGAACCGACATGGCAATGTGTAAGAGACCTTGAGGTCAAGATTTATGTGAAGTTCTCTACTATTTACCCACAGAAACACAAGTGTAAGACTCAACGTAAATCAGTTTGTATGCACAAATGGCACACCCTACATTAAAAGTGCATCCTGTCACCTGCCATCTGGGTAAGCTTCCAAAATGCATGAACATGTACTCATATCCAACATTTCTAACACCTTAATGTGATCAGTATCAAGCTAAAATACAATCTGACATCCTTCATGTAAAGGCCCAACATCACTTTCTGTGAGGGCAAATGGAATTTCGATCTTCTTGCAAGAGTAATACAGCTAGAGCTGTGTCTTGGGACTACAATGGGACTTTCCAGTCCAGAAACATTGAAACAGCCTGTTTGTAAGCAGTCACTTATGTTCAATAACAGTATAATTTTACAACTACAAACTGATATTTAATCACCCATTCTTTCTGGATTGGTGATACTTAAAACAATGAGGATTAGGGCAAAGCAAAAAACAAGCATATGATACTCTCCCGAGGCATGTCGTAGTCTGCATACACACTAGATCATGCAGGACTTGCACAGCATTTCTGAACGGAAGGAAGAAAGGACACCATGATTCTGCACAGCTGACATACAAGTTTTGATGGAGATTTGAAAGGAAAAACAGAACTGAAACTCTCACCCTTAGCTGATGGACAACCACAATAACTGCTCCCCCTGAAATTGGGCAACATACTCAGCTTTCATCTTAGTTTTAGAAGTGAATCTTCAAGCACATTATTACACTTCAAATCAATGCTGCACAGCTGGTAACTCTTCATGTAACTTAGCTTGAGCTAGAGTTAAAAAGAGATCAGCTTTAACAAGACTGAAAAGAAATTGCAGTTGTTTTTAACAGTATCCTTTGAACTGAATGCTTTTGCAGCTGCTCCTTGATGAACTGTCAGTTTGTTTCACAAGGTCTAAATACAAATCCAGTGCACAGAAAGAGGAATCAAGGATGTGTTGCAGACTGACAAACCATATCCACTGACAGCCACAGGCCACCCAGCCACAGGAGCAAGTTCAGAAGGGAAATGGGAGGACAATCAAGTGTGACCTCAAATTATACAAATCAATGGCTGCAAACTCAGATCAGTTGTCAATGGTGCATAAACTGTGTTTTCAGTTGCATAATGGCTGTATATGTGACTGAAGTGGGTGATGAATAGGACCATAAAAAAATGAAATGCTTCAATTCTCTGTGCTAAGTAAAAAGTACCTTGCAGAATCATTTATTCCTCTAATTTATATGAAGGACAAGGGAGTATGACTAACTAAAAAAACAGAAATTTGATTCCGAAAAATATATCCATAAGTTAAAAAAAATTGTATATTTTTCCCCCAGTAAAATAGGGAAAAATGAAAAAAATAAAGTCCTCAACACACTAAACACAATTTTAAGGATGTTTTGGGTTTGGGCATTTGCTATTTTGGGGTAGGGAGTTGCAGGGGTTTGATTGGATTTTTTTTAAGGGGGTGAAAATGAGAAGGGGAAAACAAAAAAAAAAAGAAGAAGAGAGAAAGGGACAGAGAGGAAAAACATTTTATTTCCACACCAAAAGACTGAAATACATTAAGGTGCATGACTTAGTTCTCATGACACTGGATTATTACAAGAGATTGAGTAAATCTTTCCACATCCTTTCTGACAATATCTTCATTATGAATGACATTACCACAGATGGTGATATTTCTGTTTATGATCATATGTAACTAGAAAGCTGATAACGTTAGAATTAAAAGGCAAATGTTTGGCACAGAGTCAAAAATTTAACTCAAATAGAAGTTTCAGGGCATTTGAAATGTGCTAAAGTTAATTGAAAGAAGAAAGAATGATGTCTCTTATAAGACAATGACTTTGATTTCTACAATGCAATTTATTATTCTACCTTCTGTTCTGTTTCAGAACACCCTCACTACCATTTTTTCTCCCTTTTTCTAAATTCTACTACTTTTAAGTGGCAAGTTAAGAAGCATATATATTCTGCTTCTTCACATCTATTACAGGTCTCAAGTAGGGAGAGTAAAAAAGAACTAGGGAGGAAACTCTTCTATGAGGCTACAATTATTTTCAAATAATGTTACTTTCAGTTGCAGAAAACACCTCTCATTCTTTAACAGTGAAGTGTTTTGTGTATCGACATGCCTGATTTAATGTATGTTGTATACTTGCTGCATACTTGAGAGCAGCTGAGTGCTACATTTGCAGTCAATTACAATGTCCACAATTCTTATTATAATTATTCAAAATATTTTGTGTTCTTCCTAAAAACTGCTAACTGAAACAAGCTGTATAAATAAGAGGCTCATTTAAAACAACAATGCGTCCAGTGCTTATGTTTGCAGATAAAAGCTTCAAAACATGTTTAGAATCTATTAAAAAACTTCGAAATAAGTAAAAATAACTCCCAAAGATCAATATTACTTTTTTTTCTTTAAATGTACCTTGATATTTTATCATACCCTGATTGCTTCTAATCAGAAATAAAAGGTATTTATGACTGGAGCCACTCAAACTCCCCCCAAACATAAAGAAAATAGTATAAATGTAGGTTGGGAACAGGGGGAAAGTAGGAAAAGACCTCCACTAAAACCGCTGGGGTCAGTTAACAGGCTAAGTCCATTTGCTTCTCCCTCCAGAGGGACGCCTTGGGGGAGAAATAGACTCCATGCATGTTAAATGCTGCTTTTAGTACTAAGGGGTTTTCCTGTGCTTACCCTTTTATCAGGCCATGGCCATGCCACCCTGCTGCCCGATCTTGCCTGATCTCAGAAGCTAAGCAGGGTCAGGCCCAGTTAGTACCTGGATGGGAGACCTCCTGGGAATACTGGGTGCTACAGGTTCCAGTTCTGAGGATTCACTGTCACCATCTAAGCTCTCTTGCCTGTGGCAGATGAACTTTAGGAGTTAAAGTTTGGGGCCAGCTTTGTGCATGCTGGGCCTCACCTAAAAAATCCACTGTGTAGGCTCAAAGGACATACCCACATGGGGAGAGCCCTTCCTAAATCTTCATTTGTGAAGCCTAGCGATGAGGATGATAACCAACGTCCAACACCCTACAGCATATTAGAAGATTCTCTTACATCAGAGCTTGTGTTTGCTTAATGTACGTATCAGTAGATTCCTTTAAAACACATTTTTACAATAGACACTGTCACTGACAACCTTTGCACCTTATTAATCTGTCACAATTTGTATTAATAAAGAATGTTATTCTGTAAACTGTTAAAGCAAGCCCTTACAGTTGTTGAAAGTGGAAAACACCTTGGCAGCATCCACTGAGGGGTCTTTTCTCTGTTGAGCTCCCCCTAAAATGGTGGCCAAGGTGCCCTCCAACATTGTGAATCTGTTGGTGAAGGGTGTCATTACAATATGCTGATAGACACCTGGGTCTCGATTTTCCTGAGGCTACCAACAGGTAAAAATTTAAACTCCCACCTTTCACGTGACAGCTACTATTCCACAGATTCAGATCTTGTTTATGATAGGGGAAAATCTCTAATATGGTGATCAATCTCTGATAATGGAACTTTGGCATGGCAGAAGACAGAAGAAAAGGTGTCATATACTTCAGGTAGCAAAAGGCACTGATTTGTTAACAGCCTATAAGATGCATTCTATAAGACAGGACATAAAGTGAGGAGTAGAGTAATTTTTATGTGTATGGCCAGACTTAGCGAACTAAGCTTTGGGAAGGGCTCTCCCCACATGGGTGTGCCCTTCTGGCCTACATAGTGAATTTTTTAGGTGAGGCAAATGTGCGCAGAACTGGCTCCCCTCCTTTTTATAGGGAGTTGGTAAGATGAAACTGGAATTCTGCAGAAACCAATGGGAATTAAGATATTTAAAATCTTACTGAATCATGGGCCAATACTACAGGCAATTTTACAGAAGGATTTAATTAGCAGAGGACTACCAGGACCTCTAAACATGGAAAGTGTCAGAGATTCATTGCTGGGTCAGCTTTCTTGACTCTCAGTCTTGATCAAGACAAAATGCATGATGCCATTTTGAATGACAAGCTTCTTTGCTAGTGGGGATTTATTGTGAAAGCAGCATAATGAATCCAACAATTCTAAAGTCAGCTGTAAGCACAAAGGCCAGTAATTAGTGCTTACAACTTCTGACTTCAAGAAATTTACATAGCCATTGAGCTGGCACTCAAGATTTCATGACTGAATTAAAATTAAACATTTACAATGAAGTTGTTTTGCATGTAAGGTAAAAAATATAGTTCCCTATAAACTGTATTTGCTTTCAAAATGAAAAAGATTATAACACAATTTGTTATAGACTATCACGTTGGATTTTTCATCATTCATATACAACTGAGTACATCCCCCAAGAAAAAGATCTTCCACAGTTACAAACTGACAAAAAAATACCACAACGCTTTATCATCCCTAGTAAAACTAATATGTCAAATCTAGTGTACTAGTTTGATGGAAAAAAAAGCTTTTAAGATTATATAAAAACCTTTTTACCGTTATTATGATATCTATTTAATATTATCATAAAAATCATGAACTTTAACAGAATTCTTGACATCATCTCTATGACAGCAGATGTTTAGACCAAAATATTTCAATATTATACAGTCAAGATATAAAAATAAATGAAAAAAAGTCATTAAGTCACAAGTTACATCCAGCTAGTAAAGTATATTGATTCATTCAAAGCTTCAGATTAATTATTATTTTCACAGGATTTATTTGTAGCTGCGTTACAATAAGATTTTCTACAGCTGCAAGAACCAAATTGTCAGTTCAGTACAGTGCTTGACAAGAGCAGGAGAGAAGACAATACCCATCTCCAAAATCATTATCAGAACAAGAGAAGAACTAAACATTTTCATGACAGATATTCTTCTCCTTGGCCTTCTCACCTGTGTTTTACTATAGTAAAACAAACAAAAGAAATCCATTTTTTTTTCAAAAGGGACTTCTTAACATCTTTTTACAAGTTGAAAAGCTGTCAGCTGCAAGACAAGTGAGAAGTCTTTCACCCAACCCCCAAAGCAGCCAACCACTCATGAAAACACCTCACCAGTACTCCCCAGGATGCTTGCAACATCTGCCACTAGCATGCAACCCTCTCATAGTTTGGAGTTAAAATACAATAGGTATTTGGCTCACTAGACAGAGTTGCTCATGATACTCAGTCAAATGTATTCTACTGTTTCTAGGGCCACTCTGATCCTCAAAGGTGAATTTAGGGGGTTAAGAATATTTTAGTGCAAAAGTATCAAGATGCACTGAAGAAAGAAGCTTTGTGTAGGAATGCATGAAATCTGTTCCATCAAGTTTATGATACTTATATAGTTCCCAATAATCTTTCTTCATCTTCCAAACTTTCCCACATCAATGCCCTTGAACTCCTCTTGCATTTCTTTATTCTTCCAGATGTAAGGTTTGATTTTTTATTTAACAATCGTCAAAGTATAATTTCCCACAACCTCATGACAGCATATGAACATATACTTTATCTAAGGCAAGGTAATTATGTGCTATATGTTACATCATTAATTCTTTATGGCAAAAGTAAGAGAGACTAGGTACCTCCAGAAGATGAATATCACGTAAAGTGTGTTACAGTATACCTGCCTTGTTATATTAGGAAGACATTAACTGAAGTATGTTATATATCTTTCCAACCTAGAATAACTTTGATAGAAAAATATTATGCTGAATAGGATGAACTCTAATGAAATAAGTTAGGGCTGTTACTTATATAGTCACCTCCTTAAGGAATTGCTTAAAATTTTACCTAATATAAAAGGACTTGTTGTATTGTTATGGGGTTAATGACTACTGGCAAGTAATATCATATTATTAGAATATCTCTGCACTTGTCCCACAGATAATTTGGTATTGCTTTATTATAGGTTCATATAACATGATGTTAACCTTGTTGATCTTCCTTTTTTATCAGCCTGTATACATGCTCACACACCTGTCTGTGAGTATTGCTTTTTCAGAAGAGAAAAATTATATACTTTCATCATAATTATTTTCAAATTAAAAACTAAAGTCACATAACAAAATGTCATTGAAAAAGGAGAGCTCCATTTTTCTAAATTTTCTATATGATTCTGAACTGTCATTACTCTAATAACTAAATACCTTGCAGATTTTAACAGGATTGTCTTCATGTTACCCCTCTAAAGTAAAGCTGTGATATCATTTCTATTTTACAGCTGGGGAACTAAGGCATGGAAACTCCGTACAACGTTGCCATACTCAGATTAAGAGAGTATTCAAATCGTCATAAGCACCCTCCTGGATCTCTAGCAAATTAGTCATCCACCTTACCAAGTAAGCAAGCAAGTAGATTGAATCTTAGAGCAAAGACTACAATTACAAATGAGGAATGATACTTCACACAACAATCATTAGCTTTCTGAAGACATGTTTGTCCACATGACCCAACAACTCCTACAAAAGGGTCCGTAAATATATTATACAAACCAAGGAACAAAATTCTGCTTCACAATACATCTTGTTTCTCTCATATATCTGCTTTATTCTTCTTAGTTTTCAATATATAAAGGGAACATATGAGGAAGAAAGGGAAGCCTGTGATTTTTGAATGTATCAAGTGTAAACCAAAGGCAGCCAATTCTTTATCAGGGTATCAATCACCAACCCCCACAAATGCCACATGAATGCACTGTATACATAAGGCCCTAAAAGGCTGCTGAATGACACTGAAAAGAAAATGCTAAAGAATTCTTTCTGGCAGTATGGAGGAAAAAAAAATAATTAGAAAGCAGTTAGTTATCACTTAGGGGAGGGTGACTGTTGTTCATCAGAACCCATGAAATATTATTTTCTTTTCTGCATTGCAGTACTACATGCACTAAGCACATCTTCCACCTGCATGAGGCCAGAGGACACATGATATGGCTGATGCAACACTTTTCAAGGATAACAGGACTGGAAAACCTGTAAGTGGTTCCAATGCAACATCTCATTTATCTTCCTATGCAAACTAGGATGATTTCTGCATCTGCACCTTAACTTTCTGAACATTAACCTGTCTCTTCACGGAATGCCAAATAGAATTTAGACTTTTACTCAGTTTGCAACCTTGAAGCTACTAAAACTGCCACTGTCTTAGTTCAGCAGGTGGGACCAGTTTATCACTGTGTGGGTGTGGCCAAAGCTATTCTACACCCTCTATTCATTTCCCATGAACTATTAACAACGGGCCATTTGCAGCAGCTACCCAGGGCACACCCAACCCCTCAAGATGTAAGCTGGGTGTGAAAGAAGCCTGTGAGATAAGAGCTGTGATAACTCCCCTTCAGGAAATTGTTAGCACCTTCACACCCAGCTTAAGGGGGACATGTCTGGTAATGGGCCAGCAACAATTCCAAAACACTCCATGACTCACAGAGTAAGATCACCCATTGTGGAACTCCCCGCCCTGGGGGAGGTACTAGGTGTTCCCACCTGGACCTGAGGGTATATAATCTTGGGGTTTGAAAACCTCAGGGACCACTCATCAGATCCAGAGGAGTATCAGAACCTCGATCAGACTGCGACCGTCATCTGTACCAACAGGTTTTTTCCTTTCTTTTATTTTGGACTCAGAGGAACCACACAGGGCTCAGGACAGGGGCTAACAAACATCATGCTGTTTGTGCCCCAGGGTGCTGGGTTATAGTACTGGGTTTTGTGGGTTAAAACCAATTTCTCTTTGTGTCATTGTATTTATTGTAATATCTTTATTAAATTATAACTCTGATTTATAATCTCTCTTGAGCTGGGTTCATTTCTTCTGCTGGTTTACCTTTAAAGCAGCACAGTCACTCATAATCCCTTCATATTAAGACACATACTCAAAGATATTACTTTGTTTAGCTTTTCTGTAAGTCAGAATGACAGAATGAATGTATCTCAAGAGTAAAAACATTAATATCTTCCTCACCCAAAAAATTCCTTGGCAAACACTTAAAGAGCTTTCCAAGAAAGTAAACACTCTCTATCAAAAACAAATTAGTAGATAATCCAGATTTCTTCTGAAAGCAAAAAGTCTTGAGTGAAAATTTATTTTCCAATTTACCTCATATGAATACTTTTATATTTTAAAGTTCTAAGCCTTCTAGATTTCCAAAATTGTGACAGTGATACCTACCCTGGAAAAAATGCTGATAATTTGATATATCTTTCTATATGGCAGTACAGATTTAATGTAACATACAGCATAGCAAGACACAGAAATATATCTCCACTGATACTGGGGCATTTTGCCCTTTAAAGGGGTAAGCTAAAGTGTAGAACAAACAAAAACATTGAAAGTGAGACGAAGAAAAATGAAAAAATAAAAAACTTAGTGAGGAGCTATGCTGGCACCTGAGCTCCTGGAGGAGAGCCCTTCATCCACTGAGTCTGCACACAAACAGCAGAGGCTTCTACCTCCTCCAAGGTAATGCCTCGAATGGAACTTGCATAAGTAGAACTTGATAAGGTTAGCACATGCAAGGTTAGCTCTTGTGCAGGACACCTGAAAATGAAGAAAATTTCTCATGTTTGCTTTCTTTCTTACCTCCCATGAACCCACAGAGAGAAGAACCACAATCTGCTGCTCCTTTGAGAGAAAGCATAATAATCAACTTCAAACTTCAATGGGAAGCACCTGCTGTGTTTTTGCTCTAGAATACTTATCACAGGAAACCAGTTTTGGTGGATTGAGGTTTAAGGTCTAAGCACACTGAGTGGAAACAGATTGCTCACAGCTCTGTTTATTTCTGCATAAATGTCTTTTGATTACTTTTGCTTAATACAAAATTAGAGACTGCGTTGCTCTTTACAACAGCACTCTGAGGACCTGCTCTTTTATTCTTACTGTATTAGTCCAATTTGTACTTTGAAGCAATTAAAAGCCTAACCTTTCCATTTGTGCCAAATTAGTAGGAAGATGAATCTTTTACCCATAATTGGGAAGCATTTTCTTTGCTCCTGAATCTAAAAAAGTCCTTAACTCCAACACAGATGTTTCATTATATGACACCTGTGTAATTGTTCCCATGTTGCTATGGGAAACCCAGCTTTTTATACCTTTGAAATAATTAGGACTCAAGCAATAAATGTTGTTTATCATAAGGTCTGGCTGGATGTTTGTCAAACAATTTGATGAATCATTCCATAATAATATTATCCATGAGTTTAGGGTTGCTGGATTTCTTGTTTGTCAAAGTGTGGCAACGAATTCAGCATGATACAACAGACAATTATGACAATCTCAGGCCCAAAAATTTAGATCAGGGAGAACAAAAGCAAGGGAAGGTAAAATAATGCTGATAGAATGTTTGCTTGCTTTGCAATACAGAAAAGATCAAGATAAGTCTAACTGGTATGATATATTTACTAGTTTTAAGATTGCAGAATGAAAATAAAAAAAATCACTATGGAAGGACAGATTCAAATGGATGATGCTGAAACAAAAGGGTGGCTAGGATTTTTTCAAAAGATCTACTAGGTTTAGTCCATTCCCAAGGTAAGTCAGCAGGTATACATGCTTAGCTTTTTTACTTTGTCTTTGAGAACACCATCTGTACCTCAACATAAAAGCTTAATGGACATGCAGTCATGAATCTCACCAATGGGCATTGCTGTCATCAAGTCCCAAGTACAGTTTTTGGATTTTCTGGAGGGTATTTTTGGTCTTAGAGAATATTTTCTTCATAGATCATTACTTAACTTTGACCAACAACCATTGTTATTTTTTATCACTGATTTTATTGCAGTAACTGTATTCAGTATCAATGCAGCAAGCTACCTGTCCATAAATTAATGCAGCTCTGGAAGTGTAGGAACAACATGCACTCATCAACTGCCTAAATAAAGATTCAGGATATGAGGAAGATTTTGTCACCTAGATCAAATCCAGATCACTTGGATTCCAAATCCAGATACAGGTTTAATCCATGGGGTTTTAATTGATTTATTCTGTGAAAACCCAGAAAGCAGTTTCTTTTTTTTTTTTCCTATTCAAAAACTCTTCATCAGCAAATGGAAAGAATGTTATCCTTCTCTTAACAGCCGGCAGTTTATTTCTTATTTAAGTTATACTAGCAGTAGAACAACTGAACACATAAAGTGGCTGATACATAGCTAAGCTTACAATACTATTTCAATCATTATTGCTATTATTTGAGTAATTGCTTTGGAGGACTTTATTGTTTCAAATTATCAATTAAGAACTTTTCACCAACATTAACTCTATGTATTAAAAAAACAAACAAACAAACAAAAAGAAACAAACAACAAACTCCAACAAAAAAAAAAAAACC
>VWZD01005596.1:331-45854 GCA_013396695.1 Sakesphorus luctuosus
TGATTTTGTGACATGGGTGGATCAGTTTGAATAATAGCCATTGATAATACTGATCAGCTGGCCAGTTGTCTGATGTGTATTCTTGAGAGGTGAGTAGATATGGGTTTGAACTTTCTCAGGTGAAGGACCTCAACCTTTGTATTTCATTGCCTAGCCAAATTCTCAGGTCTCTGAAACATTTCACAAAAGGAATTTAAACCTATTAGTATGTGTTAAGTACTCTCCTGGCATGCCAGTTTTGTTGAGGTCATTAGACACCAAGATGTTAATTTCATGATCCCAGCTGACTTTATAACTGGGATGAGTCTTTAACATATGTGTATTCCAGAACTGGAAAAAGTAAAATAATAAAGCATAGGAACTTACAGGCCTAGTTTCTGTTTTGCAGAAATCCTCAGTTTAACAGCTTTTGAATTTAATTGAAATTCCATCTAAACTCTCACAAGTTTCAAGTTAAATGACTTGATAGGTTCTTAAATATATTTCTTTTCAAGATGAATACTGTAGCGTTTGTTAAAAATATTCCTGATGGAAAAATAGTTTTGGAAGTCTTTTATGTTCTCATGGTAGTTTTTTCTAAACAGGAACGCAAAGGAGGTATTGTCTACATGAGTTTAGGTGATTAGGAAATTATAATTAAGAGTAACTGTGTCTTGTATGCTGGCATTTTTTTTCTTATCCTTCTATTGAAAAAGATTGATTATTGTGAATTCAAGTTACTTGATGGCTGCTAATTGTGTTTTTTTTCACATTAAAAAACAACCTTGAAAGTATTTTTAGTTATTTCTTTTCTTTCTTTTTTTTTTAAGCAGTGATATATTGTGTTATTTTCTCTGCCCAAGGATTTTTATATTTTGAAATCAAAGTAGTTGTTTCTAATGTCACTCATTTTAACCAGAAACATTTGCTTTTATCATGTTGTTAGTCTTGGTCACTTGTACTTAATTAAGATTTCAGACATAGAGTTGCCAATCAACATACTAAATGTACCTCTCTCCTCTGTTTTCACAAGCAGGCACCAGGAGATTCAACACCGTAGTTGATAGCGGGTATGTGATATCTGTCTCTTGGTTTATAGCCTGGTACAATAATGTCATTGCCCCATGTGGCAAATGGTGTAAGCTATTGTAAAACTGTTTGTCTATGTGATTAAGACATTGCAGCAGTGTGCAGCACCAGCCAATTACTTTTTTTAATTTAATTATAGCAGAAAAAGAGAATAGCATAATAGAAATTCTTGTCATAGGGAATATGTAAAATGTAAATTGAAGAGCCATGAAAATTTCATGCATTGGCAGACTGATTTGTTCTTATTTTCAACTTGTTATGAAGACTGAGTTCTTTAAATGCAATAAAACAAGACATAGCAGTGTTTAGTAATTACTTAGTTCTACATCAAAATAATTATATACAGTATGTGTTTGCAATCCACTCTGCTGCGTATGAATGTAAAAATGAACACTTCAGGGCCCATATCAATTTTGTCTTTTAGACAGTGTAAATAAAGCTGAATCTTCAACTTTCAAATTAAAACTGATAACCTTGGGCAATCAGGGCTTTTATAAAGAAGGGGAAAAAAACTTTAGCTTGCCTCAGAACAGGTTGTGTCTCTGGAATGCTTCTGGGACTAAAGAGATCAATTAAGTGTGTATAAACAAACAGTTGGAAAAAAGCTACTAAAACAACAGAGGAGAAAGCTCTCTATTGGGCTCCAGGGGCCTGGGGGAGCGAAGTTTCATTAACTGGATCTGAAGTCCTATGGCCTTCTATAAACAGGCATTAATTAAAGAATGTAAAAAATAAAGTTTCAGACCTTGCAATATGTTAATGATCATATGATTCAGGGCCTGGGAAGGAGAGGAGCAGCAGAGGTCATAAAATAAGCATGAAGCATTTAATATGAGTGCTTGGCAGGGATTTCTGCAAATTAGTTGGTTATTTGCTGGTCCAAAGCAAATTAAGGTGATTTTGCTTCACTTGCTAATTTTTTATGTGCATGCTTGGCAAAATGTTTTTCACAAATGGATGAAGGTTATTGTTAATGGCATAATGAGAAATATTAACATATTTAAATAAAGCAGTGTATTCTGACATAGACCACAAGCGCTCACTTTTACATGTGAATTTAAAATAGATCATCTGTAGCACAGCAAAAGCATTTTGGATAAAGTTCGTAGAAGAGATTTTGTTATTTGTAATATCCTGTTTATATATTGTATTATTTAAATCCAACTAGCACCTGAAACTTTGTGTAAAAGGACACTATCCTTATGAAACCCTAAAGGAACGCTTTAGGGTTTTAAGGAGAACTTAAAACTCATGTGTTAAATACAAATTATTTCTTTTTTTAAAAAAACCCCAATTATATATTTAAGAAAATCTTAATTTTGTATATTATAATTGATTAACAAACTAGTGTGTTTTCAGTGCCTGTGATGTTTGTTTTTTTTAATCACTTCCAGTTTTTAAAATGGCTTAAGTTCTTTCTTATTTATAGGAAAGTTAAAGGCTTTTTGAACACATAGGAGCATATGTACATTCAGTGCACTTGTGTACAACAGTATATTTCTATAAACGTATATAGATAGTATTATATAGATATAAGTATATAAAAATATTCTATTTCTGCCTCTCCCCACAGCAACAGAATTGAATCAGGACCAAATGTAATCTGTTTCTTCTTTACTATTATGAGTTGAGTGAGACTGATGTTTGCTCACTTCTCGCAAAAGCTACTGTTGAAAAACATAGTGCAAAACAAAAAGTCCAAGGAAAATGACAGGAGTTGACTATTTTTAATTCCAGGTAATGGATTTCTTCCTCTAACTTGTATAAGTAGGACATTTTTCTTGTCACTTGGTATTCTTTCATTTCATCTGTTCGGTCATATGCACTACTAGTTCATTACTTTTGGCATCTAATTACTCCCTTTATTTGCATTTTCTTATTTATTTCCATTACTTAGTGGATTAAGAAAAGGAAGTGCTTGATAACATCTAGAGGGAAGGAACTCTGTGTCTTTAAATTCTCTGAAGTTAGGAGGTGGATGTGGCAAGAGTGTGTAGTAGAGAGAGGTACTATGAGTAGGAAGCTACTATTGACATTGTTCTGTTGCAGCAATTTTAGATGGACAAATTGCAGTTGAGAAAATTTCATGACTCGGTAAAATGAGCAATGATGACATCTGTGGATGCAGGTCTGTTCATATCTTTGCAGAGCCTTTAGGGAAATAAATATCTCGGAACATTCGGTGAAGTGAAGCTCACTCAATAAATCAACCTGACACAATAACACTTCTGGCACATGAGCTCTACTTCTCCTCAGCACCACCTACCCCTCTGTGTTCCTGTGCTACCAAATGGTGTCTCCCCACAGGCCTCTAAATCAAATCAGAGCACACAAATACAGTGAGAATTTATTGGGAATTGGTTTTGTTCGGCAAAAACATTACTTATTAGATGAACTGAAATGATAAATTTTGACCCTTTAAGAGCTGAGGAGGTTCAGACACCTTTCTTAACTAGAAAAGGGAAGATAAACTTTATGCTAACTTACAGATGGTAAATAAATGGGTAGATAAGTTTACATTCTGGTTTGTCAGAGAGAATATGTGAGTCCCTTGAATGAGACGTTAGCTTTTGAACTTCTTAATTAGCTGGTCTATTTGGGAAAAACAATTAGAGTCCATGAAGTTCTAGCCATAGAAATAATACACATACCACCCTGTTGCACTGGGGCAGTAGAACAAGGAGTATTTCAATCAGTCCACAGGTAGATACTACTCTTATAGAACCATTTAAATATATTATTTCTATGGCCTGAAGCTTGAATGTACTGAACAGTGCATTCTGTCCATTGATTAGGGTTACAGGAAGCAGATGGCAAAAAGGAAAGGTTCAGTCCTTTTTCTGTTATATTTTAGAGATTTGAAACAGAAACATTGAGAATATATGAAAAGGCCTTAGGTTAAGTAAAGTAAAATAGGGCTCAGTAAGTAGTTTTGATAAAAGTGTATCACTTGGCTGGAAAAAAAAGGTCTGTGGTATGTTAAATCTTCGTTTTATTCTGAAAAGAAAGAGTACTTTCAGAAATTACAGACATTTCCTTTAGAAATGACATTTTCATGAACTTAAGAAATATTCGTGCATGCATAAAATTACCTGTCTATAAGTATTATATACATATGTATAAACACATAAAACAATGAGGGAGGATTGCTTTGCTATTGGGAGTTGTTTTAACAGATAACTTTCTTATTCCACTATGATTACCTTGTTAAACTCTCAGTGATTTGAGAAGCTAACTGATACTTGAAAGAGCAGTTACTTAAAATGGCAGGAAAAAATGGAGTCTATTGTGCTTCTGTTTTGCCCTCCATCTAAAAAATCTAATATCCTTTTAGATGATTATCTAATTAATAAGATTTCTTTCTAATTAGGTTGAAATTGTAACATTTCGTGAATGTCCCCTTACTAAGCAAGACACTTCTTAGAATACCTGCGCTCTGGGGAACATGAAATACTTTTCTTGAGGGAATTGTAGCAAACTTAAGATTGTTGAAGTGGAACATCTGATGAATTTCTGATTGAAATGCCAAATGCTACTTTACAGAGGTGGATTTAAATCTGAACAATATTTTACATCCTATCAAGTTAATAAAATAGAGAAGTCATGTAGGTCTAATTTTTTTTCTTTTTCTATTTCACTTTGAGCCCAGGAGAATAAGCTAATGGACTTGTTCTCTGTATTTTGCTGAAGATCATAAGTTCATTTGTTTATACTAAGCCAGAAGTTCTTTATTGGATTGGGGGTTTTTACAAATTATGTTGTCTGTCCCTTTATTTTATAGGAAAGGAAGTTTTAAGGAAAAGAAACACTAAAAATTAGGTCTTGTATGGCAGAACACCAAACTTTCCCCTACATCACTCATCATATCTGAAGTGTATTAAAGGCAGAAGCTCTGTGCAATCTACTGAGGGGGACGCAGTTGTATTGTTTGTACTGTTGGAGTTTGTGTCTGTATGTAGAGGAGCAGGAGTATAGTGATAAGCAAGTCTTGTGTAACCCAGACAGTTTTGTTACTTCAGGCTCATTTTGTAAAGTTTCTGTTCTGTAGTGCGGGGTGAATGCAACTGCATTGCTATGAAGGTGACAAAATGATGCAAGTTTTATATCAGGAAGCACTGTTCATTTGTCAGCATGAATTCTTGCATCGCGTTGAGATTGGCATCTAATCTTGTATGTGCTTCTATTTTGGTGCAAACTTGAGGTAAAAATAGTTATCTTGCACTACTGTGTTGATAGAGTCTGGAGAAATGCTAACTCAATCAGTGATAGTTTTGTGAACATGTGCCACACAGAGGAGCGTTTTAATAAAACCCTGGTAAGAAGTGCTAAAAGTTGTAACTGTAACTGGTGCATCTTGTTTTTGTGATGTAGACTTCAACTTGTAAGAGAATATTTGTCTTGAGATTGGTTTTATTGTCAGTCATTCCCTTTTGTCCTGAAAGAGAAAAGAAAGATTGTAGTACTTGAGAAGTACAAATTATGTAAACAAAATACACATATGCAGGATTAGAATGTGAAGGTTTTTTTGGAGGGTGAGGGGGTATGTAGCATCCCTGAGATGGCAACTCCTTACAGGGGGAAAGGGCTGTGATTTGGTTCATCATCTTGCCTCAAGCCACACATTCCCTGCTGCAGGAGGTGACTAAGTCAAACACTGTGGAAGAATTTTTAAAATACCTGAGTAGTTGTTTGAGGACAGTAACATTTACAGTAATGCCTGTTAAAATACAGACAATCCAGTCCCATGCTTCAGAGTATAAAATTATGAAGATCACGGCTCTGGAAGGAACTTCTTCCCTGCATGGCAGTACACAACTAACTGCCCCCTGACTTACTGATGTTTCTTGGAGGCTTTAGGAATTGACTGGACTCAGTGTGATTACATTTCGTAGACAATCTACATTTCGTAGACCAATAGCCCAAAAGCTGTGGTGAATTTTCTGTTATGTATCTGCCTATCTGTGTCAGCTATTGTTTGTTCTAAGATGACCCACTGTAAGCTAGCACTGCTGTAAGTAGGGCTTGGACCAGAGGACATCTAGAAGTGTTTTCTGATTTAAATATTTTATAATTGCATGTCTCTAGGGGGGTTGTTGTTGAGGGTTTTTTCCAGTATGTAGTATAATGGGCATAACATGATAATGCCATGAAAAATGGAAATTCTAAGCCATGAAATAACCACATAGTTTCTAAAAATATTGTTTTCCTTGCTTCCTTCTTTTCCATCTTTGAAGTATGTGGTCATACACATTTTATCAGTTGTTTTCCTGTATTGGTCATTCAACCAAACTTCTGACTGAGAGAGCTTTTAAAATAAAGTTAAATTTTCATTACTTGTAATTGTTTACTGTATTTTCTGTGTTGAATGTGTCACATACATAGGGAGCAAGTAGTTTTTTTCCCTTTGGAAAAAAATGTGTTCAGAATTTTCTATAGAATGATAAAGTTGTCCTTCCTATCCCATATTCGGGATTCCAGAGAGCATCCTGTTTCCATTTTCATATCTAGGACACTAAATGTGGCCAGCACCTCTCATTCACTGTCTGTCATTCTATGAGAGTTCTTAAGTATGAAAGAAAACTACTTTCAGAAATTAGTAAAAGGTATAGCCTCAGCTAGGAGCTCCATTTGTTTTTCTTTTACACTGGTTAAAAAAAAAAAAAAAAAGAAGGTCTGTTTCAAATCCTATTTGTCCCTTATCTCTGTTTGTTCAGTTGTTTTTAATATCACGTACTGAAAGAATTTCAATAGCTGTTTCACCATGAAGTCATTTGTTATCCTTCAGCAGGCCTTTGCCTGCTGAATTGTAAAGCAGCCTCGACTATTTGCATCCTCCAGATGGAGCAGCATATAAACACTCCCAGATATTTCTGGTAAGTATGAAAAAATATCTTATTTGTCCTTTCTGTGAATAAATAAGAGAATGTCAAATTTTATAGACTAATAAACTTGTATGTCAGCACTGACATTGAATCTCTCATGGCCTGCAATGTCACAGACCCTGAGAAACACAATTTTTTTTTGTTTTGTTTTCAAATATATACTAAGTCAAGTAGAAGCTCAATAAAAAGCCAGGGAATTTGATTGCATTGTTTATGTCTGCCCAGTAGTCTAATTCAGTTGCAGTTTGCTGTGAGGAAATACAATTTACATTTTTCCCAGGCTTATTGCATAAGCAATCACTCATATATACATGCATGAGTGTATGTCAAGCAGAAGTCAAATAATGGGTTAAAGTGTCATTTAATAATACATTCTAATGTCTGTTTTTATAACAAACAAAAAACTTTGCTGTATTACAGTGCATTCTGGTAGCTACTGAAAATTAATTTAAGTTTTACCATTATTAACCTTTTTTATTCGTCTCATGTACAACTTATCCTAAATCTCAATTGCTTTGTGATACGAATGTATCTATTAAGTATCACCATACATAGCAGTTTCAGACATCACTCTTAAGTCTACATTTTAAATTGTTTCAGTTCCTGAAATTCCTCTCAGTGAGAATTTTAATTTATGTATTTCTAATTTTAAACAGAACACACAATAGAATAACTTATAATGCTCATCTAAATAATGAAGCCTGACAGTATCTTCTGTGGTTGAGTAATAGGCTTTTTATATTTGCTGGTTTTTATAGTTTGTTTTTCAGTTTCTAAATTAGATCCAGACTTCTTGAAACAGAGTAAAAATATACAAAGGACGTAAAAGTCAATGAATGTATAAAGTAGTAGGAATTGAATTTAATTCACTGTATTTACACATGATAAAATACTCCTTGATTGAATGCCTACTGATTATTTTCTGAATTGTTTGATTTTCAAAACAAAATTGTAATAAGTCATATGCAATATTTATCTTGTTTCATTAGTCCCATTAAATGGAAATTAGTGTGATTTACTTGCATTTTCCAGCACTAGCTAATTCCTTGAAAATTAACTTTACTTAGTAGGCTTTTACCTAACTGGAGTGAAATGTTTAAAATCAATATTTGAGTGTTTTTTGAAATAGTACTCAGTAGCAGCACAAGCTCATCAGAGGAGATGTAGGGGACACTATTGCATGCTAAGAATAAGCATACTTTTTTCCTCTGTAATGGTTACTGGACAAATTTTTCATTCAGGAGATGTTGCTGCTGTTTTTCTGGGAGAAAGTTGCAGAGGATATGCAGTTTTTATGTATAGATCTAAGACAGGTTTAATTTGGTTTTTATGTAATGCAGTGTTCTTTCATAATGATACTGATGTGCCATGATTTAGGTCATAACTGGTTTGTTTCAGTTGCTCATGTAAATAGAAAGGAAATAAACTATATATTGGAAGGTCAGTCCTGAAGTATTTTATATCTTTAAAGGCTTTCTCAGGAAGCCAAATGAAGCCCTACAGATCTTACAAGTCTTTCTGCAGATAAGAGGTACATTTACTTAAGTATTTTTTCCAAAGTAACAGCTCCAGTATTTCTTTTATCATCATTAAAAGATAGCGTTATTATTACTACTTAGATAACAAGAGAGATGTGATATAGAACACAATATTGTCTGGCATTTTTTCCCCCTCCTCCTTTGGTATTACTAGTTGTTTTTTTAAACAAAATGTACTCTTTATTTGATGGAAAGTCAAATTATTGCAAATAATAGAAAATAAGGAAACTAGTTGGAAACAAAAAAGATTGGAATACGGCATATTCTGCTGTACCAGAACTGTAGCTGGAAAAAATGGGGCATTTTGAGAATGAGACTGGGAAGAGGAAAGAATCTTTTGATTCAATGGATTGCTTTCCAGTGACATTGGAGAACATCTAGATGGAACCTGATTTTAATGTCCAAAACTCTGTTATCTTCCAGTTTCTGCCAAATAAGCAGCAGATATGGATAGAGCCCATAGCAGTACAGTCCTTGCAAGAGTTACTCTGCTCATTATCACCCAGAGTAGTCTGATAGTGGGATTTGTCTCAAGAACTTTCGTCATCTAAAAATCAGTCAGCTGGTCTCAGCTACTCATACGGATTCTCTGAGGTCATGGACTTTAATGGAGAGAGACACTTTCAGAGGGTGTTGGAAGACAGTTGTGATGCATTGCTCTCTGGGGGAGCTTGTCTCTGTCTCCTCCGTCTCCTCCTCTCTCCTTGTTGACTGCAGAGGGATCTTAGATGACTGACTTGGACCAAATGCTTTGGATTCTCATGGATTCTGCCCTAAAATATCTTGTGGAAGCTGTCTCTCTGGGTAGAGATAAACCATCATCTGGAGGTGCTGATCCATTGAGTTGAAAGGGATTGCATGCAGATAATTTAATGGTGTAAAATAAAAGTTTCTGAAAATAGATACAATATTACATCAAGCACACAACTCTCACTGAGTGCATTTATCCACAGCTTCAAGTTTCTAAAGGAGTCAGAACTAAGGAAAGAATGTATGTGTGTGTGTTATGGGCAATAAACATCTCCCAAGTTTTCTGACAAGAACAAGACATTTTATTTTCCCAAAGTTCTTTTTTTGCCTGTCTTGAAGTGCATTTTATTCACTTCACTACTTTCACAGAAACCTTATCTTCCTTTTATTTCTCAACTGTAAGTTTTCTTTTTCCAAGTCACATGCAGTCATGGTTTAATACGTCTGTGTTCCAGCAAAATGAATAAGACAATGATGATGTTTTTCACATAGAGCCTCTTAAAAACTGTCAAGCAATGCTATGTATTTGTTACTGCTTTCCTGAGTTCTGGTTCAAGACAGATAGGAAGGCCTCAAAGGTTTGAAAATGGGCAAGATACAGAATTGTTAACATTGATGACTTGATGTAAAGAAGGGCTTCTACTTTCCTCAGTGATTGGTGTCCTAAAGGAAATGGAAGATGGAATTAACAGTGGATCACTCAGGCCTGCACAGGGAATGGATACACTGAAAAGTGTGTTTTTTCCATGCACAACTTGAAACCATCCTAATTAGCCATGCCATTAACATGGGTTTATTTAAATGAGGACAGGAATGAAGAAAAATTAAAGGTGTGTACTGAAAGTAGGCCAAAAAACTTCTTTTTTTTCTAGAGACAGTAGTTAAACTTCCCCTGACTTCAGCGAGATAAGGAGCAGTTTCATTCACATTAAATGCATGATAGCAATAATCATATTTTTTGCGTTGTATATTTGAACACATAACTTGTGTACATGTCTCTCTCACTAAAACGTCAGTGAGCTACTCACATCATTGTGCTAGCTGTACTTAAGGATCTTAGTTATATGTTTCTGAAAATGTCATCTATTCCTTCAATCACTTGTAAGCCCCCTGTAATCTCTTTTTAATGTAAGCGCGCTGGAGTTTTCCCTTTTGTTTGCTGCCCCTGCATTATTTACTTTGATCCGCTGTGAGAAAATCTGAAAGTGTGTTGTCCTAAATGCTAGCATCTCACCAACAAGATTTGAGGCCTTGTACTTCACATTGAAGAAAAAGGCTCTTGTGTGAAGACGCAGGTTTTGTTTAGTTCTCTGTCCCTGGTGGGAGCCTTAATTGCATTTTCTCTCTCACACAGTGGCTGGCTAAGGAGTGCCTGCCTTCCCTGCTGATGCTGGAGTTTTCAAGCTCTATTACTCTGTGACGGAGAAAATTCCTTGGTCCAAGAAGAAAAGACTCCGATTAAAAGAAAAGAAAAAGTAAAAAAAAAAAGTGTTTAAGTATTGTCAGTTTACCATGTGTGGTAAACAGAACAAACAATAGGCTTGCTTAACCTTCCTCCCCACCCTCTGAGACTCCTCTACAAGTTTTGTATGACCTACTTTATAGAAATCACATCATATTCAGAATGTTAAATATTATGGAAAGTATTATTCCCTAGGGCAAATAAATTAGACTTCTTGGGAAAAGTGGTAAACAGAAAATTATAAATGCTTTGTGTTCTCTTAATCTGTGCCAGCCCATTCTAATGCATATTTTATAACCCTTAACTGGAGTTAAAACAAAGCAAAAGTCCCCAATTCATTTTTAAATTCTATTTCATTTATACTGGGAAAATCTTTGAGATTTCAGACATTGTAAATGAATAATTAATATCCTTGCATGGTTGTGACAGAACTTTTGACAAAGTAAGGAGAGGCCTTGCAATAGATTTTAAATTGCAGTTAGGACTGATTTGCACTGAATATTTCCTCACACTGTGTGTGCTCTGCTGCACTGAGCACTGGACAGGGCTCTCTAGAATAGCTGGAAATAATGTGAAGAATTAAGGGCTGTGTACTTGTGTGAACATGCTACTGGATGGAAGCATGATAATATTCAAGCAAGCCTGCATATTTTTAGTACTCTTACGCCTGCATGTGTCTATGACAGCTTGGTGATTTTTGCACTTTGATCTGTGAATTCATGTCCCACTTAAAAATTCCATATTTTGGAAGGCAAAAAAAATCATCCTATGACAGAGGGAAAAGTCTCATCTTTTTTTTCCCCTTGAATTTTTGGCATGTTTTTCATTGATCTATGTAGTTGCTAATGGTGAAACAATGATATCATAACTAGGAGGTTATTTTTCTTCCATTAGTGTTCACCTGTAAAACCATTTTATATGGAAGTAGCTTTTGCCTTGCATGTCCATGTCCTCATTCCCTTGCAATTAGAGTCTGCAGAACTTAAATCACGGAATGATTAAAGAAGTACTTTTATTTTTAATCCTGGTTACCCTGCACTTAACAACAATTCATCAAGACTTTTGAGCAAAAACTTACTCGGATTTTAGATAGCAACTTTGGATATTGGATAGCCAAAAATATCCCTGTTTGCTAATGACATTTCTGATGTTGTACAGATGGCACACTTTGCTTTACACTTTTCATTGATGGGCGGATGGGTTTGTCTGTTTGTTTTTCCAAGATGTTTTAATTCTTAAACACAATTTATCTTAAAGAATTATCTCACTTATTGTACATCTTGACAGTAGAGATCATCAGGATGCTTTTGATAAACAGCTCTTGGGCTTGAGTTTGAGGCTGTTGAAAGAATTCTGAGGGAGGGGTTCAGAAGGGCCAAGCTCTGGACTCCAAGTGAACTCCACTTTTGTGGTTATTAGAAAACAATTTGTTGGGTACATTACAAAATCTATCTGTTTACTTAATTTATTCCTGAGAGAAAGGAAGTTTTTCCTGTGATTTGGCACGTTTGTTGTCGTGCAGGGGGGCATGTTAAATGCATCTTGCAACAGGGATGCCTAGAATAATTGCAGAAGAACCCAGCTTCAGAAGTGATTCATGAAGGGGCAGAATAATCGCACTTCACTGTCCTACTCAAATGGTGGACAAACATGTTTTTCTTCATGTAGATATCTGTTGTTAGAAAAATCTCAGTGCAAATATTAACACACATTGTGATGACACGTCTTTTTTTCATGTAGCATTCAGAGAATCCTTAAGACAGTTGTCTATTCTGCCTGCTGAAAATGTATTGGGGTAGATATGAAATAGTGTATTCTTCGCTGTCTGCTGTATGTTTCTAGAACTTACTGTGAGACCTGTAATTTACTTTCTGTTACATTAGGGGAAACTTTTTTTCTCTTTTTTTAGTAATTCCAGCCATTGTTAAATAGACACATAGTAGAAGTATTATGTAGTTAGGTCTTTCTCCTCTGTTCTCTGATTTCATGTAGTTCATCTAGTTCTTCAACAATATTCTGCCCCATCACATCATGCTTGTATCCATTACCAATACACCAGGCATTTATCCCGAACCTCAGTGAATGTGTAAAAAACTTAGATTTTGAAGATTCTGAACATTTTCACTGAGGCTTTAAATCCTTGGTAAGCTATTCTTGCAAGCAGCTTATGATGTAGATCCTATTGTCTTCTTAATATACTTTTTCAAGTCTTAAGTTCAGTCTGACTGAAAGAAAGGATCTTTCTGTTGTATGAAGTATTTCTTAATGATATTGAAATTAAAAAAGGTTCCTTTACATCTCTTCCTTTGGAAGACAACAAACAGCTTGATGTTCTTTCTCATTCTCTAATATTTGCATTCCCTATTTTTTATTTTTTTTTTTTTAGAAAACAAAAATAATCTGAAAAGTATAATTTTTCTATTACATTGACAAACACTGCCAATGTGTAGCTTAGATAGTTCTTTGTTCATCAGATGGAAATTATACCTGATCAGAGTGTAGATGTCTCTTCCCTTTCTACTATGTTGGTGAGTTCCATCTTTTTGTTTGCTAAGAGTCCATTCCCTGAACAAGACATAAAAATCTGAACTATACTTGAAATATTTTTTGTTCTATGTCCACATGGAAAGGTGCTCTTAACAAACCTATCCCAGAAGGGCATATTAGCTTTGTTTGCACTTGGATTCAGTTGTTTTTCTGCTATTTCATTTAGATGTGCATCAGGTTTTATTTTGTTATAGTATTATAGATAAGAAATTATGAAGTGGAATAGCAGTTTTGGGATAAAAAAAATGGTCAGCCACCGGTTTGCAGTGCTGGCATATGGACAATGCTGCATAGGAAGCGGCTGGTATACCATTGAGAACTCCAATAGCGTGTTGAGACATTTTACAGCTTCTGTGTTTCTTTATTCTTTTGTTAAATGTAGATGAGTCTTCAGGTTCTTTACTGTAAGTGAAACCAACTATGCCCCAGATTAACTGAAGCATTCATATAGAAAGAGATGGTGTTTTAGGAAGCACCTAAAACTGAAGACAATGTAGCATGCATAAGCAGCTCAGTACTTAAGCATAGCTTTAAAATTAACGTCTGGTTGGTGGAATGCTGAGCATGAGCTTTGAGCATTGAAGATCTGGAAACCTCATCTGTCGCTTTATAAGCCATGCAACACTAAGAAAATTGAAATAGTTTCTATCCCAGTTTTACAAGAAAATCCCTAAACGGTTGGGTGAACATGGATATCTGATAAGAGTGTGCTTATAATAATAATTAAAATAATAGTAATGTCTTAAGTCAGTAACTATTGCCTGTTTACTCATAAGCAAGTGACTAACCCAATCTCAGTTTCAGTCTACCTTTACATAATTACTTGTTGGAAGGGCTATAATTTGGTAAGAGGAGAAAAAAGACGTGACTTGACACCACTCCTCACAAAGGAGGGTGGAACTGAGACTGAGGGCAAATGTCTATTGCTCTTTTTTAGCTTGTGCTACCTTATTTTGATTCTTGTTTTAAGTGTTAACCTTTGAAGACTACCTTTGCTGATATCATCTGTTTGTTTCTGCTGAGTCAGTCTACCCGCTTATAAAATTTATGTATACAGAAACTCATGTAACCAAAGGCACTGTTCTGTTCTAATTGAATTCAGTGGCAGATCTCTTCAACGATTTGATTAGTTGGTTGAACTATATAAAACAACATCTTTCCCTTTTTGTAGAAGAAATTCTTGCAACCCTTCCCTTTTTCTGCTTCATTTGCAAACTTGTGTCTATCTAAGGAAAGATGGCACATTCACATAGCAATATGCGATAGGAGTTGATTGTCTGTGTCCAGCAAGATATTTTTTTCCCAAGGATTATGAGTGGATCTAACATCTAGTCAGCTTTTGTATAAGTGGATTAAAAGTGTTTGAGGAGAGAATGTTTGTCATAGGTATGTGAACAGCGTTTCTAGCTGAATTATAGTATTGTATTTTAAACACTGAATCATAAAATCCATAGCCAAAAGGACCTAGAATAATGATTTTAGCCCATCATTTAACCAAATACATTATTTGCTTTCTTAGGCCACTCATGACACATTTGTGTGATCTGTTTAGTACAAACTGATGCAGCAAAACTATTTTTATATGTATTAGACCTCTTAAAGTTTACAGTTGGTCTCCTGAGAATGACCCCCATATATAAATACATAAAAGAGGAATACAAAAGTTGACCTACAGTTCAGATTGTATGACTGAAAGAAGTATCTTCTCCATCTCATTTTACTCATTTATCTTTATTTCTTATCTGAAAATGTGGGAACTTGCATTAGGCGAAATTGTCTGTAGCTGATTTTGTAGGACACAAGAAAAATTGAGGAGATGTCAATCTCAACTGATTAAGGTCCACCTTACCAGTTATTTCTGGAATAGACTCTCAGATAACCTTCGGAAGCTAAAGAAAAAAATCTATTCCAACTGTTAATTCATTGTAGAGACATCACATTATGTGATTGAGATGATACTGGCTGTAACTATTGAAAGATGTATTTTTTTACCATAACATTGCTTTAGATTCAGAGGTACCTCTGATGATACTGGTTTCAACATGAGAAGTCAGGATCTTGTGAGATACTCATATTGTAATATATTTGGCTTGGCAGATCAGGACATTACTTCCATTTGCTTCTCTTTAGCCTTTCATGTTGACTATCCATTTTAAGGAAAGTGCTTTCAAAAATGTTTCATAGTGCGGTGATGCTTAGAGCTTAGCAGCATTTGACATTTTGTTCCTGGCAAGACAGCTAAGCTCTTTGTGGAGAACTCAGTGATGTTTGCTATGCTGATCCTAAATGTAAACTTGTTTGAAAACAAGGTGGCTTAATTTGAAGTCAGATCATTGTGATTTTTATCACTACATTTGATGTGCAACAAACTGCTTAATTCTCTCTTGTTAAGAAAATCTGGTCTGGAAGAACTTTCTGCATTTTGAGCATTGTGGCAGGAAGTAAAAATTTTGTTCAAAGACAGATGGGAAATCAACAAAGTGCTTTTTTTTTGGTGGGGGTTAGCTTAGACAAGTGCTTTTGAAACATACTGTCTTTCCTCTCCTTGCTTGTGTTCCTCAATAAAATTCTGCCAGCCAGTCAAAAAAGTTATTTTATAGGGCAGGTAGATGGTCAGGAAAATGAAGAAAAGTAGAAAAAGATCCTCACAGCAAATCAAAGTAAGTACATGGACATGGATTCAGAGTTCCAAGTCTGCCAGCTTTGAGGAGACTCTCCAGAGGAAGGAAACAGGGGAGAACCGGGTGACTGGGACTCATCATACTCTGGATCAGCTAGACCCAATCTTGTGGCCCAAATAACTCATTTCGACTCCTGCAACCTTCTGCTGCTTATTTGAAGCTGATGTTCAGTAACTTAATATTTTATGCAATGATTAAGGCTAAATAATCAATTAAATCTGATATACAGTGAAGCAATATTGGAGTATATGTATGTATGCATTCAGATTACAAAGCCAAGTGCTGAAAAGTCCTGAACACCCAATTTCATATGGCCGTGGAGCATTTACACTAAGTTGTTGTTATTATTAGAATACAGTTTTTATTTAGTGTATCCTATGCTATTTTTTATTTAGCATCTCTGTTTATTTTGGTGCACAGGATGGTTGTTTATAGGAACTTTGGCTCATTTTCTGCAAGAACTGGAACAAATCAAGGGCTGCAAAAAGAGAGAGGATGCTTTTTGTGATTGATTCAAGAGAAAGACACTCTGGCAAACCCAATTTTGTCCCTGTTTCTGTCACCGGCTGTCTGTGTGATGCTGAGCAACTCAATTAAAACATTTGGCAGATGGCCACTAACTGCATATAATTCATTTTCAGGGTGCTCAGCTTGAGATATGTGGGCTCTTACTTGTAGCAGTTGTTACTCTCCTTACAGCCATTGAAATCAATGGAAGTAGTGGCTGCTCAGCATGTTTGTTAGCGTAGCAGAGGAATGTGCACATGGGGAAGGTGAAAGTTCCTGAATCCTAGTGTCATCTTTCTCACTGATTCTCCCTGTGCTGGATTAACAATGATTATTTTACGCTATATGTGAAAAATTATGTATAGGTATATATTAGGAAAAGAATCTTCTTGTTTCAGTTGGAATCTGTGAGGTTTATAATGAATCTTACAAAAAAAGAAAAAGAGCGCAATAAGCCAATTCTTATATTTCTTGTCTGATAAACTGAAGACAATGTGTAGTCCGCTGGCTGGATGATGCATACAAAATTACTGAACTTCCCTAATACAGCCTATCCAAAGCTTGGGCTAAAACATAAAAACTTTAGAAAAAACACCATGTGATCACATAAATAAATATTACATAGTGCAACATGTAAAAGGAGGCAAAATTCAGATTACAACAGGAACTGTCTTCTCAAATCTCTCAGTTTCAAAATGCTTGATTTGACAACCTGAATATTGTTCTGAGTAATGTAATATATGGTATGGGAAATTAAAGTATGGCTGCACAGCTATAAATACAATTCACAGGCTAAAAAGTACTCCTATTAACATTGCAACAGAAAGATATAAATCAGTTCATAAATATGAAATTGCTTGCATGCTTGTCTTTTTGCAGAATCAAGATCTAATTAGTGAAAGGCATGCTCTTGTGAAATACCAGGGTGGGAGTTGTAGTTGCATCTTCTAGGACTGGGCCCTACCTTGAAATGATTATAACTATATGTCTATTTATAGCTAAGGAGACATTTGAAAGAAATATTTGTTTTATTTGTATAGCATTTTCATTGGTTAACCCTAAAGATATAGGCTAGATGATAATAAAGTAATAAAAGATTGTTTTCACAGCTGTTTGTCTTTGATTACATATTTCTTTGAAGTATTGCAATAAGACAGACTTTGAACCTGGAAAGAGATCAAATAATGAATTGTTCTGCTTTGTGAAGCTTAAGAAGGGATTTTATTGTTGAAACATATAGTGCAACATAGGGGTTTTTTTGTTTCTAACAGTTAAATAATGGTTGAAAGTGCTATGAGATCATTACAGATGGACTAGATTAAAGACCTTGGGGCCAAACATTAGGAACTGTGTTAGTACTAACTAAAATAATTTCTTAAGTTCTGTCATTCCCAATTTATTTTTGTTAGTTTTTGCTTTTGAATCAAAATAGAATTTCAAAGAAAATGTTTTAAATCTATTAATTATTCATTTACTGAAAGCTAAGGATGACAGGAAACTTTAATAACTGTATGAATCCCATGGGATTTTGTTTGTAATATGGATCGTTTGACCACATGTTGTACCCTGCATAATATATTTAGTGTTAAATTGGACTAAAAGTTGTAGAGCTGTGAATAAACTTTGTAGAGTTTTCTCAAACTGAAAGGATTATAGCATTTAAAATGTACCTATGGAGGTTCAAGTAAAATATTCAGTAAAAATTAAAGCTTTTTATAATGCTTTTGCTTCAAAGAGTATTATATATGGCATTAGCTTCAACACCTCCTCCCCTCTTAAATTCATCTTGAAAGCAAGTAAGTCACAAATACCTAAATGACAGAGAAAGATACTTGCTTTATTTTTTTTCAAGGCTACTGAACAATAAAATATCAAATAGTGCAGGCCAGCATTTCAAATGATGTATTTGGGTTCTGCCTGGTGATGTTAGAAGACTCTTTCTCACTACAAGAAATACCTGCAAGTATATGATTATATAGGTGTGATATACAAAAATGCTAAGGTGTATATTTTTAAAAATCTTGAAATGTTTATACTCTGTATACGTTTACTGAAATTATTTGTTGTGTTATTTAGAGCAAGCTTTCACGTCTGTGGAAGAGAGAAACCTTTCAAATGATAATTTCAATAGAAACATTAGACAAAGGAATATTGTAACTTTAGAGATTTTTATGATGAAGGTGTGTTTAAGAGATGTCACTTTGATATTTTTACATTATGTCCTACATTTGTCAGCTAAAACCAGGATATTGCCTCAATGAGAAAAAGCATGTTCTGCACTTGTCAAAAGGCAGTAAGTAATGATTAAAATAGCAGTGTGAAACGCTGGGAGATTAAAGTGATGCTAATGATAAGTGAGAGAAGAAAAGGGCAAGCTATATTTTAATCCCTGAGAGAATGGTTAATGACTTCTATTGCCTGAGATTAAACTAAACCTGTCTCATCAGCTTTTTCTGCCTGGTGAAAAAAAGCTCTCTGCACTTTAATTTATTAAAGTCTTTTAAGGAAGCACATTGATCCACAGAGGTTAAACTTTAAAAAATTGTGCAAAATACACACTAAAAATGCTTTAACAAAAGTGTGACTTTGTTGCTTTAGGCAAGCTCACAGTTTTATAAAGAATTCATTGTCTATGGGTTGGTGAATTTAATTAAGGAATATTAATTACTTAAACTGGGAGGTTTGTTCCTTTTTAAGCCAGAACATTTTTGCAATACTGGGGCAGGAAAAGTAGCAGTAGATTTTAGAAGATAGAAACCAAAAGGGACAGACTATGTTAAAATTACTGGGTGATCTGTTATGATAGTGATATCAAAAAGCCATTTTAAAAATGCTTTTCAAAATATATGTACTGCTTAGTATAACGTAATGAGTGCATTTGTTTATACTGAGTTACTGTTAATCCATTTGTTTTAATAATTCTTACGACTGCAACACAGTGTTATAAAATCATCTTTATATTGAAAAGCTGCTCAGTTCAGCACTGCCTTTTCAAAAAACTTGTAAAGTCTTCCTTCACATTAAAGTGGGATGGCAGAAGAATTGTTAATTAGACTATTATTTAAATATATGTGATAAAATTGTCAAGTCTGAGTTCTTAGGATAAACTGCAACATTGCAGCATGCTTGGGAAAATAAGATTTTCCTCTCAGGCAGCTTTGCAAGCTTTTGTCACTTTTAACCTCCATCCTTTCATTGGACTTATTTCACATAGGATCTGTATTCTCAGCCTACAGGACAGACAATAGGTTTAGAAACAGAACACAGAAAATATTCAAGCAAATACGCATGGCTTGCCTAAGCCGTATTCAAGTTCCAACTCCATTTTCTTTTTGATTTTTAATTGTTTTTTCCTCTTTATAGGTAAGCACACTGGACGTAGACAGTGTGCTTTTGTCCTCTTTTGCAAGTTCGGTACCCACAGTGCCTTTCTGGCTCCATGCTAACAAACTGCAGTGTGCATCTCAGCTCAAGGAATAAATCTAGTGCCTGTGGATACCAGCAGTTCTGATCTATACCCTTTCCCTCCTGCCTCATGGAAAGCATTTTCGCTTTTGAAATCTCTGAACCTCTGTAAATAAAAGGAGCCCATTTAGTTACTATCTTATGTGATGGTTGTAATCCAGGTTATTTTTTAAAGCTGTTTTTTACGTATAACTTGTTTGGTAAGTGAGTTTAAACTTGATTCATGCTTTGATGTTAATGAAACACCAATTTATCGGAAGGCCCTGCAGCCCTAATGAGCAGTTTCTTTAAAAAGAACATTTAATCAAGGTTTATTTTTAACTTGTTTAAACAGATCTAATAGTTTGTGCTGATTTCATTTCAGTATAATAATTGCTAGCAATCCTATTAGTAAGTCGTGGTACATGGAAGTTAACACAAATTCCATTCTAATGAGCGGAGTGTAACAGCAAAACCCTTGTAGTCAAGGAAAGGTTCGTGTTTGAGAGGAGTGACAGAGGCACTCGGACATTTTGCTGACAGCAGATTATTTTTGTTTTTATACAAATGTCAGGCATGACTTGCTAGCATTTAAGTGGGTTTTGTTATTTTTGAGAGGTGAAGAATTTTCATATGAACTTTTTAAGGTGAAAGGGGCCACTTATTTTCTGATGTTAGGAAAAGTACTTGACATGCTAGCATAACTCATATTTGTCTTTATACTTTACCTGTATGTGAGGGTTTAGCTGTAATATGCTATTTTATGAGGATAAAGTTTCACAATTTAAAATACAACTTGTGGCATTTATTTTAATGAATATAAAATCTTGGAGGCAATTTAGTGTGAAAAGCAAATGAAATTCCAGCGCTCAATTTATAGTTAAGAAAAATCTCTAAAAGAGCAGATGAAGCTGAAAAATGTGTGATCATCTGAAATACTATTTTTTATGATTAGCCTGGAGCTGCATCTGTATGTACTGGAGATTGTATAGTCACACAGTCAAGTCTAAATTCTGGTTTATTGGCAAAAAAATAAGGAAGAAAAATAAATATTCTTTAATTTGAAAATGCAAATATCCCATCAGTATTTTCAGCCTTAAATACAGTGTTCAAATGTAACTGGTTGAGTTCAGTTATTAGCTTTTAAACTTTTATTGCTTAGCCTGACACCATGACATTTAAAAGAGTGGGAAGTTTGGAGATAAATAATACAAAGTGATTTAGGATTTTTAGAGCTGTACTAAAATGCATTCTGTTGCACTGAAGGGCATCTGAATCACACACTGTTTATAGATTTCTGGGTTTCTGATTGGAATCCAGGAGCAATGTGTTTTACAAGCTTTGGAGCTAAGGTGGAAGAAAATATCTTCAGAGAACATCAATAATTAGATTTCAGTTGTGCAAGGAGTCTTGGAAGTCTTTAGAAATTCAGGGGTCCACCCAAAATGGGCAGCTTGCAGGGTCAGTACTTAAGCCTGCCATTAGGTGGAATAATCCTAGTTATTTGCACCAGCATCTTACTGGGAAATTATTCAGTGAGATTCTTTCTAGGTCTCAGGAGGGAGGGAGGAATATCTGCATTTGTAGTTCAGCTCTAGTTTGTTCTGTAACAGTAATTTTCTCATTTTGAAAGACGTCAGAGAATAGTAATAATGATCTCATCGTGTATTTCCTTCTTTTCTCCCTTTGCTTCTTTGCTTTTAGAATAAAAAACCTGATTTGGTCATAGTACTTGTGTGTGTGACTTCAATTGCATACTACCCATATTGTTTAGAAAATGTTTGTAATGACTGCAACAAAAAGTAATACAGCTGCTTTTTGATGATATGGGTGATATGGGGCAGTTTGTCTGACGCTGATGTGTAAACACTTTCTTCTCTTCTTCTGAATATCTCCAGCATCTGCCCAATACACTTAATTTATGTGACCTGTGTTTGTGCATGGGAAAGGCTATGGTCCTGGTTTCCTTGGGGAAAGAATAGTTGTAATATTTACACATCTTTCCAGTGTTGTCTCCTTGCTAGAAGAAAACCTGTGCCCATACAATGTGTTCCAAGAGTTACCATAACTGGCATGTCAGTGCAGTTTACGGGGAGCTGATGCTTGGAAAATCATGTCTGTGGGTCTTGTCCATATAGTCCCTTGGCAGACTTGCCCTGGCTTGGCTCTTCATCTGGCTCTCCTCTTGCTCCCACAGAAAAGACAGGGTGGATTGTCTTGGTGAGATGTAGCAGAGTGGCCTTGATGTGAGAAGTGCTAGTCCTCCTGCCACAGTTCTCTTTGGGGAGCAGGAGGCTACAGTCATGGTGAGGTTCTGGTGCTCAAGGGTCTCTCTTGGGTGTTCAGTATGATAAGGAACAACTGCCTGTTGTGGTGAATGGGTAAGTAAAAGCATGACACCACCACAGTTAAATTTCATTATGGCATTTTTAAAAAGGAAGGAAGGTTTTGAAATACATATTCTTTTGGGGTTTTATTTTGGGGACCTGTTATGAAAAAAAAACTAGCATAGGTGATTGTGGGAGTCAAAGCACAGCATTATCTTAAAGACTTATGTTAAGTTCATTATTCACATTGATTTTTGAATGTGAATAATATTGCATAACTTGAAATACTTTTACAAGTATGTATTTTTACAGCAACAAAAATGCTGCTGTGCTGCAAAACTAAGTTAAAATGCATCTGGTCTAGTTTTAGTTTCTGACAAACCTTTTAGAGGGAATGCCAGTTTACATCTAAACATTCTAATGGAAGTTTGGAGACTTCTTTAAAGACAAGGGAAATAAATTGGGACTCATCTGTTCATTGACAAATGTATGCTCCAATGAATCACATCATCTGACTTAAGTCCTTTTTTCGGCCTTACTAAAAACAAACTCATGCTATTTGTACTTAAGGCTCATACAGACTGCACCCTGAATACTAAGTTGGAATGTATTTACAAATGTGAAAGAACCTGTGGTCCTTTCATGCATCAGGTTGTCATAGAAACTAATTAACTTTCATTTCTGTGTCAGGGCAAAGTAGTGTGATGCAATGTAAATTGTAGTTCAGAAATCACGGGGATGCAACTAGAGAAAAAAATCCCCATCAAACCCTTCAGAATTCCTGCAGGACATTGGGAATGCAGAATATGTGATGGGAAGTTACAGTGTTAAATGCCTCATTTCACCAGGTCTTTTTGCATAATCTGCTTCTTCAGAAGTGCTTGGAATGTTACTAAACTGACAAAACAGTATGGTTTATGTATATTACGTTTATGTATGTATGTATCTGAAAATGGATGTGTCTAGGGAGCATGTATATGTGCATATGGCATAGTGAAATTCTGATCAGAAATGGTATCTGAAATGCAAATGGCAATTACAGACTACTAACTGCTAGAAAAACTTTAAAAACTTACAGTGTAATCTTTGCTTTCTCAAATGAATTAAGCTGATTTCTCTGCAGTTAGTTTCTGTCTCTATGAGCTTTTATAATTTTACATGAAATGTGAATACATTAATATTTTAACTGTAAGAGGTATACTTTGACTAGCTTAAGTGGTAAAGGAATGTGATTACAAGATGATTTATTGGAAGTCATTAAAAATGATTTATTAAGAGAAAAATGCTGTGTTACTAAAGCCTTTTCTTCTGCTGCTGAGGATATGGTTATGCTGTCATTTCATCTTCTCTGGAAGAAGAAAACAGCCTACAAAAATCAGGGAAGCATTTTGCTTTGTGGGTTACTGGCATGAATAGATGTGAAGAGAGTGGCCAGCCTGTTTTTACAACATGGATGTAACAAGCTTTGCTCTCCATTGGACAGTCACACTTAATAGGTCCCAGTCTCCTGAGGAAGACTGTATACATCCATCTGGGCCAGTAGCACTGGGCAGCAATTCCATACACTTCCAAGAGTGGTGGCCAGCCCGCACTAACCTTGTTCCTTTGCTGCTTGCTCAATCTTACGTGGTACCACTGTTTGTGGGGTGGTGCTGTGAATCAGCTTAGTAATTGACTCAGATTAAAAAATCTTTCCTCCTTATCCCACCTTCCCCCTCCTCCTTCTCCCTCCTTCAGCCCTCAGCCCGGTTCTGAGAAGGGCCATAGAAAGAGTAAGTTGGAGGGAAGGAATTGGCCTTTGATTGTAAAAGCTATGGCTTTCTTTAGAGTACATTTCTTAGGTGGGAAATGGAAAAAAGGAAACACAAATCTGCAGCAGAGTGGGTGCTCAATTTATGCTTTGAAGAATAGATGACTTCTTGCTCTTGCATGTTCTCCCAGCTTGGAGTGTGAACTTAAAACAGAATTGATAATATTGCACTTAAAAAACCCCCAAACCACAAAACAGAGTAGGGGGAGATGTGCAATTATGCAATTTTCCTATAGCCGATTCCTTCACACAGGAAGAAAGGGGGAAATATTTTTATAAATGAGAGTCATAGCAAAGCTAAAGATAATCATAGAACTTGATTATCTTTTGGATGAGGCAAAAAATGTGTGAAAATTAAAGGTAAATGAATACTCCACCCCAAGAAAGACAGAAAGACAGATAGAAAGAGAGGAAAAAAGAAAGAAAGAAAGAAAGAAAGAAAGAAAGAAAGAAAGAAAGAAAGAAAGAAAGAAAGAAAGAAAGAGAAAAAAGAAAGAAAGAAAGAAAGAAAGAAAGAAAGAAAGAAAGAAAGAAAGAAAGAAAGAAAAAGAAAAAAGAAAGAAAGAAAGAAAGAAAGAAAGAAAGAAAGAAAAAGAAAAAAGAAAGAGAAAGAAAGAAAGAAAAAGAAAAAAGAAAGAGAAAGAAAGAAAGAAAGAAAAAGAAAAAAGAGAAAGAAAGAAAGAAAGAAAAAGAAAAAAGAGAAAGAAAGAAAGAAAGAAAGAAAAAGAAAAAAGAGAAAGAAAGAAAAGAAATAAAGAAGAGAAGTTGGGACATTCGTGATTGTTATCTCTTTCCTGCTCACTTTATTTTTTAAATAGGATTTTTTTTGTTCCTTCTGGCAACTCTGCAGTTTCTTGTTCTTATGAATAGCTTAATTTCATTGTTTTGAAGTCAGTGTATATTTCTTTTGAAATATGATTTAAAAGGAGCTAGAGGAGAAAGAATTTATCTGTAAAGTATGTATTTCCCTTATCTTCCTTCATTGTGTGTATATGTATGTATCTATATTCAGGAAAGTCATTGGCAACTCTCCAGTTGACTTCAACAGGATAAGACCTGGCAATATAATTAGGCATATATTATTAAATGTAGGAGTCCATGTGTCACAGAAGAGCAATATGTCGTTTGCTGTAAATGTTGTAGAAGGGTAATACAGAAAGAGGTTTAAAGGAACAGCAGGCTAGATCCGTTGAAATTTTACCAGCATAACAATCAAGTAATGGCTAATGGCAATTGCTTCTAATCAATGTCTTGTTGAACTGGGTCTATTCCTGTCTGTTGTTCCACAAATGAAGTGACACAAACCCCTAACTTCTGTGTCTATGTATATGGTTAAAAAAATAGCTTAACTCTTGTGTCAAGTACTAAGGGAATCCTGAAGTCAAGCTGCTATTTGTACTTCAGGTATTCTGGAGGAAACATTAACCTTCAGGTCTTTTTTGGGACCTTAAGTTCAAGGTCTGCAGCTGAAACATCTGAACCACCAGAGACTACAACTCCAGAATTTAGACTTAAATACTCAAGAGGAGAAAACCAAAATGAATTTATTACAACACTGAAGCTTTAGGGATGCCCAGTATAGAATCACTGTAGCTTTGGACAAACAGATACTCTTTCTTGAATCTGTTCTGTGTGCAAGGAGCATCAGGGATGGCACTGGTGGTGATCAGAGACTTGCAAAGCCATCAGATTCAGCATCAACTGAGAGGGAAGGAGGAATAAGTTTTATCTGTAAAGAAATTTACATAAGAGGGTAGCATGGCAACTGGGAGATGAGGGCAGCAGTCTTCAACATCTCTGTCACATCCTGCTTGCCATAAAATCTAACCAGGCAAGGCATTGGTTACATCTCAGAGAATATAAAAGCTACACGGTTTTATACTGCATCTTTTGTTTTTTCAATTTCTTTTCAGCAAACTAAGGAGCTCCTCAGTAACCTTTGTTCTCCTTCCTGCTACCCAGAGCAAATTAGATAGTTATGGGCTGACTCGATGACTCCAAGGCATTCACAGGAAATTCACTTTACTATCAAACGAAAGATTAATGAAAAAAAAGTCCTTTGTAAGAACGGCTGCAAGTGAATATGGTTTGATACTGGGCACATGCACTTGGTGGTATGTTGAATCTTCCCACAAGGCCATTTTACATAATTTATTAACAAGATCATTTTACTTTCTGATTTAAAAGATTTGTAAGTATAAGCTCCTGTGTTTTCCCTGAACAAGTCACACAATGCACACAGTAGGCAAAGTGTTAAAGGGCTAGGAAAATATTATTTCATCACTCCTGTTCCATTAGAATTCACTTGGGTGGTTGAGAAAATGGTTTATGGATTAGAGAGAGAAGAACAAGCTAAAACATTTCATACCTTCATCTCTGATAAATTCCCCAAACTCATTCTTTGCATCTGAGCCATAAATAACAACCATGCTTTTTGCTAAAAAGAGCTTTTTTCCTGTACCGGGTCTTTTGTCTTGGAGATGAATGCTATAATAAATTTGAAGTCTTAGGGGGGGCATTGTTTGAACTATAACATTATGGTTTACAACTGTTGCTTCTATTATGAGGAGGATAAAAAGTGACTATGAAGCTTGATCTCTGTCACAGAAACAGATTAATATTTCAGCCTTCAGCTTGGGTCAAGTGTATGATTTTTCCCAAAAGCACCTTAGCAATTAATTATAATTCTGTTTGCATTTTAAATCTTATCCCTTTAACCACCTTTCAACCTTATACAAATGTTATGTTTACTTTAATTCTATATTGAATTATTTTTTTAATTTTAAAAAAATATGCTACAGGTCAACACAGGTAGGACAGTTCTAGAAGAAAACATTTTCAGAAAACAGATTCGGCAAAAGGCATTTTGAGGTATTTTTCCCTTATAACTGGACAATGTTTGCTTAAAAATTAGGATTTACCCTTAATAATTTCAGTTGTGTTTCTCAGAAGATAAATGCAAACAGCTCAGATGTTTGCATTAATAAGCAAATGAAGCATGTGTATAACTACGAATAAGAATCAAGAAAATTGTTGAACCCATAAGCTATAGCTTTTGGATATTTTGGTCAAAATAAAGATCCTTAGGTTGAAGATAGCTTGTCTTGTCTTTTATTTTCTACTGTGCTTCCCTTGCACAAGCTGAACTGCTTGAATTTTTAGCTTTGAATAACCTGGGTTTCATACCCCTAGGAAAATTAAAATCAGGGTGAAGGCCCTACTGGACCACCTCACCTACTGGCATGAAGTCAACTGTGTTGTAGTAATACAAATATTCTGATTAAATATACCAAGAAATGGCAAAGTGCGTCTTCTCAGTACCAGAAGGCTTTCTGTGCTGCTTTGGTCTTGGTTATTCCTAACACCTATAGGTTTCTTTTTTTGGCTATCTGATCCACATTTACTAATGGCCTTGTGTGGATCTAGCCCTATGACTGTGAGCTTCCCATGTACTAGTTATCTCTTGTGGGATAAATGGACTCAGTTTTGATGAAACTGGATGAGTTGGGCTGTCCAGGGGAGCTCCACTCAGAACTTCTCAGGTCAGCACTGAAGAGGTTTGAGTTTTAACAAGAATCTGAAGACAGCCTGGATGGGTGCGTGGAGAGATGAAAAATGCTACTTACATAATGCAATATTTTATGTCAAGTATGTTTCAAAAGTGTAATAATTTTTAATTGCAGCTAAGATCTCAAGTGTCATCTCTTTTCCCCATACTTCATTGTATTAGTTGGTGACGTGCAACTCCAGGATCACTTGCCCAAACCTGAACATCCTTATTCAAGCTCTCATCCTTCAAATTGTAGATCGTAGATCTAAGGACTTTCTTACCATTTGACTTTATGGACACCCATATCTTCAAGTCACTTCTTGTGTATCTCAGCATGGTTTACTTCAAAATTTGTCTGCAAACACAAAATCAAGTTATCTACAAGAAAGGAAAGAACACATTTGGTATAACCGAACTTGATATTAATAATATCTAAAGATACATAATTATAGGCTAAGAGCAGAATAAAGGGAATAATATGTGAAAAGTTTTACTGTACATATTTTCTTAGCTATAGAATGCAACATTTTGCATTCCTTGCTGAGATGTTTACAGTGATATAGGGTTTAATGTATCAAAGTTTTCAAAAGCAATGCAATAACCAGTCGAATAAAAGTATGGTTATTTTTCCTTAATTTTTACTCAATGCTTTATATTCTGTTTTTTATTTCATATATATGTTTGTTGATAAACAGTTTTCTACATTAAGTCAGTCAATATAGATAGATAGATATATCTTAGGGCTATAAATACATGGAGTATGGTAATAGAAACTATTATAGTGGAAAATTAATCCATATTGTTTGTTCTCTGTAAGTTTTAAAATATATTGGTTTTGGTTTTGTTTTGTTTTTTTTTTTCAAAAATTGCAGTCATTTGGAGAAGAGTAACCAGATTTAAAAGAGGGGGTTAGACTGAAGTTGATATGCTGTCCAATTACACAGACTTTGTGGTTACAGTTGGGGTTTTACCCCTCACTTTTCCCACAGTTCAGGCTGGAATAGGGTGGATCCATCTCTGTTGCATCTGTGTTTCTGAAAAGCTTTCTGTTCTTCATGGGGAGAGACTTCCATCCCTCTATTTGTTGCTCTATTAATCTAAAATAAATGTAAAATGAAACCTGATTTGTTTTACGGTCAGGCTTACAAAATCTGTTCTTCTTTTCAGATTCTCAGTATATATGATAATATATTTATTCTTTTTCAAATGAAAATAACATTTTAGATTTATAAGGGAAGAATGCTTGCAGATTTAAGCAATATACTTTCTGTATTCAATAAGTCTAAAACTTTGGAGTCAGTCCTAATGTTTATCTAATGCATTTCATGACAGAATTAATATCTTTGTAAATATATTCCTATATAATTTTAAGTAAAACTTAATTTTGTTAATTTGAACACATTTTAAATGTCTTTTATGTATATCAAAGTACATAATATAAAATGAAATTTGAATCAAACCATAACTTTGAGTTCATTAAAGGAGTTACCTGGAAATGAAGAAGCTATATTCCAGTTTTTAGTTTTGTTATATGTCATACATTAATTTTTTTCCTAGCAATAGGAAAGGTCAAGTCAGAACTCTTGGCTTTCTCATTATCAGATATTTTTGGACCAAATATTACCTTCAATTGACAAACTGCTTTTTCTCCAGTGAAAATTCTACTTTTATCAGAAAGATCACCATTTGTTTAAAACAATGTGTTAGGAGACAAAAACCAAATAAACCATTAAAAATGCCCTTTTACCTAGACTTGACCTAATAGATACTGTTATGTTTGAATATTCATACTCATACTTAAGATAAGGAAATTACGCTTAGCACTTTAAAGTATTCAAGATTTATTTCACTATTGATTAGCCAGAGTTGAGGGAACTGAGCCTGGACTAAAACCAGACTTTTCATTTAAACCTTGTGATTCACAGACGTGAAGTACTGAACAGACTTTGATTATTTTTTCTTTTCCATTGTAAATGCTGTATATTTCGGAATCATAGTTAGGTGTTGAAGTGGAAATCTAAAAGTGAAAAATCATTTTTAAGAGATAAAAATGTATACAGAGTAGCTGAAAAAGTAAAGACAATGGCAATCTTTGGGGGAATACTTGTGGTAAATGACTTCTTTCCTTTAATTCCTGTAGTGCATCCTTATTGATTGACATCTGAATGGCAGTAATTTGGGGTAATGGGTAGCTACTAATTGAGGGTGAGCTTCACTACTTTGCAGAAGAACATTCTCAAGACCTTCCAGTACCACATTCAAATGCTATATTAAGTGCATAAATTGGTATAGGATTTCATGTTAGCCTTCTCTGTACGGGTTAATTTTATCAGGTCCCCTTATGACAGGTGCTAAAGTGTGCTTGAAAGATGTCTGTATACATATGGTAATTTCTTACTTGTGGCTCTCTTCTGTATTTATGCAGCGTGGTGTCTACTGGCATTATGGCCAAAGATACGTTTTTATTGTGCTATTCTGTCAGTTTTCTGTAACTATTTTGTTCTGAGAGTTTTAGATGGATATTCTGCTGCATTATCTGAAGAATTGTGCAGTTGCAACCAGTTTTGTCTGCGGTTGCATAGATAACTGTGTTACATAGGTGTCCTAGGACATTATTGGGAGATAAAAACTGCTATTTTTCAACACAGTTATCAAGCAGTTGGCTCACTAAACTTACAGACTTAAAATTTACCTCCTTGAAACAGAGTCTCTGAAATACTGTAACTGGGGTTTTGTTTGGTTTGGGTTGTTTTTGTACCAGTTGTAGGTGATGATGTACAAGGCAAAAAATCTTCTAGTTTGATTGCTAGTGTTTTGCTGAGTGTGCAGGATGACTGCACAGAGCCCAGAATAGTTCTTCGTAAGGGTATTTTTAGCATTAAACCCTGGGTTAATGTTGGGGCTTGTGGATGACATGAGAATGTGAGCAGGACCTAAGGAGACTGCTCAGTGAATATTTACTGTAGGAGGGTTAAATTTTATGTGCTGACCTACAGCGCTCTGCTCTGAGATCTCAGTATGTCTAGTGTTTCTCAAAGAGGCACTGGGTATCTCCTCTGTGAACAGCTGATAGAAGAAAAGCCCATTTCATTTGTGTCAGAAAGAGAGGGAATGACAAAGAATATCCCCCTCCCCAGCTGAATGGTAGGGGGGAAGGAAAGGAGGAGGGGAGTGGGAAAGTCCACCATGAGACTGAGGGCAGGAGGAAGAGGACATCTTTAAAATTTTCATGAAAAGAGACACAAGACAAACTTAGAGTAGCATTCTTCCTGTTGTAAAAATTGTGGATAAAAAAGCCTGGCTACTTTAAAGATAGCTCAAGTTAATCAAAATTTATAGAAGGGATTTTATGATGAGCTTTCCTAAAACAGCAGGGAATGACAGTGCTGCTGTGTAGCTGCAAAGTGTGTGTTGTTACCTTTGCCTTGTCTGAACTGGGAAGAGGTTTGGAGTCCTGAAAGAACTGCTGCACAGAACATCCCGTTACATTTTACTGCCTGTTTTGGAGGACTTGTAAAGGTGATGGCATCTTCCCACATAAATATCCTTACAAATACTGAGTTTGAGACTAGAAAAAGTGTACAACAAAGAGGGGATGTTTTGAGACTTCATGATTTTGCTTTTTTAAAAAAGAGTAACAGTTCAATTAAAATAGCTTTAAGTTGATGAAAGTACTAAGCCATGGTCTTGAAAGATGTCAGGGATGCTAAATTGCAAGGCAGGTTGTGGATATTTATTGTCCCTCAACTTGATGCAGTGAGTACCTGGATCAAGCCCAGTAACTGGTAAGGAAACAAAGGTGTTTTTGACAACTGAAGAATACTTGGAAAAAGGAAAAGGTTCAAGTGAATAATAATAAAAAGCCCTTTCTCCTGAATCTGCCCGGGAACCTTTTTTAAGCGTTATTAGCAGACAGGCCTGTGTCCTTTCCTTTGATGACGGTAACAAGTTCTATGACATTGCCACTTTGAGTTCTTGCTTCATTAGATTGGGTGACTGTTTATTTGAAATTGTAATGAAATATTTACTTTATAGAGCTATAAGGATTAGCGGCGATAATTGAGTGAGGCTGATCCGCAGCTTTCAGTGTAATAGGGCCCCCTTGTTTGAATACAGAGCGCGGGGAGAATGGAGGGGCGAGGGAGCGCGTTTCTGCCTGTCACTTTCCCTCTACATGTTGCTTTTTCTCCCGGAGATAAGTGGGCCTAATGCTGAACAAATACGGGAAATCGGGAGCCACTGAGAATCATTCGCCTCCCGCTTTCCCATGGCAGCGTGATAGACGCCGGCTCAAAGGAGCCCCCTCCTCTGCGGCCGCGTCGGGCCCGGCAGCGCCAGCGAATCGCGCGGAGCGGGCCGGGGCCGGGGCNAATGAGTGAATGGAACGAAGCGCATTTTCATGCAGATCGGAGGGGCTCGCGCGGGCTGCTTGATAACAAGTCGCGGGGAGAAAAGGCCGACATTGTGAGGACTCATTTTTTCCCCATTTCTTCTCACTAGTGCCTCATAAGGGCCCTTTGTTCTCTAAGTAACTCTTTCTAAACTATTGACATTGCTCATTTATGTGAATTTCGGATTTTCCCCGCTTTCTCCTCCCCCTCCCCCAGGCAGCCCTGGGTGATCTGGGAACGCGTTAATTGCGGGCGGACAATGCCCGCGCTGGAGCGGGAGCTGCGATCATTAGGTGCAATGTTGCAGTTGTCCGGGCCTCATTATAACGTGCAGACAAGGCAATAAAATGCGTGTTTCACAAACAAATCTTTTAACGAGTGGAGTTCAAGAGCCTCCAGCTGTCCAGATTTACACCTTTTTTTTTTTCCATACTTCCCCCCCCTCCATCCCGATCGTTACTGCAACTAAAGTTTGTGCCATTTTAGAAGATGCATTTCTACAGCAACAAACTTCTTGCGTTCAGAAATAACTTTTCACTGCTTCTTTCGTTGACAATTAAAGAAAAAAAAAACAACAACAAAAACCAGTGTGAGTGTGTTCTTTCAGGTTTCCCAAAGAAACCTAGTTGCTCCAAAGAAAAATAAATTCTCTCCAGTCCTTTCTACAGACACATCCTGTAGCTTTGCGTTTCCTATGTGGAATTTTGGAGTATCTTAGGTTTTAGATTTGGAGGAGTTACATTGTGTTTTCCTCAACCAAGTGCAACTTTAAAGATGGAAAACACTGTTGCCGACTTAATGCCCTTGTTTATTTTTGGAGTTAAAAAAAATAAAAGGAAGAGTAGCTAAATAATCAGATGTAAAGGTCATCCAGTGTAAGTACAGCTTGGAACCGGTGAACTATCGGACCCAAGAGTACAGCAGCCAGAAAGAAAAAAAAATAAAAATAAAAGGTAACAGATTCAGCATTGTCCAAAAGTTCCAGACCAGTGATTAATGTGTGAGATAATGGACTTGGGAAATGAGTAAACACTCCCGTGCTCCCTGCTTTGTGCTTGAACGACTTGATGACAAGGGCAGAGCAAGGTGAGAATTTAAACAGGACTACAGGAAAAGAGACAAAGCCTTGCGACAGCAGCCCGGGCAGGAGGGGGGTGTCGCTGCTGGTGCCTCGTCCCCTCAAGGAGCGCCCGGAGATGGGCCCCAGGACAGTCACCAAAACGCGCTCGCTTCAGCGTTCAGGTTTCCTTAAAGACGAAATAATTAGCCTTTTTTAAATTATTTTTTTAAAGAAGTTCCATTTGGGTCAAACCCAGCTTCTCACTTTATTAGAGATAATACTTGTTTTAAAACATAAGCTAGAACTAGGCATGGTTTCTCTGAATCACACCCTTTCATAGGTTTCACCTTAGATTTAGGTATTACTAAAGAACTCCTAAATGATGTTTTAATTTGAGCCATATGAGGATGCCTTACTAGATATTTTGACGAAAAATACACCTCGTGCAGTTATGTGATGTTGCATTCAATGAACTTCCCTAAGTATTTTCTGTACTCTTCTACAGAGATGATGTTTTACTGGTCCATGGCGTACACATAACCTGCCTCCATCTCTTTAGGAGTCACTAAAGGCACAAAGATGCTTCACAGCAAAGCAATATTTATTAGCAATCATAATAGTTAACAAATCCTGTACTTATCTCTCATATTGGGTTTACTGCTACAAATAAAGGTGTCTTCTGTTTTTCTCATTTTTTTTCTTTCTCTGATACATCTTGGATCTTTTTACTCATTTAGGATTTAGATCTTAAAATGCTTACCTTCCAATATTGATGTTGCTGATAACCTGTTGATTTTTTAATCTGTAGCTACTTAAGAAAAAGCCCCAGATTTAAGAAAATTTTTTTCAGATTATTTTGTTATGTGATTATATTTCAGGGATTATATGTTCAGAGATGTCGGTTAATTTTAGGAGGAATAATTTTTGAACATATATGTAAGAATTTCAATTGTTGAAGCTTCACAAATATGTCATTTATATTCACTCAGATTTATTATGTTACTGACTTGCCATCAGGGTGCCACAAAGCCCTAGTCATAGGTGTCATTTTTCTAAGGGCTGTACAAAACCTAAATACCTATAGTAAAAGGGAAAAATCCTAACTGATCAAAGATTTTTTTTCCTTTTTAATAATTGACACTATGTTCTGATTGGTCTTTTGGAGAATTTGCAAGTCTTTGTTGTTTGAAAATGTCTATATTAACTGAGTACACATGCTGCACTTAATCAATGTATACTGATTGTGGGAAAGTTCTTATAATTTCTTGTAAAGTAGGTTTTATGGTATTTAGAACAGTATAGAACAAAGGAAATGGAACCAGAAAGGTTCTGTTACAGCAGCTCAGGGTCCATAAAACTATAAAACTAACGCAATCCACATTTAAGCACTTAGATATTTTCCTTAATGGAATACAGAATTCTGAGCTTATAGTGGGGGATTTTGCTACTGTGTAGATAAATAATATTGCTCCATGTTTTTCTTCAATCTTTGGTTTCTTAAATCCAGGTTTCTTCAGTCTTTGAGATGAATATGTCTGAATCTGATCTCAGAATATTTATAAATGGAAAAAGTTATCTTTAAAAGTTTCTTGTTCTTCAGCAGTTTCCCCCCCTTTCTTTATGTAAACATTCACTGTCAGTTTAAAAGTTGAACAAATGATAAATTTTGATGTAAGACTGTACAACGTGTAACAGAGCTGCAGTACAGTAGTTCCTCACTGTACAGTATTTTGTGAGTTAGTTCTCCACTCACTAATGCCTGTGCATGAATATAACTTTCAGCAGTCTTCACTGGACATACTTATACCAATTTATATGCATGTATAGTGTACTAGCTTGATTGATTGTCTTACATCTTCTATATGTCAGCATCACCATCTTTCCTCTTTGGGACAAGAACTTTGCTCTTTAAGTAACACCCAAGATCTGGGCCAGGCTGTATTGCAAAACAGAAGGAGCAACTGTATGATTGGTGCTTCGATCCTATTAATGATGTAATTGCCTTGAAATACGTACAGATTTTCTATTGCAAATTAGAAAGGTAAAATTTTAGGTAGCCTGGTAAGTGCACTTGATGGTAACTTTTACCTTTTTTTATGCAACATTTCTTGGATGCTGCTAATAAAAGCATGCATGGAAAAAGTGAGTGAGTGACTTGAAGGTTGCTAGCCCAGTCAGACACAAATTGGTATGACATCAGGCGGTTGTGCATATGTGATCAAATAATCTGTCTTTCAGTGAGAGTATAGTTACTCTTTGATATACTTTCTGATTGCAGTCATGTGCGGTTTATTTCTTAATGTGAGTTCAAATCCTGTTACTTTATACAGTCTGCTGATTATTTCTTTTGTCTGACATTTCGTACCTATTTAAAGCTTCTACTTAGAACATGAAATTTGTACTTCTTCCCTCGTTAAGTAATGCATGCACAAAGTATATACAGAGTTTGAGAATCTGGGTGTCTGATTCATCATCATCCCCTCATTTGTACATCCAGAAGGTTAATGAAAGAAGGACTGGCACTGGAAATAGGTCCGTGCTTTCATGTCTGTTGCTTAGTAGGTAACTTACGCGCTTTGAGTTGTATCAACAGAGGCCAGAATAAAGCCCGAGAAGTAATTTTGATCTGGTGGGGTTTTTTTGCATATGAGTTCTGTTGTGATTTTGTTACAGTTTTTCTTCCTGAGTTTTCGAATATTTTCTATGAAACTCAGTTGCAGGAACTTCTGTTACTTTTGTATCCTCCAATCCTGGAGAGACAGCTGAAAAATGTAAGCCCTAAACATCAAATTTTTGTTTCGTTCTGAACTATAGACTTCTCAGTTCATCTAGATCTGATCTAATTTCATGTGAGAAGTTGTATTTGTGATACCTTCCTGTAGGGAATTCTGGCACTTGATACTGTTTGTCACAATTACTGCTCTGGTGATGGTCTGCAGTAAGTACTTAGGTATCTATAAGCCAGTTTGCCCCTGTTTTTTCTTGCTGTAATAAAATTTTCTCTTTCAACTTGCCATATGACAGTTCACAAAGTCCTTTTAACTGCGCATTAGGAACGATGTGATATTAACTATGTACATCATTAATTTTAAGAATTAATTTTACATTACATAGTAATTTCCACACACTGTGTCTTTAAGCAGTGTTACCTTTGCAAAAAAATAAGCCAAATGGAAATGAGAGAGCCAGAAAGAGAAAAGAGATAAAATGTTACATAATTTATAGGTATTCTTGAATGTACCAGAAGTTTAAAATAGTCTAAAATTTGTCTTTTATAGTTTATATTGGAAAGTAGAACAATCAACAGAACTTAAAGGCAGCTATCAACCAAGAGAACTAATTAATTTCATCATTTGTGTTATCTTTCACATCGTCAGAGGTAAAAATAGCTGCATTATTTTACCTGTCCATCTGTACCCATTAGGTTATGTTCAAGACAGACATTTATGGCATTATCAGAGTAGAATAAAGTCCAATATTATTATTCAAGATGAGACAATTTTTTTCCCCCATTAGTTTTCTTCTGAGAACACTGGGGAAGGTGGAAAGCAAACACCTATCTGATAATGTCTAATTTACAATTTCTTTCTGCTAGCCTTAAATATATTATTTTTACCAAGCCATCCTATTTGTTTTCTATTTTGAAAGTTACAGTAGTTGCTATAAAAAGGTTAAATTTGCAAGGACTTATCACACCGCAGTAACTGAGATCTCCCACTCATTTCCTATTTGAAGTACAGGAGAGAAAAAAAAACAAACCATGTGATTGCTGTTGGCAAATGAAGACTTTTAAAATGGTACCCTCTGTAGCTTCAGTAAAAAATGTTCCTGTGTCTTCATAGAAAAAGGAGAGAGAAGGGGCACACTGACTTGCTAAGAAATGTTTGATTGATATATAAAGTAATCTGTTCCTGAAGAAAGCTATTCCTGAAGGAACAGTGCAGCGTACATAAATCCTGTTTCTTCTCTGTCTCCAGATATGTTTGTCATTGTGTTTGTGGTACACATAGGTAGATTAATAGATACATACATAGAATTTTACCTACTTATGGCTTTAAGCTATTGCGTGTTCAAACAGATGTTGAAGCCAAGATTAGCGTTTTTTTGCATGTGCTTGTAGTGTGCAAACCTTTTAAAGGCATCTATGAATTATTACTTTGGTTCAGCATGAGTGCAGTAAGAAGAAATGTACCTCATCTGTAATACACTGTGTAGACTAATATCAGCTTCTTTTTTCTTATATCGCAGTGAGATATTGATCTGGTAAAATGGTACCATATTGGAGCTGTCTGTTGTGGTATTCATCATGCTGTCACATCCCTAGTGCCTTGGAGTTATTGAAAAGCGGAATTGAAGGAGTTCTGTCATTGTGTGTTGCAATCCATTCATAAGAAAGTTCACTAAAACATCTGAAGTACTGTTCTTGCTTATTTATTTATTTACATCTAGTGAGAGTGGTTTCACTTCTTCGCAAGCACAGAAGCCTCCCATCCTGGGCACAGGGATATTGATAGCCTTAGTTACCTCTTCTCAGGCTTCTTTCTCTTTAGTCAAAGCTCACACCTGCTGCCTTTATGGATGCTTATGCATTTGGGTTCTGTCCTTTGGGAGTAATATATCTGAGAGCTGTGGCTTCATTGCCCTTATGCATTTATCTGATAGCTGTGAGAAGGTAAACGATGAACTTTTATATGTAGAAAGCTTTTAGTTTCTTCCCACACTAAAGTATCAGCTAATGTTAAAAGAGCTTTCAAAAATATATAAAGATACTGTCAATCTGCACTGAGTAGATTAAACAGTTTGAATGAATTATTTTTGTTTTGGAGTCTGCCTGGCAACCTGATGATGAATTTAGAAGGATGTCATGTTTTCTGCAAGGCCATGATGAAAGGGGGATTTATTTATACATATAAGTTACAATGTAACTGTTTAACCCAGCCAAATTAAGGGTCTGCTCTGCAGCTACAACTCCTTGACTTCTGTAGTTTATACGTACACTTTAAATAATCACCCCCAATTTAAATTTAGTGTATGAGAGATTAGCAGAAGAGCAATTAAATTGTCATTTGCTGATTTTAAAAGTTACTAAGAAAATGAAGAAAAAGCACAGAAATTATAGATTGACTTTATCTTGCAAGTTGCCAAGGATATCTCATGACTCTCTGAGGGCCCATGACTCCAATCAGCTATACTGGGAACTGGGATTATTTTCAGAATTGGCCAGAAAACTCTTCATAACTATGTGAAGCATTTTCATTTTTTGTATTCAAACATTTTAAGAAAGAAAAATTAGAATACCTTTGTTAATGTTGCAGTTCTTAGAGCTATAAAATTATGTTAGTGTTACTGGATTTTAAACAGGCATTGTTGCTTTCATATTTGAATAAGAATTTATATTGTGTTTTGATATCAGTGCAAAACTGACTTTATTATGGGTCTGTAATAACCAAATGTGTAGTACGTTTTAATACACAGCCACAGCATGCTCCTCAGAAGGAGCCTTCTGTGCTGCTAGGAAGTATGACATGAATGCATATTAAGATTTATCCATGTTTTGTGTAATATTCCTGAGAAGTCCAATAACTTGACAGAAGTTAAGTGAAGGCATAGAATTGAAAGCACATTGCTATTACTTACTAATTTATTTGCTCCTTTTTCCCCTATTAAAAAAATGGTTCTGCAATTTTGCACAGCAAAACAAAAACTTATGCTAAATCCCCCAAAGGAAATGAAGTTTAGGGCTGAAGGTGCACTCTTCAGGCCAGTCACCTGTGGCCGGGTGACACTCTAGATTATGTGATTTTCATGTGTGAGTTTGTTGATTTAAATGGCTCAGCTGCTTCAATGGCTGTAGAGTTGGATGAATCACCAGTTGGACTTCTGTCAACTCTTCTATTATCTTCCCATTGAATGTGTGTAGGATTTTTTTATGTTCTCTTGAAATCTTCTGTGCAGCCTTTGGGGAGAGAAATATTTTTATTTTCTATACTTTTGTATAGCTGAAGGAATTTTTGCCCCAGTGTAGAAAAGTGCTTGCAGGAAGTCTGCTCTGTGACATGTTTTAGGCTTTTCAGAATATGGGTGTACAATATGGTCACACTTGTCTTCTCTTTGAACCTCACCTCTTTTAACATATCAAGATGTTCTTTTTTGAAATTTCCTTCAAGGTCCTACCTAATTGTCCTTGGCTCCATATTTCTAGATATGGAATCACAGAATCAAAGAAGAGTTTGGATTGGAAGGGGCCTTTAGAGATCATCTAGTCCAACTCCCTTGCAATGAACAGGGACATCTTCAACCAGATCAGGCTGCTTGGAGCCCTGAATAACCTGACCTGGAATGTTTCCAGGGATGGGGCATCAACCACCTCTCCGGGCAACCTATTCCAGTGTTTTGCCACCCTCCTAGTAAAAAACTTCTTCCTTACACCTAATCTAATGTGACCTTGTTTTAGTTAAAAACCATTACCCCTTGTACACCCACCACAACAGGCCCTGATAAAAAGTCTGTCCTCATCTTATAGGCGTGCTTCAAGTACTAGAAGGCTGCTCTTAAGTCTCCCCAGTGCCTTCTCTTCTCCAGGTTGAACAGCCCCGACTATCTCAACATGTCTTCCTAGGAGAGGTATTCCATCACTTTGGTCATCTTTGTGAACCCCCTCTAGACCCAGTGCAACAGGTTCACATCTTTGCTATGTTGAGAGCCCCATACCAGGACACAGGTAAGTTGTCAGGAGAGTGGTGTAGAGGAATAGAATTGCCTTTCTTGACCTGCTGGCCATGCTTCTCTTGGTGCAGCCTGGGATGCAATTGGCTTTTTGGACTGCAAGGGTGCATTGCCAGGTCATATCCAACATCTTTCATCCTGCCATCTCCCATCTTTATAGTTTTTGGGAACTATCCCCCAGAACTGTCTTCACAACTCTCCATGCCTACTAAAGGCCACTTTTTTGTTGGTCTTGGTCTTCAAAGTCCAGTGTAACTCCTATGAAGTTTCCTTTGCTTCAGTCTGATGAGCACATATTTGTGGTTCCCCAGAACCTGTCTGTTATTTTCAGTGGTCTGTGTGAGGATTGATCTGTCTTTGTGGGAAGGGAAGGACCAGATACTGGCTGTAAGGAGAAGAAATGACAGTTCAGCAGCACCTGGAAGCTGGTGAGGGAAGAAAAAAAAAAGAAAGATTGAATTGTAGGAGAATAAACTGAGGGGAGCTCAGCACTATAAACCTTAAAGATAATGGAAAAGCTACTGTCCTTCAAAATAAAAATGGTGAGGCTAATAAGACCAGAGCTTCTCTATATTAAAACCTTTTTGTGGATATCTTATTCTTTTTCCCCCCTCCCCTGCTTCATCTGTTATTGTCTTTTTATATGTATGCTGTCCGGAAATGTGTCTTCATCTGTGTTTGGAAAACATCTAGCATACTGTGGGGTGTTATCACAGTGTAAAAAATAACTCCCAGGACAAGATTCTATTGCTGTATTTATAACTGATTTCAGGAGAAGGAGGATCAGGTTCATTCTTTATGGCTTTTTCAACCATGCCTGTATATTGAAGACATTTGATTTACTTAACATATGGCCAAGCGAACTGTTGGGCATATTGGGAAAAATATGTGAAACTACTTTGAAATGTTGCAAATGTGTTTGGAGACCTTTGTGCCACACAGAGTGTTTCTGTTGTTATTCAATTATTCTATTTTTTAAAAAAAAAATCCTTTTAAACACTGGATAATTGCATTATTTTTTTGCATCTTAAGAATTGTACTGGTATACTTACAAAGTATTTATCTGCTTCCTCAGGTGATACCAATTTGTATCTCTGTAGCTAACCTATCTGTCTTTTAAGTTCTCTTTCTTTCTCTCTTACCAAGTGCAAATGTGTATGCTGCCATAATGATATAATTTCCATGTCCTATAGAGTATTTAGATCAACAAGACCTTCACTTATTAGAAAGGGCAGAGTAGTAATGCTTTTGGCAAAGCCATTATTGTGGTATTGGTATTCACTAGAAAGGACAGAAATAGAACAACACTGGCCTCCATAAACAATTCCAATTTGATCTGTGTACATGATAAAATCTTGGCTTCTCAATGCATTTAGGTGCTGTCATAGCTGTTGTTGCCAAATAAGAATGCAGTGTGATGTTATTATAGTAAACAGCACTTAAGCACAGCTGGCAGAATTGATCAGGGCCACATTAGAGTGAACTTCAGCAGATGACTGACGCAGCAGAAACAATAACTGAATATGCAAACAGTTCTTGCAGTGAATGCTCTGGGGATCAGGCACCATTATTTTTGACTTTGAACAGGGAAAAGGGGCAGATTTGTAACCTCCTTCCACACAAAAGGGTTCTGGGTATTCTGTAAACATCTGACTGCCATTTATAATAGTAGCTAGTTACAAAGCAAAACTCTAGACTCCCTTGACTATTTACATTTCATTAATTATTAAAGAAAAACCCCATAAATATCAGATAAGTTTGTTTAATGTTTCACACAGGATTTTTTTTCCTTGCTAGAAAAGCCTTTTCTCAATTAATGTTAATCATCGAGGACTTCCTGTTTAAATTGCACAGAAATGCATGTTTGCCTCAGTAAGGGCTTTTTTCCCCTTCTAATTATTATAACAGCTAATTATGTGACCACGTATTGCTATTCTTTTATTGTAATAATTTGGATTAGTAAAAATAAACATAGGATAAATAGTGTATGGCCCTCATTCTTGCACAATGTAAATTAGAACTTCTCTTCATATCTTGGTAATTTGCACACTGCACATGACCAAAATATTTAAAATCCATGTAAACAGCTATTCATGATTGTACTTTTGCATTGTACAGTGTCATCGTTTGATTTATTTGACCATTAATGCAAAACAAAAAGCTCAACAATCCAAATCCAAACAATAGAAAACTTCTTTCTGTATCTTTTTTATTGAGTTTGCCTACTCGTGTAATGAATTTTTTTTTCAAACAAGATGTACATTAAAAATTATGTGATTACAATGAAGGGAAACAGGAGGTGGAGACCAAGACAGAAATAAAAAAAAAGGTAGTATTATGTGAATTCTTGACTACCTTACGTAAGACTCTATGAAAAAAGTTTCTCACTGGCTGTCCTTGAGGACTGTGTATGAAGGCTGTTGATGGAGACTCTTCTGAGTCCACCTTCATAGCCTGGTGGCATCGAATTCTGTTCTGAGAGGCTGCCTTTGCCTTGTCATTGCCAAAATTAGACTAAGGCGCATACTGGTGCTTTGCACAATGCCTATGAAGTTCTTATAACAGTCATTAAGTTTGCTCATTAACATCTGATTATAGCCAGCCTGCCCTCTTTGCCATTCTAGGAGAGGAGCAGAAATAAGTAGCTCCCCAAATGTACAAATGTAGTATGTCCTATTAATTTTACTTTAACTTTTTATTTACTCTAGTCCTCAGACTTTTACAGAAAAGTCATAGACACTCGTAGAGAAACTTGAATTTCTCTTCTAATTTCTTGTGTTGGAGGTGGGATTCTCCATAAATCAAACAAAATTTTCCCCAGAATAAGTGCTCACAATTTTATGGTCATTTTATGACTTCCTCCTACCAAAACTAATTTCTGCTATTTTCCCAAAAGCAGTGTTGCAGAAATACAATATTCTTATTAATCAGAAGAAGACATTTGACTAACCTGACTGTTGTCATATTTTACAGCATTTTGTTTCATAAAACCCACCTACCAAAAAAAGGAGAGGGGTAGAGATGAGTTACAAACTTCTGGAAACAATTGCACAATGCTGTGCAATACAGCACTTCAGGCCTTCACATAATGAAGCAATGCCCTATTCCTCTGTTACACATCACTAAATAATCTGCTTTTGCATGGATGTCTCCCAGACTCACCACCAGCTTACAGCCCAAGGAGACATGAACTTCAGAGTACTTATGCATTCATCCAACTTGAAGCAGGAGAACCTAGGGAAACAGCAAGTATGTGTTAAGGTTTCAGCTTTTTTTTTTCTTTCTCTTTTGGGGGAGGTCTATGAGGTGGTCAAAATCCTGAATGGAACCAGTCAGTCACGTGGAAATGACTGTAACAAGTCTACAGATTTAGCAAGACTGTGACTTACTAGATCCTTTATTTTTGGATTGCATATAATGCAAGATTATGTGAAAACAGACTAATGAATGCAAAAATTGTAAACCAGATTGAAAGGGAGGAAATGAAAATGCTTCAGAAAATGACTGGTTAGAGAGTGAGCATGCCTCCTCTGGGTTTGATATAGACAGAAGCATTATACTAAATATTTCTCACCAGGCTCAGGACAGAATTCATGGTACACTGAAATGGAAACTTTCTCAATGAACATTTGTCATATAGGTGCTCCCTAATTGTTTTCTCAGGGCTACTATAATCTAGAGACATGTAATATTTTGGGAAAAGATGCCTTGTAGACTGCTTTCTAATGTTAGATAAAGCTTTGAAATTTTTGTTGTATGACTATTTTTTCAGCATATGTGGTTACAGATGATATTATTTAATCATGATGAAAACAAGTCTTTCCTTTAGTGGTGTGTATGTGTGCATACACATATGTGCACTTGTGGTATAGTTCAAATGTTCTTTTCACAATAAGAAGCCCTTTAGTTGCACAATCCTATGCACTAATCTGTTTTCTCATGCATAATATTTTTCTCAGCATAGCAGAAGGTTACCCTGTCCCCAAGAAAGCATCTGAAATCTTCTGGAGCTTTCACTGACAGGAGCAGTGCATACATTTTTGTTTATGCTGAGCTCCTTTTTATTAGCTAAAACAAGTATAATTCAACAAGCACAAAATTACAGTATTGTATTATGCTGGTCTTCAAGTGCTGAAAAAGTAGCTGGAGGGTTTTGCTTGGCTGCCAGGTCTTTATTGGAACCAAATGTCCAATTTTGAGTATTTTTTTTTTAAAGTCATATATATGAGCATCAATATTTATTCTCATATGGCGAATAGTCTTATTCTGACCCTCTGTATTCATTATTTCTTTGGCAAGAGTCATGAACTGCTTTACCACCTGAAATTGTAAGTCCTTGTTGGCTGAAAATTACCACATTTCTACTAGAAATAGAAGATGTGGGTTCCAGCTGATAGTGCTGTGGGCACCCCACCTACCAGTAGAAGCAGTGTGGAACTTCAGAGCTGCTCCATGGTTTTTTTGGGTATGGTCTGTAAGGGAGTGGAGGTGGTTTGGGGTCTGCAAAAATCTCAGCTTGCTGAATTTTTTTGCTTTCCACTGATATTTGTTAATACCTTCCACTGACATTTCATAGAGAGAAAACCAAGCAGATCTATCCTGGCAAAAGGTAATTTATTGTGGCTGGACCAGGACATTGATTTGTCCTTAATGTAAAGCCAGGAAGAAATGTATTTTCCTGGTTTAACTTGCGTGTTTTGTTTCTCAGTAAAAGGGTCCAGCACTCATGTTACAAGTTCAACGTTGGTATCATTTGCTTTTTCTGGCAGGTCCTGTAATGACAGCTGACAGTTGGAAGCTTAACTGGGTAAAAGTACTAATCTCTTCAGTAGTTCAAGTTCCCATAAATATTAAGTTAGTCAATTTTATCTGCCTTTCTTTCATTATTGGATCTATGATCAAATTAAAGTAATAAACTTCAGGTCCATTATGCTATTTTCTGGTCTGATTTTGATTGCCAGTATAGATACAACTCACGTAGACAAGCATTTATGAAAATCAAAGTGAAATACTTACATTGTTGTTATGAAAATAGATCTTTTATTTTTTTCCCCCCAGTTTTGAATGGCTTACATATTGGGAAGCAAAACAAACCAAGGATCTATCCATATTGGGTTTTTTAGTAATTATACAAATCCTGATACCAGTGCAGTGAGCAGTTGCCTTAGGCTGCCACATAAGAAAAATTAATGGAATGAATATAGTGTTATGATCAATGAAAATGTCTATCTCTGATCTGGTGGAGGACCAACTGTGTTCTGCATTTGAAGATACCTCCTTAAGATCTAGACATAAGCCTTTCCTGTTTTCAAAAATCCAGTATGATACATGAATAGTTACAACTTTGCAGTGAAGTGTCTCTTAAAAAAAATCTGCTCTCTACTGAAATTTTTTTCTCTTCTTGTTTTGGTTTTGGTGTTTTTAATTAATTAATTAATTAATTAATTTTAGGTGAAAGAAACTGCAAATTAGTTAATTTAATCTAGTTCTACTCTCCTTTCCTTCCTCCTTGAATATTTATAGTGACAGGATTATTGTCAATAAAATTCTGGAAATTCAATGAAAGATCTTTTGAGTTCAGTTTTATACCACCTGTGAAAAAGAGTATCTTGAACATAAACACAAACATTTTAGAAACATAGATGCAACTTTGGAATTTTTTGATAAAGAAATTCTAGTTTTTGCAAGGAGCTAGTGTATATGAAATAATGGAATACAATGATGCTGGAACTAGATAATGTAACATTTAGTAATTGCAGAAATGCTTATTTTGATAATAG
>VWZD01005596.1:46161-62523 GCA_013396695.1 Sakesphorus luctuosus
TGATGGAGGAAAATTGTTGTTTATACAGGCAAAAGTATCAGAGTTTTTAATTTTGTGCCATAATAACTATCATCATATGATTTTTAGTATCCTTCTTTAAAACACAAGTCTGGGTTTTAGCATAGGCTGCACCAGTATCTTTAACTTGAATGTGGAAAAAAAAAGTAAAAAAGGAACTGTTTGTTTAACAATGTTTCTTCATTTGGAGATGTAGGAAGTACTAATTGTATGTGAGTTTCTGGTTAAAAATATTAATAAGAAACCTTTAACTCATTCATCAAATTAACAGATAATAGTATAAAATTAAACTATAGAATTGTGCAGATTAACCTTGTGCTGGCTAAATCTAGAAACATGCATGGCTGGTAAATTTAGTAAATCTGCTTCTCTGTGTCCTTATAGTGCTTCATGCATGCCCAGAGAAAACTTTTCTGATTTAAAAAGCCAATATTTATGTTGGGTGGAAATTAAACATACTCGGCTTGTACAACCCAAGTTTTTGCCAGAGCACCTCCTTCCTGTCTTCACTTATCAGCTCGTAAAAGGAAAGACAAGGTTTTATCCAATGCATTACCCTTTCTGTAGTATTTGCCAGTAGAGGCTACTTAGGATGTAGGTCCTTCCATGTTCACACACAATATATTCAGACAATTGGTGATTTACAAATTTCCAGGCCTGTAGTACGTCTTGACTCTCTTAGCTGAATTTTAATTGTCTGATCTCTTTATGAGCAAAATTACAGTTTGACTATCAAAGCGTCCTTTGGCATTGGCTTCCATGACAGTTGCTGAAAAAAATATTGCGATTATTCCAAATCTGTTGCCTGATGTTTTCAATGGGTACTCTCAAGTTCATGTGGAAAATTATTGAACAATTAGGTAGTTTCCTTGTAATCCTTTCCACCTCGCTCATAATTTTATGATCTCTTGTCTGTCATCATTCGGGTGGCTCTGACTCCTGGTTTGCTGTTTTTTTGCTTCTTCTGTAGTTCCACCACACTCTTTAAAAGGTGGAATACTCAAACTGCATAAGGTCTATACATACCCTTGTTATCTGCTCTCTCTCTACATGTTGTAGATGCCACAATGTGGATTTGACAGTCATGTTTCTCAGTGGCATGGTTTATGGAAGACGTTTTTCATATAAACCCCAATCTCACCCACTCCCTTTCCTCCAACCACTTGCCTAAATATACTTGGAAATATAAACTGAGTGCCTAGTGAATCATTTAGGACCCATGTGTAAACGCAGACTCCAAATATATTTTTTCCTTCCTGTAGTTTATTGTACTGATTTGGGATTATGGTCTTTGAAGGTAGGGTTTGTTGATATTGCCAAGATGAGACGTCCAGATGAGAGAGACCTGTTGCTGCAGGCTCCACAAGACCCAAAGGACAGTTCTTGTCTCAGCACAGAGGATCAGTATCACTAGACAAATATATATGCAATTTCAGCTGCGCAGGAGGGAGAAGTGAACATGCCTCTTGGGGAAAAAAAGCTTTCCTATGGCGTATGTGTCTTAGTTTCTGCTCCAGAAATGTCAGAGTTCTGTACGAAAACAAAGCTACTTGAAAAGTTGAAGTAGTGAAATTTGTTTGGTATCCACAACAATTTCAGTTACTTAGTTTTCCAAGGTAGTCAGAGCCTGTCTACTCCATTCAAGATTTCCTGTTTATTGAAGGATCTGCCCATCTTGTGTTTGGTGGTAGGTACTAGGTTTAGTTCCATCTGCTTCTTAGTTGTTTTACTGTTGTGGGGTTTTTTTTGTATTTTTTTTTTTTAAGTTAATCTGAAATTCTTTCAGGTCAAACCTTAGCATTTAGAAATAAACGTACCGTTTAAAAGAATTACTTGCCTGTATGTAATAGAACCAATGGTAGCTGAAAACCCCAAGAGCTCATATGAAATACGAGAAAAATCAAAAGGCTATAGAAGTTCCAGAAATTAAAAATAATTTTAAAATGTCTAATGTCCAATTCAGCTAAGCTTTGATGCATGTGCTCAACTCTATGCACATTCCTAAATCCAGTGGGACCTCAGCATATGTCCAAGTGATTTGCTAAATTGGGACCTAATTAAGGACAATTGTAAAAGTAGCTGCTATTTAAGCAATTATAGAATCTCCAGCTAAATTTTGACTGAAACTCAAGTTAACAGCAAAGTTTTCTAAAATCAGCATTAGTCTGTATCTCCTTGCTTAAAACAAAAGACGGTGTAAAGAAAACATTCTAGTATTAGTTTGGCATTACTTACTGCAATTCACAACATTATGTGCTTCTAAAGGATTTAACAGATATGTATTTTAAAAGGTTATTATTAAGAAAAGTATTTTCTACCAGTAGAAGGCAAAAAGAAACTAGGGAGAAGTTACAGTGTTGTATGGTCTCTGGATTACTGCTGCAAAGCTATGATTCCTTAAGACTGTTGACATTTTAAAGATTTAATGTCTTACAGTTCTCTGAAGTGTTTGCAGTACAGTGTTGTCACTTACCTATCAAATATACATTTATGAAACTATGTTAGAGTTTAAGCAAAAATACAAGTTTGTGACATGAAAGGATATGACTGAAAGAAGTGTAGTGTATTTTAAGTTTTAGGCTTGAAATTATTATTAAATCAGGGATTTTTATCTTGATATTTCTTGCAATAACTACTTCTAATCATGTTTTATTTTCTGATACTTTCATATCCAAACCTTTCTGTTTTAAGCATTTTCAGTAGATTTCTCGTATTATGGAGTTTTGAGGCAATTGCAGATGGTTGAATGCAGATGAAAGTAAGACTTTTCTTGAGTTTGTCATAGTGGGCAATATTGAATCAAGATGTAATATCTGTACAGCTTGTCCTAATTTTGCAATACTGGAAATAAGCCTTGCAAGGAGCACATCCCATTGGTAGCTCCTTATGCATGCTTTCGAGAGATGTCTTTTACTCAAACTACTACCACTTTGAAGGTGACAAATTATTCACAGACCATTTTGGTGGGCATAACATAAAACCTCATCGTAAACAGGGAAATAATAGAACAAGAAGTACTGATATATGCTGGGTTTTTTCAGTCTTCATTTTTGACTTCTTTAGTACTACTTAGCTAGGGTTACAATGTATCGTACTTAACAACTAGGTATATCACCAGTGACATCTTTCATGGTCCTTCCTCGGTCACTCCTACTGTGGAAACTCTGCAGTGTAGCCCTTCCTCAACCAGTTTAATTTTTGATAGATCTCTATGAAGTTCCTTTTCATTTTTTTTCTCTTCATGGCCAGTATCACCAATTAACTCTGTGTGAGCTACCAGAGGACTGATGGGATCATTCATGGTTGTGCTGCTTCACAACACTGTGACATGGAGCAATTTGCAGTTTCCTGCAGTGTCTGAATCTTCCCTTGCAAATCCATCAGACCTTTCCCGGTCTGTGAAAGAGAATTATATCCCACCTCAGCCTTTGCTTTTCCAATACTAGGAATATTAGACTCTTTCAGTCTTGTCTTGGAAGCCTTCCCATTCTGTCATCATGCTTTTGTTCCGTTCTAGACTTATTTTTCTGTGACTTCTGTTTCTCTCAAGATGGTTGACTCAGGTTACACAAGCGAAATATCCCACTGATGCCTCCTATGCCAGTCAGCTTCTGAACTACCAGAAGTGTTTTCCCTGGTATGTTCAAGAATGGTATTTGTTTGTTTCATCACTGTGTCACATTCGTGGTTGATATCATCCAGGGATCAGCTAATAAACCCAGATATTTCTTCTCCTTGGTTATTCCATACTTAGAAGTTCTTAGCTTACAGCAACTACTCCTATTTACAGTCCCTGAGTGAGTGACCTTTTACTTCACTCCATTAAAATTCATCTTTTGTCAAAACCATCCAGTTCTTTCAGTGTGATGCTCAGTCCTCTTCCAATTTTGTGTCATCACCATGTGTGTTGGACATTGGTATATTATTAAATAAGACTGATCCAAAACTTGATTTCTGATTACCTCTGCAAGTAGTTTCTCTCCACTCTGACATTTCCTCTTTCCAAGAAAATGATACTTTTCGTTCGTTTACTTATCTGTAAAATAATCTATTTAACTACTGAATACATATATTTTTCATACTTATTAGAATGCAAACTGATCTTTCCAATCTAACAGTGTAGGAGGGAATAATTTTTAAAAACTGAGATAATTTTGAAAAAGCCATCACTGCTGTCTTTTTTGTATGTGCACTCAGTTTATTTTTATCAACTATGGCCATGATTTTGACATCGTATGAATTCTTTTATGCAAGTCTGATGTTTTCAGGTAATTTATATAGCATTTTTACTCTTCAGTAGTGGCTAAGGGATATCATATATGATTGCAGCACTCATGTAACAGAAACTTTGATGGAAGTTAGTAGGTAAGATACTAAAAAAATGACAAATCTATACATGTTTTGTGGATAGGCAAGACTAGTCATTACTAGAAAGAACCTAGTCTAGCATCTAGGCTAATAAAGAATGGATCTGCTTAAGAAAGGGGAAGTCCCACTGCATGCTAGTGGGACTTCAAATATAAAATCAAGAGAATTCGTGACACATCATAATATAGAGATTAATAGACAATCTTTGGCTTTGTCTGTCTTCAGACAGTCTTAATATGTACAGTGACTGGAGATCTAGCTAGAAAACCCCCTATCCTTGTGTTTTAGTATGGGATTTATGCCATGAAAGTCATAGTTTTGTTTACTGGAATATTTTGTCTTAAAATATTTTTGTCTGTATTGTGTATTTTTAAAAAGAGTACATTTTAAGTACTGAAATGACCTTCTATGTTTCAAAATGTTTAGTTCCAATTTTTGTTTTATGTTTTGCAGATCTGTTTTTGTTGGGTCAGAAATAAAGCAAGTTTAGCCAAATTGAATTTTATTTGTTTACTGGAATCTGTAAAAAACACAAAGAAAATTAATTTAGAGTAATGTTTGTGAACTAACTCAACCTTAAAATTTCTGTGGTTGTATTAGCTGGGAAGTTCTGCATATCATATGATACTTTAAGAGACTTCAAAACTTGACATTAGTTTCACCCTTTCAAGGTTGATTTTTTTTCTGGGTCGTGTCGTGAGATTTTTTTTAATATTATTTGGAGATTTTTAGGCTTGTAAATAAATTCTAAGATGTTATATTCCATCAGTTGTCTCATGTTACAAGCTGTTTTGCAGTTTTTGCTCTATCTACATACAGCAACCATCTGGTTTATATCTTAATCATGTTACCTTGTAAATTATTAATTTTAAAATACACTGAATTATTATAATTTATTGACATGACCCTGCATCATTATGTTAAATTTTTTTTTTGTATCACTTTTCATGACTGCAAGTCAAAACACATGAAATAAATAAAAAAATCACAAGTGAAGAGTGCATGTCTACATCTGTGCATAACTGATCATGTCTGACAGAAGCATAGATGATGCTAAACTTCATCATTCCTTCAGGAGCAGGATCTACTGACAGAGAAGTATCAAAATAGAACAGTGTCTGCTTTATTTTCTCCAAGATGCAATGATACAGCAGGCTGTTGAGATGAAGGTTACATATCTTCCTGGTATAAAAGTGATTCAGAGAGATGCAGATAATTTTAAAAGTACTGATAAACTTGCTTACCTTTTTTGTTGTATTCTCTGTATATTTCATTGAACTCTCCTGGAGCTATTTCTACTTATTGTTTATAAATTGATATGGTTGCTCTTTGGAAAAGCTGGAGGTTGATTTCAAAAAAAAAAAAAAGAAAAAAGGTAAATTTTATTTAATTTAACATGTAGCAGTTTTTTGTCCCCATCTCCATTTAAGTTGGAACATATTCAAAGCTAATTTTAAGGGATATATAATGGAATGGTACTTACTCCACGACCTTTTGCAACCTCAGAAGAAGAATTAATAATTTTTAAGACTGAGGGGCTACTTGGTGCAAGGCCAAGCAGATCAGAGTACAGATTCTAGCACTTTAGGCTCCCCCTTGACTTTAGTTTAGCATGCAATCAGTGAATTCAATTTTCAGAGAGTAAGTGTGATCCATGGCTTACTTATTCTCTGCAGTGTACAGTGTAAACGTCTACATCTAAGCTCGTCATGTAGATTCTGCATATAGTCAGCAGGGAAACTCTATGGAGCTATTAATATCATCCTCAGTTAGGCATAGAAAATAAGTGAATTGTGACATAAAAGTGCTTAGTTCTTATTGTGGATTACAAAAAGATCATAGAGTGACAAACTCAAATGGCAAAATCTACAAATAGGGAAGATAAACCGTAGTTTTACTGACCTGTGTGAACGAACTACATGTGTTTATTAAAAAGCATTCACACTTTTTTCTCTGTGTTGTAAATGTGAAGCCAGAGAAATATTTGAAACATTATTATCCATGTTAACTATTATCTGTGTTTTCTAAACAACTATAAAAATACCTTGTCTTCACTTTGAAAAACAAGAACTTCTGAAGTGTTCATAAGGATTTTATGTGTCAGTGGTCCAACTAGTAGTTTTCTAACATATTTTGATTTAAGCGATTTTTATTTCTTTGTGCATCCTTCTGGTTCTCAATCCCAAAACTTGTTCATTCCTCATTTCATTACCTAAAATTGCAGTCATTCTTTCATTCAGAAGAATTAATTTCTTAGAAAAACATTATCTGAAGAACAGGTTGTTTTTGCAGAAGTATTTGTTTTTCAGTAGGTAACTGGAAATTTTATTGCATGGTGGATTATCTTAGACAAGGAGCAGAAGATTTACCTGAGCTATATTGGTAAAATTTCTGTGGGTACTGAAATATATACACTTTCTCTTCACCAAGGTGCTCACTACAGATTTGAAAAGCTCTCCAGGCCTGAGGCAGTAGGCAGCAACACCAGTTCAGGAGAATCCTGAGGGTCAAAACCCAATTAGTTGTAAGAATAACTTAAATAACCAGTGAAGGTAAAAATTGTACGTTTAAACATAGAAATGACTGTACATTCCTTTTCTAATTTTTACCAGAGGAAAGAAGACTCTGTCATCTGGTTGAAGGAGCTTGAAAACGATTAACACCTTAAGTTGCCTCAGCCAGAGGTGATCAAAGTCTTAACATCTCAGACAGTACCACCACTAATGCTTCCCTTCAAGTAAATCTGTTTTGTAGCAGAATAAGTCAAAAGATACAGCATTCTTTCCTATTGTCTGCAAGTGTTCTTCCTTTCTGTACAGCTTATGGGAAGAGTTTGTCCCTACTTGCTCCCTCCTAATACTCTTACGAATTAATGAAAAAAACATGGTCGAAGTAAAGTATTGAGTGCTTGAAGTTAAAAAAAAAATAAAAGGAAAAATATAGCATCCGTAGAAACCAAGTCGTTACAGTTCACAGGCTGGAGCTGTGCTGTTGTTGAATGCTTTTGGTAAGTTCTGCTCAGTGGTTTCTTTTGGCTGAAGTAATTCACCTGTGTGTGTCACTACCTCTCAGTGTGCATGAGGAGTATGAATCTCTATTATGATACTATCTGTCCGACTATGTAACATGATATTTTAACTGCTTTCGAAAGTATTGGAATATTACCACTTGTCCTTAAAATCACATTTTTCTTTTAAAGTATGGAAACTGGAATTTGAAATTCTAACCATTAGTATTAGTGATTCTGAAAGTTGATTGACTTTGAACAGAGACAGGTTTAAAGCTGTAAGTGAAAAGATATTTGAAAGAGGAAAGGCAGCAGTGGAATAGATTTATTATTTTGTGGAGAATGTGTAGATGAACGGGAAAATTCAAGGTGGTGAATAGAGAATCTCTATTAGATTTTGCTCACAGCATCTTTTTCAAAATGTTATGTTAGAGATACTACTTTTATGAAATTGCTTTTCTTGTGCACTGTTTGTTGTGCTATGTTCAAAGTCCCTACAGGGATTTCAGTTTAATAACTGAAGTGTAGATCTTGTTCAATTCCTTATAACTAAATTCATTCAAATATTTGGGACTGTTGCTTTTGGTGGTTGCTGTTGCTGTGCTCGGTTCTGACTTATGCATGAAGAATTCAGAGGTTTAGATAGTTCATTTGTCTGTTATTTGTAGGACATGTTCGTAGCCCAAGAGGATACAGTTTAATGCTCTTTGGGACTTCTTGGGCCCCTTGTGTTTCTTACTGTCTTTACTTGTTAAGATTTTGTTGGAGATAGACAGCTTCCGCTTAGAGAGTGTGGTTATGGTTGACATTCCATAGGTATGTATGATGAAACCTTCAGCACCAAATAACATACTGTGTTAGACTGTCACCTGACAAGTTTTCTCTGTGGATGATGTATGTATCATAGCTTCACTTATAATTTTAATATTGAAGCAGACATCAATAACCCAAAGCTAACTTTTTAGTGTTTGAAATAACAGAAGAGGGAAAGCTGTCCAGAACTTTTAGTGTAGAAATGAATTGTTATCTGCCATGCTTGGTAATGAGGATTACAACTATTGCTCTAGGCTTCTTGTACCTCATACGAGTCATTGGTACCAAAGTCTTCTCACATTCTGTTTAACTGCTGTGGTTTTAGGAAAACAGAAGAGGAAATAATTTGTCTTTTCAAGACTTTTGGATATTTCCAGGCACTCTGCTTAAAGCTTGTTATTTTAGCAGTAGTGATAAACACATAGCATGCTTCCACAGTGCGCATCGTATCACATTGCATGAATGCACAAACAAAGCACTTGCATGTGTCCATGTATTGTAAAGTGACATGCAGCAGCATTCATTTCATTTCCAATTTAATACAGTTTACCATTTCTGCAGCTACAAGCAAGGTCTTAGGTGAATTTAAATAATGCTTGACAGGTTAAAAAAGGATCAATATAAAGAAACTTTTTTTTGAAGGAAACTGATATTACTAATTGTGATATGACTTGGTGTTTCAATCTATTAGTAACAAATTAGTGTGATCAGTTGAGATTTACTTGCGGTACATGAATTAGTTGTGGTGCATAAATATGTGAGTATCTGTGTAGTAGTTGCAACATAATTTGATGTTACATGTTACTCTTTAAAGAATCAAATCAAATGTAATTTTCTCATTGTATACAAAAAAAACTATTTCTAAAGACAGTTTTACGTAATAGCAAGGTTTCTTTACCCCAGTAGCCCAATTAGCTATAATTTAAGTTCACAATTACCTGTGTTTATGCATATAAACTGGATGGTTCATTTATCTACCAAAAAATCATCTTTCCTTACCTTTCTTGTTTTAAATCTCCACACCATTTTCAGTGAAACTCCATCATTTGATCGTGATAAGTGTGTCAATAAGTGAATCTTGTTTACGAGAAAAAAACCCCAAAGAATTAATATCATTATGTAGTTTGATTTCCTGTTCAGTTTCCATTTAGTTAAAGCTCCAGCACTGTAAGGAGAGCAAAAATGTCTGAGAAGAAAAAAAAGAAAAGAGAAGGTCCTGAGTTGGAGGTCTCTGTGATTTAGCTCTTTCCCAGAGTACATTTGGAAAAAAAAGGAAATTCTTCTCATGCAAGATGCATCTAGTCAGTCTTGGGCTCTTTAAGATACAAAGATGTTTAAGCCCATATTATATTTTTTATTTTGACCGTGAATTCTGGATCATAATTTATTTTTCATTCAGAATCTAGTACCTGAAAAAAAGTGGAGTCTTATTTTAAATTATACCTTTTTACAGCTGATTGTGGTGGCATTGAAGAATAACTAACAAATTCAGATGAAATGGCTCTTCTCATGAGAGATAAAATTTTAGGTTCATGTGAGTGTATGGAGCCATTCAACTTGTATTTTTAATTTTATTTTAAGATGTCACTCTGTGACTATTTAAAGCATGTAGACTTTTTGCAAGGAAATGATAAAGTTTTGTGAGGTTGCAGGAACTCCCACAAAATCCATTTTCAATCCTAACTTGTTTTAGTAAAGATCTTATCTAAAAATTTCATAGGTTATTGGACCAGCTCCAGCATTTAAATCTCACTGGCACTGAGTTGGCATCTACAGGAGGGGTTTTTTGCTTCAGCAGGTATTATCAGACCAGAACTTCTGTCTTGCAGACACTCATGAGCTAATGAAAAGGAAGGAAGAAGGTGTTATATCTACACAGATTTGAAAATAATTAACAGGAATGGAGAAAGAGAAAGCATTTTTTGTAATAGCAGTCAGGTTGCCTACTTATCCTAGATCTAGTGCCTTTATATGTAACACGAGATGATCTGTGTTTTTTTGTATCTCTATCTGAGTGATTCAAGAGGAATAATTTTTTCTTTTCCATGTGTTTACCCTCCCCAGCCTCCTTCTCTCATATTTACGGAAAAGTGGGAGAGAAGGGAAAAGGAGCAGATAAATGTATCAGTTAAGTAGGCCAAAGAGACACAAAGCAATATAGGTATTTATTTTGAAGCCTTTTTTTTGTAACCACATATCCTTAGAGATTTTTTATTGCTCTTTATCTTGATGCATACTGTTTATGAGAAGTTGAACCTTCCCTCTCATGTCTTCAGAGACATAAGCCTTCTTTCTGATAGGTTACAAATCTTTGCTTTTATCATGGAAGTATTTAGGCTGATCTTGTGCATAGATTGATCCAAATGTGCATAGGTTCTCCAAATTTCCAAGAAAGACTGAATGAGGCTTTTCCTATATTCAAAATGCATGTATTTTTGAGATGCACATTTAAATGACAAAGTGAAAGTGCTGATAAGTATAAAAGAGGAAGTTTGAAAAAAACAAAGAGTACGGAATAATGTTAAATAACTTTCTTTTTGTTCCATTGCCCTCATTCCACTGAATTCAAACTGCATTTGATCTGCAATGATGTAAAATGTAAAAATTCAAAGAGATTTTGGAAGACAAATCTGTTTTATACCGGTAGGCAAAGTCCAGTATTAAGTTTGGAATTGTGTTTTCTCCAGGACACTTTTGCTTGTCTTTTATATCTTTTTGGAATGTAGTTTCTCAGATGAGCTATTTGTTATTACTGAGATAGGAACTTATAGTAGACTAATCACAGAAGTTCTGTAATAAGGTGATTAAAACTTTTGGACTCAGACAAACTTGATAGAGTTATTACTTTATAGTCATTTATTGCTTTTTATCTCAGAATCTCTTGCAGAATTAAATTTGTGAATATTTTCAGATTTCACATAAATAAGAAAATCATGTGTAAGATCTCGTGAGAATTTTATGAAGTGAACTCCATCTGACCCTGGAGCCAAGAAGCTGTTCCATGGCTGATGCTTTTTGCTGGAGTGGGTTTAAAGAAGTTGCAGCTTCGTTCTGACTGCCTTCCATTTTGGCACAAATGTCCTGAGGTAGTCAATTGCCTTACAAAGCTTTAAATAGAAAATCTGAACAGGTGGTTTGGGTTCAGGAAATAAAATAAGCTATATTAGTGTAGACAAGGAAAATTCTTTTCTCATTACACACTACTTGGATGGAATTAAGCAGACAGCTCATGCTGAGAAATTTGAAACTCAGAGAACGCAACAGTTAAAAAGACAGACAATAAATGCAGTAGTTATTTAGGGATGGACCTAAACAGCCTACAGTAGAACAGTTAACTCAAAATAAACAAACCAAAATAACAGAAAAAAAACCCTGTTATGTTATCTTTGACAATGAAAATCTTATTTTATAAACCAAGCATAATGATGACTTCATTTCTCTGATTAAAGTTAGTCATCTATTTATTTTTCCAGGGTTAGTTAACTTTATTCGCATGGGATTATGTTAGCAATTATGTTTAGAATGAATTCTCTCTTCATTTTTAAACAGATTTGGGGGAGGAGAGAAGAGAAAAAATATTTGTTTGCCACTCAGTAATCCAGGCCAAATGTTCAACAGTCCCTCTGTGGAAGAGGCAGCATATGACTTTTAAGCTAGACTTGGTGCTGAACGCATTTGAACAATAAAACCTTAGATCACTAATATTTGAAGTATTTATTTCTAATTTGCTCACCAGCTACTCTGAGGTTCTTGTGGTTTATATTACACTTATTTAAAGACTCCAATACTTTTAAAATCTAAATTAAAAAAAATCTGTCAACTTGGTCTGGGAAGTAGCACTACAAAGTATTACATGATTTCTCTAAGAAGTTCAGAGATGTTTGATATTGGATTTTATTGTTTCATAGCTTATCGTCCTTCTATTTGTTAAAAACATTTTTTTTTGAGAAAAAGGCAACTTTATTTTGGGATTTTTATGCTACTTTTTTACTAGATAATTAACAATAGGAGACAATAAATTTAGAGAAAACCTTCAGAGTTACTTTAGACAGTGCTGATACATTCATATATTTTAATTTAGAAACTCCTAGACATGAATGAGTGTTATGCATTAAATTCAGCACCTGATCACATGCATATTGGAAGGTATCTAGAGACTGGGTGAGCAAAGACTGCTACTTCCTAGTTGTGCCACTGAAATTAAGATAAACTCCCTAGAGAAGACAATTGAATTAACACAACATGCTTTATATGCAACAAAAACAAACTAACCTGTTTCCCTACTTTGCCTACAACTTTCAGAAGTGCAGTCAGGTACACACTGCAACATCTGTGAATTAAGCTGATTTTTCGCATTAAACATTTGTTATCTCTTCTTTATTATATTTTAACGTTAAATTTTAATGGTTTAATTATGTGCACATTACCATTATATTCTAAGAGAAATATTCTTTTTTAATAGTGATGGCTGTTTTAAATGGTAGATTTATAATTCGGTGTTTTTTTCTCATTGCTTTGGTTCTTTATTAAGCTCAGCTAAGCAAATTAGTGATGTTAAACAGAAAAATCAGAACCTAAAAATACTAATCATTTTATTTTAACTCCAATGTGTGCATTATGCATTTATATAAAGAAAACATTCATGCCATATCATTAGCAAACAAATAATAATCAGTCAGACATGAAGTATTAGTAAAAGACAAGAAGATTTTATGATGAAGACAGGAGAAATAATAGAAATTTGCAGAAGGGCTGTTGTTGTATCTTGTAAGGAATAGCTAGAAAATTAGATTAATCAAGGAGCAGACATTTGGAAGAAAGTTTGTGTGAATGCCTGACAGTCTTGCTCTTTCCCTCATTTCAAATGTTGGCAGGGTAGCATGCAGCTCCAAGGGAAATGTGCTCCTTTCATACTTGAGTAATTGATGAATTGTATGCAATATGCAAATGAGAATCCATAAATCTTATGAATGACAGCTTAATTTATGTGAGCCTTAATGAATGCAGGATTAGATTTTAATTAAATATCCTCAAAGGCACCCTGAGTAGTAGGGTTTTCTAGGCCTTGTTTTTTTGAAGACTTGTTTCACATGGAGTGCATTTTATGAAAGAAGAAAATCAAGCAAAGAACTTAGCAGAAATGTTTTTGTGTTTTAATGGTAAGCATTGTTCTGTTTTGTGAAGCAAACACTACTTCAACTGATAATAAGCATTTAACAAAATATCTACAGATCTTTTTTGTACTTCCTACACAATTTCTCCAATTTGATTACTTTTAATTGCTGCTGGCTTCTGATATTGTATGCTATTTTTAATTACAGGAAAAGTTATTAAAACTTTTTCAAAAATAACAGTATCTGTAGAAGAGTTCATTAAAGTTTGATTGTCCATATGAATGTTTTAAATGCTAAATCTAATTCCACTAAAATAAGGTGTTCCCACCCCATTTTGAAAATTGCATCTCTAGACACTACATAATGAGATAAAATGATAAATAACACAGAAGGTTGTAAATAACATTTAGCAAGCAGAATTCTAAGATAAAAATGTTCTGCAACAGCGCCTGCTGTTCCCAGTTGTCTTTGGAATAAGGGTACTGATCCTGTTCCCCTCACACCTGTTTTAAATTAGCCATTAAGAATGTGGCAAGAATCTGCTTGAGTTGGGAGAGAAAGTTGAGCAGACTTTGGAAGTGCAGGCATTGAAGTTGTGCTAGATGTGGTTCCTCAGGCTGATTTTACTGATTGAGTTTGTCTGTGTTACTCGGTACTGTTTCCATGGCCAAACTAACAGTGCCTTCAGGTAATTTTCTAATGACCTGTAGCTCCTGTAAACATCACCAAAAGAAAAGATCAGAAGTAGTAGGAAGGACATGGAGAAGGGTAAGGAAGAATTAGTCTCTTCTTGGTTAATGAGTAGATGTAGAGGAGTCCTGCACTTCCTTTCATCTCTGAGACAGACCTCAAGTTAACTGCGGGCAGGTGAGGAGAACTGCTGGGAGAAGATGACTGTACCGCAGTGGTCCTCTGTACTTCCTCTGGATGTTCCTGCATAGCTAGGAGCTTAAATAAAAAGCTATACAAGAATGTTAATAATAGACAGTGTAAGACAAATTGACAAGATGAATTCCAAGGGCAAGGAAGCCTTCCGTTTTAAAGGGAAGCCAGGTATGAAATAGCTTAACAGTTAATGCAAAGATGTAACCTCCTGCTTAAAACTCCATTGGGGTCAGTGGAATGGTGGCAAATATGATGCTCTAAAAGGGTCCTTGTGGGTGTTTGAAGAACTACAGACCTGGAAGTCTGGATCCGTATTTCACAAATAGGTAGAAAGAATATTGCTAATGGGCATTAGATAAATATGGCATACTGGGGAGGAGTCAACACTGCTTCTTGTAGGTGGACGTTCTAAAAGGATTAATGCATATGCAAGAAAAGGTGTTGAGTTGATAAATATACTTGGATTCTCAGAAAAAAAAAAAATCTAGCAGGTTTCCTCAGCAGGAAAATTATGCTGTCTTGGGTCGTTTTGAAAATAGCTGTTTAAAATGTAGGAAACTAGCCATTTTTTGTTTTACTTCCTAGTTGAGAAAGACCACTATTGAAGTCTCATGGTGGTCTGTGATGAGACCAATATTTGTCAGTATCTTCATAAAAAATATGGCAACAAATGGAAGTAATAATGCATTGAAAGTTAAACATTAGATCTTTTCTGATTAGAGAAAAGAACGCTGGAGTTGGGGAGAGAGAGCAAGGGAGGAAGGGTAAGACAGAGGTCTGTAAAACTGGGAGAGGAGTAAGGTAAGAAGGGAACATTCTTCCAGTAAGAGTTAGAAGCCATAAAATGAAACTAAAGTGGTAGATTTAAAAAAAAAGTCCCTGCTTCACCCAATTCATACTTAAGTTGCTAGATATACTGCCAGAGGACATTGTATGTGCCAGAAATTGATACAATTAAAGGTAAGAAAAATCCATCGAAGATGATAAAAGATCACTCCACAAGATTCAGGAAATCTCTGGGATAAAAATTACTGGAGGCTGGGAACTATCCTGCTAGTACTGTATCACTATATGGTTTTTCTTTTCTCAAAATCTTAAGCAGCTGGTAGTGGTCATCACCAGAGATGGGATATTTGGGTAGAAAGGTCTTTGGTTTCACCCAGGATGGTTACTGTGGCATGTGTTGCAGCTGCTGTGTGTTTCTAGAGACATATGGGATATAAAGAGATAGCATAGAGCTTTTGTAACTGAATGTGCACTCTAAAAATTCTAAGAAGTAGATGAATCCTCAAATTGTTTGATGGGGAGAAAGAAACAGAAAATGGGGCTGGCATGAAGAGCAGGATATTTGGGAAAGAATGTATTTGTTGAACCACTATCCAAATATGAATGATTGCTGTCTTAATTATCAGGATGCATTAAACAGGTCTGGCAAATGCTTAAGTAGGATATCTGATACAAAATTGACTTATTGGACAGTTGAAAGAAAAGAAAGGAAAGAGCAAGAGGTAAAAGTGATTTTCACTTCTATGCTCTCATTCTCCTCTACTAAAATGTAACCTAAATACGTGTCCTTTTCAGAACTGTAATTAATTTGCAACATTTTTATATTTTAAAGATAGGTGTCAAAAGACATCTTTTTTCAGTTATTTCATCTGAATGCTGACTTTTTCTTTTAAAAAACTTCAAATGGTGAGTGTGTCAGCAAAAGGGTGTGAGAGATCCTTCAGCTCAATGAAGAACTTAAATAAACAGCTCTAGTAATGACCCCATGTCTGGTAATGAGCTAGCAAAAGTGGGGGGAGGGAAGATGATCCAGCAAGGTCAGCATTACAGCCTGTATGAGTGATTTCAGACATGGCTTTGTGTTTACAATATAGACTTTTATAATGCTTTATAATGAGCTTTGAATGATTGCTTACTGTTACTTGCCTAGAGACTCCATTCTGGCTAGTGACTTCCATTTGTGAGATAAAAGTGATAGAGATGGGGAAAAAAAGACCCAACTTTTATATTGAGTTGGTTAGCATAGACCTAGATGGGTTTTATTAGTGGATGCATTTAAATGGAAAGATCAGCAATCCCCCTAGAAAAATAACCAAATAAGGTAGCGTGGCCACTGAAAGCTCTAATTTCTTCTTATATGAAGATATGTGT
>VWZD01005597.1:0-133112 GCA_013396695.1 Sakesphorus luctuosus
CCCCGCAGCGCCCGGCTGCCGCGGGCGCCTCCCCCTATGGAGCAGCCTCGCCATGGAGCCCCTCACCGAGCTCAGCCAGGAGGGCGCGGGCGGCGGGGAGCCGCCGGGCGGCGGGCCGCTCTGGACCGCCGTCTTCGAGTACGAGGCGTGCGGCGAGGACGAGCTGAGCCTGCGGCCGGGGGACGTGGTGCAGGTGTTGTCCCGGGACTCGCACGTGTCCGGCGACGAGGGCTGGTGGACGGGCAAGATCGACCAGCGCGTCGGCATCTTCCCCAGCAACTACGTGAGCAGCGGCGTGCCGGGGGCCGGCCCCGAGCTGCGCGCCCGGTACCCACCGCCCCCCGCCATACAGCGTAAGGGGGCCCGGGCCCGGGAGGGAGGGAGAAAGGCGGGGACGGAAGGAGATCCCCCTGGGCCAGGGGGGACTGGGATACCGTGGGAGGGGTGACCAGACCGGCGGGACCGCCAGGGTGAGGCGGGCAGAGCCGTGACCCGGCCCTCCCGAGGTCCCCGGGCGGCGGCGGGACCGCCACCGCCGGGGAGGAGGCCCGGACCAGGCCTTCGGTGGGTCCAGGCGGGAGCCGGGACCACCGCATGAGGGGAAGGGAAGGCCCGTCCCGGTGGCGAGCGGCCGTGGGGGGGCTGGGGCGAGTGGACCCTGCGATGGCCCTTGGCGGGGAGCGGAGGGGCTGCGGCGCCTCGGCCCCTCCCGCCCCGGGGCCGCCCCAGCACCCCGGTCCGTTCCCTTCCCCACCCGCGGACGCATTCCTGCTGCACCAGTGCCCTTCTGTCTTCCAGGCTAGCGCACCGCTCCAGGGAGGCCGAACCTCGCTCAGTGTGTTGTTGGCGTTTCACCGACGCCAGGAGCAGTTTCCCATTGTTAAATCCTGTGTTTCCAGAGGCTGATGAATTTTCATCAAATTACTGAAGCCTGGCGGCTGTGCGGTCGTGGAGTCACTGGGGGCTCTGCTGACTCTCCCTTTAAGAATATCCTTAAGGAAAGGTTGCCGAATAGGAAGCAGTTGCTTTCTGCAGTGTTAATTCACTGCTAATACTTGTTCAGTATCTTCCTTCTAACCAAAAGCTCATTATTTCTGACTGAAAAATTCTTAAATTGACTTGTGTTACCGGGTTTCTCTGCACTTGTACAAATTCTGTCCTAAAATACCTGTGAATGAGTTCTCTCTGCGTGTGGATGTCTAGGCCTGCATGAGGGTTGCTTGAGTAAGTTATGATGCTGAAGGCACGAAGGGATTGGTTTGTTTCTGTGAACTTCAGTGCAGTTTTGAAGCTTTTGTTGGAGCCACAGAATAGGGCCATTTAATCTCTACATTTTTTTAGCTGCTACGTACAATTGTGGAAAAAGAAACAGCATGGGATGACTGTTTCTAGATCCTGTTTATCACTGTTGACAATTCAGGCAAGGATAATGCTTTATTTTTTTGGGAGGGGCAGAGAAAAATCTTCAGACGAGTAGGCTTTTCTAGAAAGTAAAGGAGTGAAAAGATGCTTTGTCCTATCTAGGCCGTATCTCCAAGGAATACAACTAATAGCTTTTTTTCTTAGTCTGTGTTCTGCTTGAAAGCATTTAGGTAAAACTCAGTAATTTATAGCATTGCCCTTGGGCTTTTGAAGGGACTAGGTTTGTGGGTAGTGGTGGTCCTTTGGTTCATGCTGCTGTAGTACAGATAAAGTTATTTTTTCCCCACATGCAGAAAATGCTATGTATGAATGCTTATGAGGTTTTGCCTTTGAGATAGGTAGGAGAACCATTTCTAGGGAACTCTTTGAACCTTCAGCTCCCATCCTGTTTTGAGTGTTCAAGCACAGGCTTTGTAACTGTGGATTCTCCTGTCTTGCTACATTTTCTGTGGTCTAACAATTCAGGAGCAGTTGTGGAGTTGTATCTTCCCCCTGTACCCTTGACTTTCATGCCTCAACAGGGCTACACTACTCCTCTTCTGTAAAGTCATCAGCTGTATGTTCACAACAGAGTAAGATTTATTGCCTTTCAATAAGTGTGTATAATGCCTGAGGAGTATGACTCTTTTTTAAAAGAAACAATGCAGTTTTTACAGTCTTGTTAAAGTTGGCTGCTGTTGAATTGGGTTTCAAGTTTAATGTAAGAAATCCTTTGCAGGGAATGATACCCACTTTTAGAGCTGGTGATGTTAGTTTGCTACCTGTTTGGAGTAACAGTCTACTGTTAACTTACTTGACTATGAAGTATGAAAGCTTTGCAGAAGTGATGCAAAGTGTCGTTCCAGACACGCACCTCTGCACAGAAACTATTTTTACTTTGTTTCTTAGAGTTTATCTTCATATTTAATGAAGGGTTTGGATTATAAGTCCTTGAGATTCTGCTTTCACTGAGAGCTGTCCTAGTCAAGCTGGTAATTTTAGCTGTTTGCCTACGTAGTGTGCCTGGCTCTTGCCTCAGTGAGGGTACCATGAGTGATATAAGTAGCCTGTAGAGGCTGTCAGCAGGGGACCAGCCTGAAGGACCTCATCTGCACTATGGGCTCTTATACACCTCAAACTGAATAAAATAGCTTAATCTTATGGTATAGTAAGTGCTGATTAAACAGCACCTGCTTTGCAGTTGTCAACATGGCCACTGGTTCATGGTGTACAGGCCCTGTAATTCCTTATCACTCCCTAGAGAAATGATAGTGCCTCATTTCTTAAATCCTGAGCCAAAAACTGCCCCTTAAGCATTCCCATTGCCTGTACAGTCCAGTACAATACATCTGCCCAATTACACTGGAGTTTAGAGATGGGGTTGGTGTGTTTAAAAATGTGAAGAAAAATAAGTATTTTGTGCCCTAATGTAGCTGTATAACTTAGTCTGTGAAAATGAAAAAGTTGATGCAGCAGAAAACATGCTTTAAAAACACAAGCAAAACATTTTTTAAAAATGAGAGGTTTTTTTCTGATGAGGCTGTGTGAGCTGGCCAGTCTGCCTTACACAAATGTGTGCTTTCAAAGTTAAAGCTAAGGTTGTACTTGCAAATAATGGAAATAACATTCAGCGCCACACGTTAAGTTCCATCCGGAAGCCGAAGTCTCTCCGTTTTACATCCCAGCGCTGTTACCTTGGGCATCCAAGCAGGGATGTGCTTTTTCTGACGGAAAATGGGTGACGGCACAGACTTATACTTTCCAGCCCTTCAGTTTCCTTTGCCCATCTCGTTCTCCAGCTTGACGCCTTCCTGTTGCTCTTCTCCCCTGCACGGCCGCGGGGCGGGGAGCTGCCCACAGGGCTGTCCCGTCCCCTCCCGTCCCCTCCCGTCCCCTCCCGTCCCACCGCTGCCGCCGGAGCTGTCCCTTCAGCACCTGCGGGACGGCTCGCTCAGCGCCTCGTTATTGCCCTTTCCATACGTGAAATGCTCGATAAGAACGCAGGCTGGGAATAACACCGGAATGCTGTATGTCCGGAGTTTGTGGGACGGGCAGCCACCTGGTGGTGTGGCTTACGTGTTTCTTAATTTTCAGTCTTTTAATGGACCTTGCCCCTAGGAGCAGGTTATTTGAGGATTCTGCTAGTGCTGAAGCGATAGGACTCAACATCTCAATTTTTTAGCACTTTTATTAGTGAGAAATACAAGAGCAGCTCCTTTAGTGTATTTTAAGTGACAGGGTAGTCTCATATCTGGAGTTACTGTCATTACAGCCTTGTTCTAAAATTTCAGTGTTTTGGGTCAGAATCTACTCGATATTTTCTGGTAATCTATCTCATGAGCACCAAGGCTGCTGCTGTAGGAGTGATATCTTTCTTGTTGTGCAAATCCTTGAAGCTCAGTGTTACCCAAAATATGTACTCACAGTAGCAGAAAAATAAATTGTATTTGTGTTCTGGACCAGAATGGACCTTTAATCTTTTGTTCATGAAATGCTAGGAAAAGGAGCACAGGCATCCTTATTAAAAACCAGCTCATGGGTTTGACTGACTTACAATAATATGAGAGACTTCTAAAAATCATGTTCAGGGAAGATAGAGCTCAGAAGAGTTTGTATTAACTCCATGGAGTTTTGTGACAAAGTCTTGTACTATAGGCTTATACGTAGGAAAGAGTTTCGATTGGAATAAAGAACACAGTTTACTTAAGTGTGATCTAACCTGGTCCCTTACAGGCTTAACTTCCTCCCTACTAGACAAAGCAGAAGAGCCATGTCAGACTTGGCATTTCAAATGCAGGAAAGTATTAAAAGTCTTTGTGACTTTCTGCTTAAATCTTGCATCAGGGTATTATTCCTTTAAAAATTTTAGAAATTTCATTGACTGTAACTGATAACCACCCAAATATCAGACAGAGAAGCATCAGTGGTATCTCCCAAGTGCCCTACCACTGCTGTAAATTCAACTGTGTCAACATGTTTTCTTTGGTCAGTATGTGGGGTTTTCATTCTACATTAATCAGCATTGGATGAGTTCTTTTGGCTACCTGAGAGTATAAACCATCTTTGGTGTGTATTTTTACAGGATGCATTTTCTCATTGCCTTCACTCCAGATGCAACTTATGTGCTGAATTAAGACATCTGTGTCTGTAGATTTTCCCTATGCACTGACAACTAGCCACCAGTTACTGTGTCAGCCTATAAAGTGTAGCTGTGGGTGTATGGGAATAGGAAGTTTCTGCAATAAAAATGCAGTATGCTGTAATCAAATAATGTTTTTCTTATTGCTAGCATTGCATATTCGGTGTGTGGTCAGATCAATCTCTCTGTCATACTATTGTCAGTAGCGTCAGAATTGGTGAACTGATCTCTAATGGGGAAGCAATCTGCAAAGCCAGCAGACATGTGGAAGAATAAGCTTGATTTGTGAAGGACTAAAAGATTGTTGTGGCAGTTGAATAAGGGACATTCGAAATAAGGAACAAATGGAGAAGCGGATGCATTTTGTGTTGAGTTTTAGCTTGAGCACTATATTGTGAGCACAGTGAAGATTAGTTTGTGAGTGTGTTCTTTTTTGGGATCTTGTACTGTCAATGAGATTTTATCCTTAAGTGGTGGGAGGAGGCCAACAGTCTTACAAGGGTTAAATGTGGTAAGAAGAGCCTATTTTGTTGTGTCATTTATCATCATTTACAGCAAGTTCTTCATACAGGTTTTATGATACTGCAAGATCCATTTTACCACACTATTTGGCACTAAAATACTGTCAGAAAGGACTATTGCTTTCATTTGTATTGTTTTGGAGTGAAAATTGGCCCTTCCTCCAAGGGTAAGGGTGAGATTGGGCAACACGGACCTTCAGCTGATGTATGGGCTGTATGTACAGGCTAAATTTTTTTTTTTTTCATCTTTCTCTAGTCCTGGAGATCGACTTCTCAGAGCTTGTTCTGGAAGAAATCATTGGCATAGGGGGCTTCGGAAAAGTGTATCGAGCTTTGTGGATAGGAGATGAGGTTGCTGTCAAGGCAGCTCGCTATGACCCTGACGAGGACATCAGCCAGACCATTGAGAACGTCCGCCAAGAGGCCAAGCTCTTTGCCATGTTGAAACATCCAAACATCATTGCCCTCAGGGGCGTGTGTTTAAAGGAACCTAATCTTTGCTTGATCATGGAGTTTGCCCGTGGAGGATCACTGAATAGAGTATTGTCTGGTAAAAGGATACCTCCTGACATACTAGTGAACTGGGCAGTGCAGATTGCGAGGGGAATGAACTACCTGCACGAGGAAGCAATTGTTCCCATAATTCACCGTGACCTGAAGTCCAGCAATAGTAAGTGCTTCCCAGGGAGCAGTTGGGGTGCTGGGGTATGGTTTTGAAAAGAAATCATGCAAAGAAAAAAGAGGAGTAATGTTAACTTAGAGATCCTTTCTCGTGAACCACTGTATCCTCTAATTCAATCCCAGAGGGGTTTATTTTTATATAGTATGGTGCTACAGGCTGCAGGAGACATGTAAATGCTTTCATTCTGTAGAAGCAACTTACCTAACTGGATGCAAAAGCAAATGTAAATGAAGCATGCTCCTCTGGACTTAAAATGTGTGTTTTCCTTCCACTTTTGGGAAGGATAAATACTCCTTTGTAAAGATAAATGTTCCCAAGCTTACATTTTACTTGCTAGATTTTGCTGTATAGATGAGATGCAAGCCTGTTTTCCTTGTGGGAGGTTTAACCCATTCCAGCTGAACTGGATCTTCTGTTTATCAATCATAGAGCTGATGTTGACAGAAACGTTAACTTGGGTAAATAAAATGTCCTTGTACACCCAGGACTTCAGCTGATGTTTGTGATGCTTTGCATGGGATGCAGCTGATCCATGTGAGAGCATGGGGGCTTTGAACTTTGGCTGTTAGGATTGTGGAAATCATGGTGGTTTCAGCTACTCTATAACACCAACAGCATTACTGTCTGCCACTTGGGTATTGTTCTGGTAGTGTGTCTCTTTTAACAAACTTAAAATTGCTTTGAATTCACACACAGACATAGAACATGATTTATGAGTGTGGGAGCAAATTGTTGTAGTGGTTTAAAGCTCATAATTTTCTTTCCTGGTGCCTGTGTGCAGCTCTTTAGCCTTTTTCTCTGCCTCTCTACATCTAGATGGAAGAGCAAACACATAGCTGCATGTTGGCTGTAGTGGTTTAGGTTGGTGTGTTAGAATGAACTCTTTCATTTATGGCTTGAGTTTAAAAGGAGCACAATGAACTGGGTGGTGGGGATGAGGTATGTGTTCCCTTTTGCTTTGAGGGCTGTGACATTAGCAAAGAGGTCTCACAGATGGCAATTTTAATATGTTAAATAGATTTAAATGAGTTAGCATTAACCATTACAATGCTGTAAATTTCTGGGCCTCGCAGAATCTTCCTATACTTTTTTGGCCTCAGGTGTTGTGGCAGTGAATTTCCATGGTTTGTGGTGAAGGAGTAAAAGAACTATTATTAGTTCTTGGTAGTGAGTTTGCAGATAGGAGCTATGAGAGCTTTCAAATACGTTTCTACAATAGTAGTATTATACTAATAAAGTTTCCCTTTTTGTCAGAGTAAGGCAATCTTAATGTCTATAAAGATTCCCTAATACATAAACCCTTCTCTTACAGATTGTGCTGGTTTAGAGGTAAACCAGCAGGAGAAATGAGCTCAACAGGAGAGAGATTGTAAGTCAGAGCTACAATTTAATAATAATAATATGGTAAATACACTGACACAAAGGGAAATTGCTTCCAACTCCCAAAACCCAGCAGTATAACCCAGTGCCCTGGGGTACAAACCCAAAGGGGCCTGTCAGCCTTATGCTGAGACCCGNTGTTGATAAATGCTGTAAAAATAAGGAATGATTTGCTTAGTTAATGGATGACTGGCTGCATCTGTGAGTAAGAAATAATTGCTTTTAAGTGTTGTGCCTTTCCTCCTTACTAAAAAAAATATTTACTTGCTTATTTTGCCCACAGGCCATTAAGACGTTATTGCTTAGTGCTATCTGAACATTTTTGAGGTTTAGAGTGGAAGTTCTTTCTAAGATGGAAAACTGTTAGCTCCTGGTACTTCACTGTTTTATTCAGGCCAGAGGCTGCTACTTGTAAAAAGGAAACATGATCACGAGAACTAGTCCAACTAGAGGGACCCAGTGCAAAAAGTTACCAACAAACAGATATGGATGCTGGAAAACATCTGTACTGTGAGCAGCAAGAGTAAACGTCTCCTGTCTCAATGAATCAGCAGAGCGTAATTGTCCTGAACTGTAAACTGTCAGTGAGAACTTGAGGGTTTTGCTACATGTATTACTATAATTTCCCTCATTTAGGAGGAAGCAGTAGCGGCAAAAGAGGAAGAACAAGTAGGAATGCAATGGAAGGATTCAGAGATGTCCTGTGTTTGTAGGAGAAAAGTAGAAGAGAATTTACAGGGTGATCTTGACCAAAGATAGCATCAGATCTAGTCCAGAAATAATGGGTATATAGGAAATTCTATCCCAGCTAGGACTGGAGCAAGAAGTATTACATTTGGGAAGCTAAATAAATGTGGGAGCTGATACTGGAGGGAAGGACTTGAGATATTTTAAGGAAAATTTATTGTTTTGTTTCTCTCTTTTCAAATAAGGTGAATTAGTAACCCTGGGTATGGTCTTGAGATATTACAACAGATGTTTACTTTATTAAACAACATAGATTTCCTCATTCTGTGCTGTGGGTGGAAGAGAAGTTTTAAAAAATATGTTCTTTCAAACATTTGGAAATGTAGGTTCTTTTCTGAGTGTATCTTTAGAACAAGTATCATAAATATTAGATTACGACAAGGGTGGAGCTTTCTATGGGGATAGGGGACTGTAGGCCCCAGTCATGTCTTGCTTGATTACTCGGTCACTGCATTGCTGAAATCCCTTTCCCGTTACATGTAATAAGCATCTTGGAAATTTCTCTGTTCTCTTTTCTGTGGAAGACTTTTTAATAGTTTCATAAAGATTAGTGGACTAAGTATGGTATCGTGTCCTGATTTATATATAGCTTGCATGTCTCCATTTTTCTGATGTACTTACTTTTCTCAATTACTGTGGGTAATCAAGAACAGGTTTTCTTGTTAGCTTTGTGCCTGTAGAATTCTAAGCTTGTAGCATTTTATTTGCACAAGTTACCACCCGCCTACTGATAGGCAGTGATGTGTCTCTGGTGAGGGAACAGCTTCTGCTTGCAGGGACTTGGAAAAGATTCTTGCAGACACATTTCTTACTTATACTAAATATCTACAAGAACTGCAGAGCTTTCACGGGAGCATCAGCTGTATTGATCTACTGGTTGGTGCTGTCAATGTTGAGTAATAGACAGTGGTTCTCATACATCTCATCTTGTACCAGCTGGGTCCTATACTGTGCATCTGAAGCTGCAGGGGGAGTTAGTTTGTGAGTTAGGTAACAAGATAGGGGAGTGCAAAAGAACAGTTGCCTAATTCAAAACCAAATTTTCTACTAGAATGGAAGATCAGAGAATGTCTTGTTTTCAGATACCTGCCTATGTTTAGGCAGATAGAGATTGTATAAGGACAGTACTTCATGATGAATCTTTTAAGAAGGTCACATTACATTTTGAACAGTAATATGTCAAGTGGGCACTTTAATACAAGTCTGAGAAATTACCCAATTATATAAGGATTTCAAAAAAAAGAATCTTTTTTAATTTAAACCGTTGCAGCTATGTGGACTCAAATAGTACGTTCCAAAACAATGCCCAGAATAGTTGTCAGTGTTTCTGGTGACATAATAAAGAACACAGGGTTTTGATTATGTTGGGAACCTCAACTTGTATAGGGACTGAACTTCAGGAGATGATTTGAAGATTACGGAGGTGTCTATTTCTTGAGATATTCCTCATCAAAAAGCCCTCAAAACCAATTGTCTGTTGTCCACCTTTTTTGCTTAAAAAAAGGGAATTTTTTCTGTTCCATTCTTTGCCTTATTTTTTATTCTTTTAATTTTCAAAACTTTACATTTAATGCTAATACATTTGGAGCGTAAGAAAAGTGCCCTGTAAGTTTAGTATCATATTTGTTTGAGGCAGATTTACTGCAATCTTGGAGATTCTGAGCGCTGCCTGTGTCATTGCTCTGGGGATGCTGTCAGAAAATGAGTACATAAAGGTCTTTACAAAGTAAATTGCACACCTGTGATTTGTTTTTAGGGTCTCTGAAAGTATTTTGTTGAGTGTCAGTTCAGTTGGCAGTGAGTCTGGTAGGCAAGTGTTCCAGTGGCATTACCAGCTTACATGTCAGTCATTTAACCACACAAGAGAAAGAAGATAACTTAAGAAAGCTATTTGGCTCTGCTGTGTGAGGAGATAAGTATTTCTCTCTTTATTTTGGCATTTGATATAAGGGATTCAATTTATTCCACATGAAATTTAATCTCATTAATCTGACAGAATCATCACTGGCTGCTTCACCTTCTCTTCATCTAATGATACTGGCAATCTTTCCTTCTTACACTCAATGGCTCACCAACATGCAGTTGATGTTATGGAGTTGGTAGTAGGCCCTTCTCGATCGTGAAGGCATCTAAATAATGGAAATGCTGAGCTATAGAAAGAAAGCAACTAGAAATGCCAACATCACTGTGTGTAGCACAGCTCTTAAGAGTTTCCCTTTCTTTCATCTGAGACTCAAGTCTCATTTCTGGCCAGAGGAAGGTGCTTGGCATATGGTGTTTAGGATCAAAAAGGACACTCCTGTTGGTTTTAGTGAAATATTACAACTGACAAAGCCGGTCCTGTTTGTTTCTGTTTGTCTCAATGTTAGGTATGCCAGTGTTGCTGTAGGATTAATGCCAGTTAACTAATACTGCAGAGAACTAGCAAAAGCATACTTGCTCTTTTGTTTTTACTGTCTCAGCAAAACATGTTTGTTATTTGCACTATGTTGAAAGATTTTGCTGAGGGTGTTCATGCCAGATAGCAAAGTGCTTTTTAGAAGTCACCATGGTTGTGTTTCACCAAGTGACACAGAAGATGAGCAGCAAAGTGACATGGCCAAGGTCGAAGAAAGAGCTAAGCATATAGCTCAAAGTAAACCCCAACAATTCTTATTCAGGCAAGTCAGTAACTCTTCTAGTTCTTTGAAGTCTTCACTTTCCTACTTTTTGGACTGCCAAGGTAAGCTTGTGGTATCTTGCTGTTCAAGGCTCTAGCTTTCTAAAGAATTCCAAACTTGACTATAGCTTTACTTTATTAATGGAGTTAAGCCTTTTTCTGTTCATGAAGGTGCTGCTAGATCTGACTTTCGCATGGTCTATGATTAGTTGTTCCTAGAACATACAATATTCCTTGGGGTTTTTGTTTTGTTGGGGTTTTTTTTAAAGTATAAGCAAAATTTAGACACAGGGATTCCTTTCAACTTGTTCAAATCCAGCACAAGGACAACAGGACTTCAGTGTTACTTATCAGTATTGGTAACATGGGATTTGTGGTCTCAGTCCTTGTTGCAGTGTTCCCATCCCAGTCCAGTCATAGTTGGCACTCTTCTGTTGGTCTGTTCAGAGGAGGAAAAGTACCTGATGGAAACCTCTTCTGTTGGACAGTGTTGCAGAGCAGAGCTCTTCAGAGTCTGCTGCAAGTGTGTTGGCAGAGCAGTTTGGAAGTCTGCACTATTATTGTTGCTGCTTCTGGTACTTTGGTGTAATTTGCTAACTCTCCAATGCTGTACCTTCTATCAGAATGGATTTCCTTTGTCAGTGAAATTAAATGAGTGTGAGTAATGCTTTATATGAAGTGTAGTGAAACTATTTCAGTGACGTCTGAATGCTTTTCTCTGGGTGAGTAATTGATCTGGCCTTAGTTGGGTAGTCCCTTGCCCTGTAAGAGCAAAGTGATAAAAATGTGAGGGATTTTTGGGAGGGGCAGAGTGGGGTGGGGAAGACAACAGCTGGAAAATGAATTTTCAGGGGGCAAAAATCAGTAAAACCTTTTTTTTAAGTTTAAAAAATGCGTACAGTAGAAATCAAGCCTTTCAAACAGCCTGGATATACTCCTAAGGATGATGAAAGATAACTTTTCAGGTTCTGCCCTTAGGCAATTATCTGATTCTATGGACAAGCTATAAGATATTGCTAATGATGCATAACTTCTAGTTTTGATTACTCTGCTTATTTCTCTGTCTCCCCAGAGTATCCCATTGTGCTGATATGCTGATCACTTGTGTTGTGGTTAAAAAAAATTCAAGTAACTATAATTTTTTGCTTGTGGTAATATGATGAGGAAATTCATGCCTGTAATACTACAACTTTTGTTGAAAAGAATGAAAAAAATTAATTTTGTATACTATGAATTGAGAAAATATAAATTAATCCTTAAAGTGTTGCTAATTTTTAAGATGCTGAAATACTGGGAATTCACAGAGGTAGGTTGTCAGTTTGTATATTGTACTTTGGCACTTTGTTGGGTTTTTTCTTCCTTAGCTTTTGTCAATTAGTGCAGCTGTTTCCCTCTCACAGAGATTTGACAGATGTTTTCGTGTTGCTGTTCTGTTTTCATATGTTTTAGTAGATTTTTGAGAGTTCAAAAATGAAACTATATCTCTGGTAAATGATTTTGTTTAGTTGAATGTGAATTGATGTCTTCACCATTACTTGCATGTCAAAAAGAGAAAGTCTTTATGAAATAAGTTTGATGTCTTGAAGAACACTTTGGTGTCCTACTGCCTACGCAGCAGTAAAAAGGCCACTTCACAGATGGAATCTGTTACCTTCATAGAGAAGTATGGAAAGAGTACATCTTGTTTTTAAGAAATGAACTTGTATCTCTTACTCTTGAAAACCTAACTAATATCCTTTTCATGTCGTTGGGCCTCTGCATACATTTTTTGCAGGGTTCTTTCTGCACCTAAGAAAAAAAAGTACCTGAGAGTCAGGCACTGAGCCCCTTCTCCAAATTGTGCATATGAAACCATAGAACAGCCGTGAACAGACCTAAGTGCTGTCACCAGGAGGTGTGCCAGGCATCCCATGAATTCACTGTCTGACCATCTGTGACAGAGCTGGGATAAATCTGCGTTCTTCTGACATTTCCAAGAAGCAAGGCAGGAGAACAGCCTTGTTGTGGAATTTCTGGGAAGCTAGAATAACTTTCTCATCTCTGTGTTTTTTATTTGGTGTTGAATTTTGACTGACTTTCATCGGCAGCTTCACTGTTGCTTTTCCTACCAAACAATTCCGTTCAGAAGTTCAACATATCTGAAACAAATGCACTCTGGAAGCATCAAATGTTAAACGGCTTTGTTCTTTGAAGTGATGATTCATCACCCAAGATGATTCCTTTATTTTGAGTAATATCTGTCTTTGAAGAAGGTGCGTATTTCCTTATGACAGGACAAGGAGATCCTTAAGCTGTTGGAAAGCATACAGGAAATAGCATGTGGTTTTAAGTAGCTTCTTTTTGGTATGTATTTACTTTCTGATTCTGGAATAGTTTGTTATGTTGGCAAATTGACTTTGATTGCCAAAAGATTGCTGAAGTTGACTGGCATATCTGTTAATTGTCAGACTAAATTTACTTTTCCAGTATTAGTTATTCTCAGACCTTTACTTTTTGCAGATATATAAAATAGTAGCAGAACATCATGCATTAACAGAAACTATTGCAATGCATAATAATTTAGGATTATGTTGTTTGGTTTCATCAGTGTTTCCTAAGATTAGGTAAGAAGAGGACTTGCTCTTGCAGTAAATGTGTGGGTCCCACCCTGTAGCGTAGTCTCTCATGGTGGCAATGGCAGCATTGGTGTGGCACCACTTAGAGTCCTGTCTGGGAGGAAGTAGCCAGAGGACAGGCAGCCTTCCAGTCAACTGTTTGTATTACTACCACAGTTCTCCCTTCCACTTGGCTTTCTAGAAGCATTTTTATATTGCTTAAGCATTTATCGTAACACCATTTTTTATTAGGAATAAGAATACCCTTCCAAACCCTAACCCTCCCAAAACAGCAAACATTATCTACTGCACATATGGATTCCCCAAATTATCTCTGAAATCCTGTGTGTGCTTTGAATGTGTTACTTCATAAGTATAGGATGATTTTTACAGCTACAAGCCAAGCTCCTAGTTCGCTGTGTAGCTTTCTCTGATGCTTCATCATACAGAACTGTTAAGATTTGCTGATTGTATTACAACTGGAAGCATTCAAAATGCTAGCAAGGCTTCAACCTTGCTTATGTATAGACTTACTGTTTAGATGTGTAGCAAGTTAGTGTGCCAGTAGCTCCACTTACTACTAACATGTCATTGCTTCTGCCACTAAGATTTTGCTTATCACAGTGATTGCTGTGCTTAAATCGTGGGTTCCTGGGTGGTTCTTGGTATACTATAAAGAATTGCTAGAATGGATAATTGCTGTCAATATGGTCTGTTTAAGGGCAGTGGGATGTATGTGAACCTGCCTGTGTGGTCCACCTACCAGAAAAGTACTGGATTTCCAGTTATTTCTCCACTATGAGCACAGGCCTATGAGAAGATGTTAGAGAGAATAGTCTTTGGTTGCTTTTGACTTTGCATTGCTCAGGGAGCATTCAAATAAGAAAAATCCCGTAACTTTCATTAACGGAACTTGATATGCCTAATTCTACTTGTTGTAGTGTTATCAGTCTTGCCCTGGATTTATTAATTTGCTTTTTCTTGTTTGATTTAATCAGTCGCTCTATGGTTTTAATATGATTATGGTTGGTCATGTGGTAAATGGGGGTTGTTCCTAATGCTTCATCAGGTTACTGTATAGTCAGATTCTTTGATTGCAGAGTAAAGTGGGTCAGAAAAACTGGCAGACCTGTAGCCCATCAAAAAGTGAACAGCTTTCTGATAGCTCTACTGCATGAGCTGTTGCATTGTGTGGACTTTCATGGGCTACAGTGCAGGATTACCCCCGTTCTCAGCAGCTGCTCAGCTTAAGGTCAAACTGCAGTATTTAAGAAACTCTAAATTTCACTATTGTCAGCTGTAGTTTGGTGTTGATTGTCCATCTAAGAACCTTTTAGCATTTGTTTGATGAATGGAAATACACCCCTCTACCTTTTATTAATTTTTTTAATTGAATCTGATTTTAAAAAGAACAAGTACAAGACACAAATCACAAAACACCCCAGCTTCTGGGTGTGGATTGTGCTGTTGCCTGTGAAGATTTTGTCTTCCTTACCTTTTAGATTGTGGAGTACCAGCTTATTCCATGAATTAATTAGTACTTGGTGTTATTTAGTGTTTCATAAAGATGCCTTAATTGAAACCAAAACAAAACAGTTCTGTACTAGTTTTCTTCATCATGAATTTCATGTTTCTATTTGACTGGAAAAAGCTCCCACTGAACCAGCATTATTATCTTTTCAGGCATTATTATCTTTTCAGTGACAAATGATGAATGTCATTTATGTGATTTTACTCTTCACTTTGTTTTTTGTGTGGCCTGATGCAGTTCTTCATTCTTTGCAAGCTTTCAGACTGGTAAAGGTTTAGCAATGCCCCATCTTGAGTACAGATGTAATTATACTTCTTCCTTGGAGCATTTAAGTGATTATGAAGAGTACAATAATCCATGCCTGAGCTAGAAGGTTGTTCCAATGTCAGCAGTATGGTAGGATTTAGCCTGAAACCCAGAGCTGAACAGCTCTGTTTTTCCCAGAAACTCACCTGAGCATTCAGAGTGTGTTGTACAGATCAATAAAGGGACAAGACTTTTTTCAGCTTGGCTTGGTAAAAGGATCAATTCTAAATATACTGTGGCTCTGAAGGGCTTTCCTATCCCCTGCCCCATTACGCATGAGCTCTTTAGAGTTACTGTACTGCTCGGCTTAAAATCCAAGAACTGCTGTGCTGTCACATCCATCACCTCATCTAGGTTAATAGGGGAGGACAGTCACCCAGCTTTATGGATTTGCTGAACCCTCACACGTACCCAGTAATTAAAAAGCTATTAGTTCCAAGGTATATACACTTTTTTCAAAATGTGCTATTGCTGAATGGTTAGTAATAAAAAGCAGAAAATATTTGCTTATTACTAGAAACAGTATTTGTGTTCTTTGCTTTTGCTTCTAAGATGTGAAATTGAGTGAGTCCTAAATTCTGTCCTCTCCGGGATCTTATGCAACACTTGGTCTTCTGCACCACCAATGAACAGTAGAATAAAGATGCAGCCCTGCTGAAATGAACAGCAGGGTAAAGGCTACATGTGGAAAGCCCGGACTCACTCCATGTGCAGATCTGTTAATCACTTTAGGTGCTTTGAATGCAGGATCAAGAGCAGATTGCTCATTCTCTGGATACTTGTGAAGCAAAGCTGTGCCAGCTGACTATGGAAGGTAGAGCTAAAATTGCAAATTAGATTTTGGCAAACCACTGCCATATGAGATCTCGCTTTTGGAGCGAGTTTTTGAAATCCTTTCCCAAATGAAATGCTTAGTTCTGCCCTCAAGACAGAATGCCAGTGTACTGCCAATAGGACTTAATAATTAAAAAAGGGTCGCCTGGCCATCTTAGTCTCTTGTTCCCTGTGCCTGAGCGCTGCTTTTTTGACTTGTTAGGCAAACTGCAGACTTAGTAGCACTCTTCTGGCTCTCTGAGCCAGTGCAGCAGCATGAATGGGCTGCCCAGAGAGGTGGTGGATTCACCATCCCTGGAGATTTTTAAACGCAGATTGGACGTGGCACTGAGTGCCATGATCTGGTAAATGGACTGGAGTTGGACCAAGGGTTGGACTTGATGATCTCGGAGGTCTTTTCCAACCCAATCGATTCTGTGATTCTATGATTCTATGAAGCTGGATATTAAGGCTTTTTATTTCACACCCAGTATTTCCCACCACCACCCTCTGAGATTAAATGTGTCTTGGGAAGTTGTGTGTGTTTGTGGGAGCGGAAAATAGGGTTGGAACAATCATACTAAGTTTAGTGAAACTATCTTCTATGCAAGAATGTTTTTATTTCATTTATGAGTACTTGTATCCTTCAAATAAGGACTGCTCAGGAGCTAGAGGACAATGGTTAATACTTGTATTACTATAGTACCTTCTAAGTTAGAACCCTGAACATTTCAGAGTGCATTGCATTTATTCAGAGTACACTGGAACTTCACGTTTCAGATAAAAGCAAGTATGAAAAGTAGTAATTGGCCCATGCAAAAGGTGGAAAATGCTTATCTGATTTTTCTGTATTAATCTTAATTTAAAAAAAAATAATCCACATTTGCATGAATTTCACAGTAGCTGGAAATGTTTAGACTGGAAATAGATCTAGAAGGCAGTGAAAGGGATTTGTAAGAAGAGAAAATTATGCATAAATTATGGGGAGATGAGTACAAAAAATTCTGTAGGTTTAAATTGTCTGCCCCAATTGTGAAATTCCAGGGGATGTGTGTGTCAGGAAGAAATTTTACGTGTAATATTAATGTTTTAGTCTTCAATTACCATCTGGCGAGGTGTAGAAGTTCTCATAAAGCACCTTCAGATCTTTCCTGGCTCGGATTTCTTTGTTCTGTGGTCTGAAAACAAACCCTTAGAAAACCTACAGAGCTGAGTGAAGAGATTCTTTGTTCAAGACAAGGTTTCCTGTAACAGATTGGCTTGGTTTTGGACACATTCTGCTGTGGGTGGGTGGGAGAGTCTGGATCTGTGATACTAATCAGTCCTTTATCCTCTCTGGCAAACCTTCAACTTCAGGAAGCCTTTGGTTTTCCCGGGAAACTTGGGTAAAGCAATTTTTTAATAAATTTGGAGTAGTTTGGAAATGGAAGTATTTTCTATTTCTTTCAACTTTTGCACTTGAGACTTCTGCTGTATTGCTGGCAGAGAGAAGTTTAATGGTAGTACCTCCCCATATGAGTCTGGATTGCTCATAAACCATACCACAGAAAATACATTATTTAGAACTGAAACACTGCTCATGTTTTGCATGTAAGGGTCTTGGAGTGGAAAAGCATTGGTTTTCATCACAATTTTACTTTATTCCTTTTTTTCTGTAAAGTTCTTGTGCCTGGGATTTGGCAGACTTGTTTTCTGATAGATCTCTTAACAGTGTTTGAATTCTCTAAATGGAGGAAGTAGATGGGCCGGTGCTTATTCTATCTGAAAACTTCTGGTATTTTGCATTTTGGTATGTAAAGACACAGTAAGCTGTTCTGTTTTCAGGATGGAGAAAGAAATAAACTGTGTCCAATATTTCCACCCACAATGAGTACTGAACTGCAGCAATGGTCTTTCATATTCCAGCTATGACAGGGTAAGTTTTAGTTGCCCTCTTTGTAGCTTCCTCTTGACCTTGCTAGTTCTGAAAACAGTGATGATACAGAAGCAGATGAGCAAAGGCCTGTAGGTAAACAAATCTGGTACTAGGCTGTTGTATGTATTGTGCTTGAGTTTCTCTGGGGTGATCTGCAAGAAGACTCAACTGTGGCAAAAAGGTGTGATGATATTCTGGGAAGGAAAAGATAAGTTAGGTGGAGTTTGAGTTCCCTTGCCATTTTCAAGCCTTTGAGGTTATAAGTAGTTGTCCTCTCACCTCTCTTCAATCTTAACAAAATGAGAATAGATGTGGTGAAGCACTTCAAGTGAAGCAGAAATGTAGTTGAGAGTCAAGATAAAAATATGGGAGACTGGGAAAGAAACTTCACTGAGTCTGTGCAGTTACTTGGATGACTTCTTAATGGTTTAAATAATAGAATTGACTGTTTCTACACCAAGTAAAATAACAAAGACAACATATTTATTCTATTTATAGTCCTGCCTCTTGTCACTCTCACCCACCCATTGCTGTCACTGCCATCTACCTCTGTGTGAGCAGCAGATGTGCCCCTAAGGAGACAGGAGCACAGCACAGTCATGCGTGGTGGCTCCTGGCAATGGATGTGAGCAGGATGTGTTCTGCTTGGTGATTTTCCTCATATCTTGATATGACTGCTGTCTGCACTCCTGGAATCTTGGATGGCAGAGCATTTGACCCACAGCAGTGCTAATGGTGGTGAAGACTGAAACAGAGCTACTGAAGTGCACTAACACTTAGAGGTGTTCAAGTATTTCTCCACCTTTGAGGTTTCAGGCCTTCTACCTGGTCACGTTGCTGTGTCTGTTTGGTGACCTGCTGTCAGGGCCTCATGTGGCACTACCTGCTTTGTCTCCAGGTCCAGTAGCTCCCTTTAAGCTCAGACTAACTTGAAAAACCTTCATAACCAGTTTTTGTTGTTTCTGGCAAACAAGCTTCTGTTATTTTGTTCACATTGCCCTTCCAATCTGTTTCGAAGCAGCACCACGCCCCTGATGGGCTGGAAACACTGTCAATGATACATGTCTTTATGAAGAATTGATAAAGCTTCAGAACGTAACAATGGAATACATCAGTTAATGTTGCTTTACCACTAGGTAGTAGCCTTGTCATTTCATGGTCTGTGTAGGACTGTTGTATTTAAATAAAAGAATGGCAGGTGTTTTGGCACTAAAATCTGCCTATTGTCTCAGTTCAGGAAAAGTGAAGAGAAGTTAAATGTGAAGCCAGCAATCATCCATCAGATCAGGATTATATCCTGGTGTACCACAGATGACAAATTCAGTTCTTTTACCCTGCAGTAGGTTTCCTTGTCTTCTAGCCTGCTTCCTTCCATATTTCTTCCTGTATGCTTTCAGTTTTCATTGCACTCAGTCTTGCTCTTACTTCTTTTTTATTTCTCCTTTCACTTAATGATTGGAAGCATTTCCATCAGGCTTGATGTTCATTAGCTAATAGATTTCTATTCTTGTGTGCCAAGTTTGCCGAGTAGCATCACGTATAGGTAAATGACTTGGTGTGGGCTGTAAACTGGCCCAAACAAGAGACTGTCTTGGATTTTTTTATTTTGTGTTTCTTAATACACAACACACATGCTCTCTGGACTGTGAAATGGAGCATGAAGTTGCCGATACTGCTCTTGTCATGAAGTGCAGGGGCTGATGGTGGTTAACTGTTGTGGTGCTATTGCAAGGTAATCCTGCTTTCCTTGGTATTCTCATGTTGCCAGCTTTTGCCTTTTAAATTGGGAACTCATTTATTTTCTTGATGTTCTGCGTGCTAAACAAATTGGGAATACAACAGCAAAGTAGTTGGAAAAACTGAAGCCAGCTGTTGGGATGCCTCTCTGCTCATACTATTTTGTGCTGTAGACAGAGACCCCTTTCCCTACCTCCATATTTAAAAATGGGCTATTTTGCTGTGGAAGGTCACATTGCAGTAGTTCCTCCCTGGATGGTTTTCTGCCTCTGAACTGATGAGTCAGCTTTTAGCACAAGCAATGCAAAGGAGTATTCTGTTCTACACTATGCAGATTAACCTAATCTTTTCCCTAGGCTCAGAAAGCAGAAAAAGGCAATTATAGGACCATATTTTGCTGCCTTGACACTTATTTTGACAGTTGAAAAGCCATTTTCTACCAGTTCTTTGATGTTATTTGTAACTGGATCTGCATGGGTTAAAGTGTTTATTTTGCCCTGCTTGCTCTTTCTTACTACTTTGGCTTACTGAACACTAAGAATGCTGTCCTAACTGCCCAAAAGTGTAGCTGAAAACTAAAATAACCCTTCTAAAAAGAACAAGCAAAAATCTGTGTTAGTGCCCTTCAGGGGAAGTTTGTGGAAGGAGGTTATAATGCATTTTCTGACTCTGCTGCTGTAATGTGAGCCAAACAGAGAATTAAAACAGCAGCTGTTAATTTTGTTGTCAAAATTTTTTTTATTCATTTCATCTGTGAGAAATTGGTGGAAGTAATCTACCTCTTTATCTTTTTATGCATACTAGAAGTAGTATGGTGCTGAAATAAAAATAGGTGTATGACTGAGGTTTTGTGAAGTGACCAACTTGAAACCTAAGTAAAGCTTTATTATGTTTGTTTTAGTGGTCAGATTGAAAGATTCAGTGCAGATGGTTTATCTGTTTATGTAGAATAGAGGAGGTGTTTAGGAGGGGTAGATGTGTTTGAGAAGAAAATTAAAGGAAGGAAAGACATTCAGACTGTTTTGCACTTCTAGCATAATTGGAACGATGAAAAATGTGTTGTAATATAAATCAGTTGTGTTAAACAGAGTGAAAAATATACCCACAATGCAGTTATTTGCATTGGAACACTGTAATAAAGTTGAGAATGTTCCCAAAACAAGATTTGCTCAGCAGTTTTAAAGTTCTTACTGCAATGGCTAAGAAGCAATAGTGATACTGACTTATTAGATGGGGCTTACCCAGTCCTCTTAAGCTTTACTAAAATATTGGTAGAAGTAGATCAAAGGATATACAGCTTTATACCTCTGTCTTTATCATGTCTTGGTGCATTTGTATATCTGCTCTCATGTCTTTCTGATGCATGAATAATGAAAACACAGCTGTTTAATATCTGGAAATAAGGTTCTCCTTTGTAATAGGGCTGTGGGTGTTTGACAGTGATGTTGATGGTTGACTCTTAGTGATTATTAAGGTGAGTAGTGCAACATGCAATGGTTTGTGACCTCTGGCTGCCTTTATGGGCAAAGGGACAGTTTTACCCAAGACTCATTTCACAGCAGTACCACTTTTAGTTACACTAGCTGTCCACTAATAGAACAATATATTTCTGACAACTTAAAGAAGGTCAGAACACTAGATAATCTTGCAACTATAAGTAAATTGCTTTTCTCCAGATGTCTTCCTAACATCTGGTGTGTAGGGAAACTTCTGTAATGGAAATAGCTTGCTTATACCAGACTACAGAGATTCATTCATATGGTTTGAGTGGGCACTTAGCACAGATGTACTTCCAGAGTCAAGCAAGGCTCCTGTGAGGAGTGATTTAGAGCCACGTATATTAGACTTATGCTTGGAATCCCCTTCTGTCAAGGCTTTGTCTTGTCTCTGACTGTGGTTGGAGTCTAGGAAGATTGCCTTCTGAGATGCTGTGAGTTTGTTTCATCTAAGCCAGCTTTCGCTGTAATGGTCCATGACAATGGAGGAGTGAGAAGGGGAAGAAATTCACCTCTTGAACATGTGAGGCTGTGGCAGATGTGCTTCTGTTTCATGCATGCAAGACAGAATTTCATGTCTGTAGGAATGTTTTTTATTTACCTTTAGGGTAGCCCTTTTGTAGTTTTATCTGATAGTTTATGGCAGAGTTGTAACTTGGCTAGTGTTTAATCCATAAATTTTTTTAACTTCAGTCTGTTTTCCTTCAGAATTCATTTGATCCTGTTTTGCTTGCTTAGAACTAATCACCAGTTTTGGTACAGTAGAGGATGTGCACGGCAACAAAATTTTAAAGCTTCAAGTTTCAGTGTTTTCACTGTGGTGATTTCTCCTCCTGAAAGGCATTTCTCTCTGTAGTGACTTGTGATGAAGAGACAGAACTGAAGAACCAGCATGAGGGCTGAAGGATATGATAGCATTTCAGAAATCTTAATTAATTTGCTTTTTCATAGAATCATAAAATTGATTGGGTTGGAAAAGACCTCCGAGATCATCAGGTCCAACCCTTGGTCCAGCTCCAGTCTGTTTACTAGATCATGGCACTCAGTTTTGTGTTGCTTTAAATGCAGATGTTTTTTGCCTTTCTAGTAACGCATAATAATTTGGAATGGAGTGAAAGAGGAGGAAGAGCTGACTCAGTGTGAGATACCATTGTGTCAGTCATACCTTGGTGGATCTGTTTCTGTGATATCTGTTTTTGGTACAAATCTTGTTTAAGCAACAAAAGCATCTGAGTTGGCCCTGGCTCTGTAAAAAAACCCTTTATTCTTCTTGATGCCACTGACACACAACAGTGACTTGTGAAACTGAGGATCATACCTATACTTTGGGATCTATTAGCACAGGGTTCTGTGTACTTCTACAGCCTGGATGACTTTCAGTAAGGCTGACACTGAATTCTGCGAAAAGCCTGCTAGCTATTAATGCATGTACAGAACAGGAAGGCAAACTGACTTCACCTGACCTCAAGAAGTTGGCTTCCATCACTTCCAACTCTGGTAGAAAAGCTGCTAGATCAAATCACAAACAAGCATGAGAGGATTTTGAGTGCATCATCCATTCTTTCTTTTCCAACCCAAGGAACCATTTTTATGTGATACCAGCATTGACTGAGTTAACACCCCATGACTCTTTGTGCAGGTTGAGACTGGAACAAGAAACTCCAGTTGTAATAGGGAAGTCTCTAGTGACACTTCAGTTTCAGCATCTGCTGTTGCCTGCTAACCAAAGAGCATTAAACCTGATGAAAGATCTGGTTAATGGCCAGCATTCAGTGACCTGCAGACTGTACTGAAGATGCTCTTTGTAAGCTTTATCAGTCTATTTTGGCTCTGGCCTCTTAACTATTGTTTCAATAGTCAAGTGAAGGGAACCATATGTTAAGTCACTGGACTTCTTGTGGAAATTATACTCCTCCAGGTTACTGTGATTCGAAGAGGATAAATGCCAGGACTTGGTGACTAAGGATGATTGCCTGGTAATACGGATCTTGATTGCTGAGTTCACTCATGACAACAAAGGCAAATTAAAGGGCATAGTTAAGAAAGGCTGTTTAGGATCTGAGACAGTCTCGCAGGCCTGGGTGCTGCAGTTACTACTGTGAGCATGATGGTAACTGTTCATGAAGTATCAAAGTCACAATCACAGTGTATCTGAAATTTTCAGACAGTAGACTACAAACTGCTACCTGTAGTTCTGAACTACTCAGAGATGACTGAAAATGCTGTGAAGTTAGTGATGAGAGTAAGCCATGCAGTGCTGCCTTTCCTCCTTGCCACTGGAACTTGTTTTGTGCAGAGCAGAAGCCAAAGCATCACATAGATGGAAACATGTGCTGAAAGTACTGAAAAATATAACGATAACACGTTTTCTCATCTCTAGCAATACAGTTGTTCATTTCCTTGCTGTAATGTCAGGCAATAGGACTAAGGACTGCACCAACTGAGTCTTGTCAAATGATCTTTGAATTCCGCCTTGTACTGTTTTGCTGGTTAGTCTATCTCATCATCAGTAAGTGTTGGCCTTTGGTTACCTGACCCCTTTGTTTGTATGGTGCCTACTTCCTTCTCTGTACTTCAGGAAAATCTTTCACAAGAGTCTTATAGGAAAATACTCTTGATGCGTCTTGCAAATCTTCCAGAGATTTCTAAAAGAATGTGGAGAAACCTCAATGGACATTTTAATTTCAAAATAAAAAGCTTGGTCTTCATCATAACCTAAATAAGATGAGGCCCGGTGTTTAATCTTTCAGCTCAGAACTCAGTGTCTCAATTGGCTGTTGTTTTTTAGCACTTGAAGTATGCCTGACTGTCAAGAAATAAAACAGTGGGGTCAAATCATTACCAGTAATGACTCTTGAGAGTCCTTGTGGTAATAAAGTTCTTAGTACATTCTTAATGGTTGAAATTACACACCTAAATCATATGTACCCTGAGTCCATGGAAAGTCTTTCTAGGAATGAGCAAATTTGATCCTATTCCTTCCATATTGGGACACCTGGAGATATGGAAGAGCTGTCTTGCGGGACAGAATTCCTGTGAGCTGTAGTTAATTTCTCATTGTCAAATGATTATTTTCTGGAGGACAAGTTCCAAGTCCTTCAGGAATATGTGAAAACATACATGATCACTTCTGGATTATTACTCCCATGAGGATGTGTTCATGGCACACTTCACCTAAAGTTGCTGGCAATTTTTAATGCTCGTTTAAGCCACCGTGCTTTGCTTTGCACTTGCAGTATCCAAAGAACAGTGTCTTGGTGATTTTCTGTATTAAGTTGTTTTGCTGTGGCAGTTGAATGCTCAAAGCTGTTGAATGTGCTTGTAATACCTGATTGCTTCACTAGTCCCCTTTGCACACTGCTGGTTGGCTCCTACCCATGCTACCTAAGATCAGCTTTTAGCCCACGCTACAATTTAAAAAGAGGAGCAGTAGTAGGTAGCAGACTCTCATCTCTAACTTGGCTGGCTCTGTGGATGCACACAGAAGAGATTTCTTGCGTGGGCCCTGCTGGAAGAGCGAAAGACTGATCCACCCCTAACAAGCTGACACACATTCTGCATGTTCCTGCAGATTAGGATCTCGTTCTTCCCCAGTTGCTTGAAAACTAGGCCCAGTCTCTTTGCTGCCAAACAATTTCTCTTTTTAGGGCTGGGAATGTGAAAGATTTTTCTATTCAGTTTTCTACCTATTTGAAACCTCTGTATCAAACGCAGACCAGAATGAGAAGATTTCCTGCCTCTGGTAGATTAGCTGTGTTTTGGTGGAGATGCTCTGTAATTGTGCCTGAACTTGTGTTGTTATGCCAGATGTTGATTATCTGGCCACTGTTACCTCAGTTGTGAGTGATCAAATCTATTCAAAGATGGAAAGGTCTGTTCGTAAGCGTATGAAGTGTGTTGCTTGTTTGTGTTTCAGGTTTCTTGTGTTTTGTGATAGACTAATATGAGTGCAGAAGTAGTAGTACTTGCACAAGGAGACTTGCACTCAAGAGTATTAAACAAGATGCACTAACTGGTCATAGATAAAACTCAGAAGTAAATGAGACCATGTTGACTAGCATAAGTTAAATGCATTTGCTGTGTCCTACCAACCTGCCTCGTGTTCTCCATAAAGGAGATTTTTAAGGAGGAAACTGAAAGGAATTCATATTTCACCTATTTACAAATTCTTCATTGAAATCCAAGCAAATGCAAGGGGGGAAAGTCAATGTTTTTTGTTTGAAAATCTGGCAGATGGGTTAGGGAAACTCCTGGCAGTTACAAGTGAACCCATTGATACCGAATAATACGATAATAATAAGAAGAACTGAAACAGATATTGGAGAGAGATACCATTCTTAAAATTAATTTTTAAGATTTTTGGATTGCAAGATTATTATCCCAAGCAGTTCTTACAAAGAAACAGGAGAGGAGACAAGGATGTAACTAAGGAATCAACGACTTGCAGTAAATCCAGTTCTTTCATCCTCCTTCTCTGTGGTCTTTTTCATGGTAACTTTTTTAATATGCTGCATCTGACAAAAGAACAAGTTCTGGATACAAAAAATCTATGTAAGTACTAATTATTTTCTTAGAACTTAATACAAATTAAGGTAATTAGATTTAAATAACTCGTCAGGAAGGTATGTACAAACCAGCTGTGATATATGGTGCTCTGTCCTGCCACTGAGCTCATTGAGACAGAATATGATCTCCATGTGAACAATAAATTTGCTTTTCCCTCATTGTGCTTATGGAGGGAAGAAAAAAAACGCAACAAAAAAAGCCCCCATACTTTCTTGTTTCAAGGTTTTGCTTTGCCTTTACAATGTCACTGTGTATCTCTGTATTACTGCATTTAATCTAGTGTGGATGGTTCTAGGAGGCTTTTTTCACTTTGGAAGCTTTTCACTTTGTAATCGATGAGTGACTTCTAAGGAGGGAAAAAAAGTTAGGCTTACTAGAAAAAGATGCCCAGAGGAAACTTGTTCTTTCGTGGTGGTTCTGCTCTACATGGAAGTGTTGCTCTAAAAATGCATATGCTTTTGCCCAAATGAAGAGAATAGTAACACTAGGCCTCAGTTTCCTTTCTTCAGTTAGAAAAATGGAGCATTCAGACCTGCTAAAAAGGAATTGTGCAAAAGAAGCAAGAACCAAGAGCTTAGCCATAGGTTTAGTTTATTCACAGCTTGAGTTGGCCCAAAAAAATCTTTGAAGTAGCATTTTGTGAATTCTGTAGCCATCTAGAAGGAGTAGCTGATTTTCTTAAATTTTCAAACAGACAATTTAACTTCAGTAGAAGTAAATGCAGTGTTTTAACATTTAGATTATGTGCTACTTATTATGCAGAACAGTTCAAATAACACTTTTGACTTTTTATTTCATGGGAAATCCCATATTGATTATTGTAGGGAATTATGCAAGTCAATGTAAGATTCCTCTTCCTCCCCATTCCCACACCCTCCCCTCAAAAACAAAAAAAAGAGCTATGTTAGCTTGAGACTGGTACTTGAGTCTTTTCATGGACTGTTAAAAATGGCCCTGAAGGATGATGATTATATTTTCTCTAATTTTTGCAGTACTTTTGCGTATAGTAGGTTTTGTTATGATTCATGATTCTTTTTTGTGGGTTATTGGGTGGTGTTTCTTTTGCTTCTTTGAGGGTTTTTTCTTTGCAATTCATGCATACATAGAAAAGGAAAAAGGCACTCGTGTTTTCTAAGAACCTGTGTCTATTATGACATTAAAACAGAGTAGGTGTGTGATGACAGTGTATTATTGGCTTGATGATTTTTGCTATGAAGTCTTTGGACTAATGATAATACAAATATTTTTACTTTGATTCTTTACCAAGTGGCTGAAAAGCCTTTCACAGGCTTGTGGTTACCTTAGTTATGGAAGCTCAGTGCCCTCTTCCTTTTATGCCCTCTTACATTCTGTTACTTGATGTTACGTTGCTGGTGCCACTTGTGTGATCCCTTTACACTAACATGGAAAGGACAATGGGGTGCTGCTAAAGCAGAATGCATACTTCTGGCCTCTGGTTTGCACTCATTTCACAGTGGTGTGACAGTACACCTTTCTGGCTAAAAAGGAGTATGTGCCTTATACCAAAGAATTGTGGAGTTCTGCCTCAAAGTGTTTAAAAAGTTCTTGGGTCTAGACTCCTTTGCCATTGAAACATGATAGAAACCTTGGCAGCTTAACCAAAAAGTAGGTTAATCATGATGGCAGAGGGAATCCAGGGTGGTTTATATGAAGCCTGAAATTGGGCATGTTATTACCAATCATAAATGTATTTTTTCAATTGTGACTTAAAAAAAAATAAATAGTGTGTAGAGCTTCCACTCCTAACACATTTAAATGGAGGGTATATCCAGCCTGTGTGTGTATCTGGATTTAAAAAAAAAAAGTCCTCTAAGCAGTTCGAGAAAAAGATGCTATTACTGGCTTGCTGAGAGAGGATTAATTAGGAAATGTCTTCCCTTATCTGGATTTCTAGAAGTTACAGTGGTTCACTTCCTCTTAGGAGAGAATTATTATACAGAACACTAGGTACTGTGTTAAATAATTATGTTACTATGTATTTATTCTCTGAGTCTTCATACTTTTGTCAAATTTGAAGTTACTTGCTAGACCGCTGTTCAGTTGTCAGATCAAGGGATCAGCTTGAAATAACTTGTAATGGAGTATGGTATGTTTGAATAACTGAAAGCCAGGGAGAATCTTGAAATTTGGTAGCTCTCCAGGAGAATCTTTTTTGCATAAATACTAGCTTTACTCTGCATACCTTTTATTCCCCCCCTTCCCTTTTCTCCAGTACTGATACTCGAAAAGGTGGAAAATGGAGATCTGAGCAACAAGATGTTGAAGATCACGGATTTCGGCTTGGCCAGGGAATGGCATAAAACTACCAAAATGAGTGCAGCTGGGACATATGCCTGGATGGCTCCTGAGGTCATCCGCTCCTCCATGTTCTCCAAGGGCAGCGATGTTTGGAGGTATTGACTTGGCATTAAGCAGTTGGATACTAAAGAGTAACTAGACCTGCCAGGAAACATCTGTAATGTTTAAGAATCTGTAATGGTGAACTAAGTATTAAAATTCAGGTCTTAAGAAAACTTTTCATCTGTCAGACTTATTTCAGACTTACTGTTGCCATAGAAAGGGGTGGATCAGCTACTGCATGCCTTTAAATTTTTGTTGTTCTATAAATTCGCATTCTGATTGTTTGATATTTGTAATCCAAATCCCCTCTGCTTTACCAAACCCAAACTTTCTGTGCTTATTTGGCTATTGTCTGACTTAATCAAAGGCCATAATACAGTGGGAGAAGTACTTTACTGTTTACCAACAGTAATGTAATTTTATGTGTTGGTAGTAATCTGTCACTGGTGTACATATACACAAACACACTGTACTTACCTGAATTCTCCATGCAGTTTCAATCCAAATACAGTATTTTTCACTTTCATTATTATTATTTCCACCCTTCTAGTCTTTCACATAAGATAATAAATCTCTTATCTGTGTCCATCTAAATACATAATTTATGAGTAGTAAATTGCATGTATATCTTGTCTTTTCCATTCATGCACTGGGATTTTTGTGAATGAACTAATTTAGTGGGAAGGAGTGTGAGGGTCAGCCCATAGACTTCAGGAAGCTGTGTTTGAATACCACTGTTAAGTGGATTGGTAAATACAGAATTCACTAAATAGCTCTAGGACAGTGATTATTCTGGATGCTGGATGACATAGAATTAATACTGGACATCTGAAACAACTGAATTAGAGAGAATTTTGTTTTTCCTGAGGAGAAAGAGGTATTGAAATGTCAGGGTGACTCCATCTTCAGAGCAGTAGGATTCTGTTGCTGCCCAGTAATGCTCCTGCACAAGTGAGTGCATGCTGTGAAATCTGCCAGGATAGAGAAATATCCCAGCTGGCAGAATTGCTTGGTTGTTACAGCAGAGATTTGGTGTGGGGATTTTCATTTTCCTTATTCAGATTTGCAAAATAGATAATGTATTGCCTTGTGATAAGTCTGTGAACTTGTATTTTGCATATTAATAGTATGGATAAAATTCTGATTCTGGAATTAAATGTGGTAGCCTCTGTGGTTAATCTAAGACAAATTGAGCAAGAACCAGGCTTTTATTCTGAGTAAAGTCTGGGAGAAATGAAAACCTCAGGGCTATGCTGTGCACCTTTTCTGCCTACATGATGATGTTACTGGTTTGTACACAGTTTGTCAAACTCAAACCTCAACTTGCTCTTCCCTGAAACGGTGCCAGGAATGGCCTTTAAGGATAACCTGAGGGAGGTGGAGAAGGCAAGGGGAAACTGTTCTCTGTGTTTGTAACTTTACTAATCTAGGCATGCTGTGAACAGATCAGTAGATGTTCTGTACCAGTATGAGTTCATTTTAAAAAAAATAAGACTTAGTCAGTTGGTGATTTTCATGAAGTTAGCACAAGTGCCTCTATGCCTGTGCAAAAGTACTAGTTTGGTCATTGACTTAAGGACTGTGAATCACTTCAGGACTGAAGGATTGTAAGTAACTTCAATGATTTGTTCATTTTTTTTAGAATACTGTATTTTCACTTTTTAGATTCCTTTAGATCGTTTTCTCTTGTTGTAGTTAACATGTTTTCAAGGGAGGACTGGTGAGTTCCTCACAGCACTCTCTCTTAAAAGGAGTGTCATGACCATTAAGATAACTTATGTACTGTCTCTAAATAAGCCTTTTCTCTTAGGTGGTGGCTAAAGCCTCTCTTCATAGTTAAATAAACTGAAAAGAACAAGATGTTTGAGGCATGTATGCAGAGGACAAATACTTTCCAGTGCAGGCACTACTAAGTGTGTCAATGACTGTAAGCACTAGATATTACAAAAGCAGTCATGGACTTGTGTAATAAATTCTGTCCCCACCCAAGGATGCAACCTGAAATTCTTAACAGGATGAACTCTCTTATCCTATTAGACTTGCCCATCCTCTTGTCCAGTTCAACCTCTTGGTTAATTTGGAGTCACAGGGAGTTTTTTTACCTGACAACCTTACACTTAGCCTGTGCAGCATCAACAGAATTGGCTGTCTGTGTCTAACATTCACAAACCCTTTTATTTCAACACCTTTTCTTTAAAGCTTATTAGAAGAATACTGCTGGCTGAATTGTCGCCCAGCCATTGAGCAAGAATCTTGTTCTGCTTGGGTAGTCACTGCATAAACCAGGGAAGAAGGTGCTTGCTAGAATGGAAACTTTCTGAGTCAGTCTCCTTATCATAACTAATGGCTTCATCCTTTCAAAACACATATCAAGCTCCATTTAAAAAACTCAAACTGTTTTTTATGTCCTGTTCTAAAGTAGGGTTGGCAAAGAACTTCAAAGAGTGAGGAATGGCCCCACACACTGTTGTCTATCACCAGGCTCTGGGCCACAGTAAAGCTTGTTAATAGAACCAGTACCTGGTAGATCTTGATAGTGAAAACTTGTTGGTGTGAATTTTGCTGTACTGTACCTGCAAGCTTTAGATATACAGTAGAAACCTTGTGCTTATATTGCAGAGAACAAAGAAGCTGCAGTATTGTTCAAGTCACTTCCTGTAAATCTTCTTATGTTTGTATTTGCTTTGGATTTACAGGGGTGAAGTTGAAGCTTGGATATTGCAGCTTATCCAGTACTGTACAGCAAGTAAATGTTAGTAGGCACATAAATCAAATTTCCCTGTCATTTGACTGCTTAAATGTATTTCTTGCTTGCTGCACACTAATTTTTTCACTTGCACTGCTTAAAAGACCATCATATTGTCAGTGTGATTGGTATGTGGAATGTGAAGGCACCATACAACCTTCATCTGAGTTCCCTGTGTTCTTCAATTTAGATGCTTTTAAGATGTGTCTACTCTGAGACCAGGGAAATAATTGGGAATTTAATTTTCATTTAGGAATGGAATATCAGCACTAGCTAAAACCACCAGATCAGCAGATCAGGAAGTTTGAAGCATTCAGTGTTGTGCGTAGAAACTTCAGTCATTAAAATATATAGTCTCAGTTAAGTGTTGGTCAAGCATTTCTATCTACAGCTGACTGCTGGTAGGCTTTTGTAGTTTCCTGTGTATAATGATGCACTGGCAAGACTTCAGTACCTGGCAGGTAAGTGCTGACTAGCAGTGTTAGTAGAAACCCACCTGGGAGAAGCGTACTGACTGATGTGAAATAGCCAGGAAAGGGCAGCTCTGGAACTGCCAGTTCAATAACATGCCACATCCTAACCGTTAATAGACATTAAAATGTAATGAAATTTATGGGGTTTTTTTCTTAACAGAAGTAATGTTCTTTCTGTTGGAACTAGGATCTCCTTGTTGGGCTGATAATTCCTTCCTCATGGAAAGTGTTGAAGCTAGGGAAATGAATAAGAGAAACCTATGGTACAAATGCCATGGAACAATACCAGTGAGAAGAAAATACTGGTTTTTAATAAGTTCACAGACTAACAAGGGAGGTGGCAAAATCACATGTGAAATCCTGCAGACCTCCAGCCTCCCTCACCCTGAAAATCCAGTGTGTAGGATTGAACCTGATGTTAAAGGGCTTAAGGGATTACTGGATCACTGAAAGATGGTTAATTATTCACACAAGTGTCAGTTGACTTGGATGCATGGTCTGTATCACATGGGTCGTTTTGTAATTAAAGTCAAAAAATTACTGCTGGGTGCTGGAAAATAAATGACCTTGATCAGTTTTTCTTTCTTCCTGCTGAGAGTGAATAGAGGCCCTTGTTTCTTTCTTCCTATGCCTTTTTTTGTGTAAGTTTTCTGACTCTGGCTTTTTCCTTTGTACTTCCCAATTTGCTGCTTGAGAGTTAATGGAAAACACTCTGTTCAGCAGCACCTCTCTTGTTGTTTAATCACTTGGGATCATTGTTGTTCAAGTGCCATAAAGCAGTATTTCTCTAGTTCTGAGGAAGCACTGTTCTCAGCAGTGAACTGCAAGTGTGTGAGGAAGAGGTGGCATTCAGTTTTGTCAGAAGCAAAGTGACCTTGCCCACAATATACACTTCTAGTGCCGCATTAGAAGTAACACCAATCTGCCTATTCCTTGTCCTTTAAAAATTACCCCGACGAAGAAGTGCTTTGAGCACATCATTAGTGCTTTATTCAGTACTAGGGGTAAAGTAATAATACAGCTGTTTGATAGGTTTTACTACCTTTTGCTGTCAAGAATTATATCTAAACTGAAGAGTAACATGAATGATCAATCAGATTTAGATAGTTCAGATATACATTCGGTCCAGTACTCATTTTCTTTGAGTGTTTATGAATCCAAGAAGGCCAAAAAGAAAATGAGAACTACTTAACTGTAGTTTGTTTTTTATAAATGAGGCTCTTGATGCAGTAAGAACTAATAAATTATGATTATAATACCAAAACTATGAATTATATAGAAAAAATGTAAAAGATTGTGTAGGTGAAAAAATACAATACTTTGCTTAATAAAGTTAGACTAGCTGTGTCAGCAGCAAAGGTGGAATCCTTAGTGACTAAAGTCCTATATCTAAATAGGAAAATACTGTAAAAGATGTCCAGCTAAGGTGGCAGCAGTTTCAGTGAATGTTAAAGACTTGGTAGGGTGGGGGACACGTGGAGATTGCAAGAGTACAGGTTATGATAAAGTACTCCCAAGTGGATAGAGCTACTGGTGCTTTGAAACAAGAAAGGCTTAATCCTTTTGCTTCAGAAATTACTGTTTCATGGAGCAGCTGTTGAAGGAGCTTGTAGGGGGAGAAGCAGTTTTTCACTTAGTCTTCAGGTGGGACTACAAGGCCTTCAAGATTGTGCAGTATGACATGGTCAAAATATTTGTATACTTAGTTTTGGTATCTCTGCAAGAGCAATTAAGAAAAATTAGCCCATTGAAGTAGTGTTTAATCTCAAGGAAATCAGTGACAACACTGGGAATTTTGTGTAAAAACAACTAAAGGGGGACATGCAACATGGATACCTTCTAAGGACCACTGTGTTAAAGTTTGGAGTGACTGTGTAGGAAAGGCTTTAGAAGAAAGAATAAGACAATGTAGAAGAGACTTCTGAATGACATCCTTCTAAAAGTTGACTGTATCCAGTGAGGAAAATTAGGCATGGACTTAAGCTCTGGCAAGTTGAACATAAAACACTTAAAAAGGGAAAAGGGTTTTGAGGAGCATCTTAAAAGCATAAAACCAAATCAATTGCTTTCAAATGCAGTACAGGTGAGAACCCTGCAGCAGAGCATACAGCCCCGAGGTGACAAAGATGTAAGAGTGCAAAGATAAGGCTATATAACAGAAAAAAAACCTTAGTGACTTGTGCCTGCCAGAATGCAGCAAAGAAAGGCTTTTTAATCTGAAAATGGCTCTATAAGGAAGCCAAGCTGGAGGACATCTTACTGAAGTACAGTCCACGGAGGTGTTAAAACTGACTGATAAAATGGGCAGTAACAAACTGCTGAGATTTACAGTAACACCCAAGATTTCTACAAGAACATGTCAGTTAGGTTAATAACTATGCTGTATGGAATCTGTGATCATCATCATCATGGCTCGGCTTTGCAAATGGGGATTTGGGCAGGGCTGTCCCCAGGTGGGTGTGCCCTTCCAGCCTGCACAGTGGATCTTTCAGGTGATGCACAGCCTGTGCAGAACTGGCCCCACCGTTTAACCCCTGAGGTTCATTTGCCACGGCCGAGCGAGCTTGGACAGTGACAGTGAAGTCCTCAGGACTAGAACCTACAGCCCCCGGTATTCCCAGGAGGTCTCCCATCCAAGTACTAACTGGGCCTGTCCCTGCTTGGCTTCAGACATCTGACAGGCTCGGGTGTCAGGGTGGCATTGGTTCACTAGCTGTGCTGGGTAATCTGTTGCTTAAAGCTGCTGTAGTACCAGAGAGATGGAAGGCAACAAACAGGGTGACAAGTCTTAAAAGAGCTTCTAGAGGATTAGCAAGTATGATTTTTCAGTTCTTCTAAATGGTAGAAATGGCACTAAAGAGTAGGGAGTGGTGGACATGTGAGAATAACTGGGGAAGAGTCAGTTTTTATAGAAGAAAGTACAATACCTTGTGAAAAAGTGGAAATGCCTGAAGGAGTTACTGAGTACATGCATAAGTGGTAAGATGTTTATACTATATTTGGATTTATGAAGGCTTTAAGCAAAATTTTTCATCAAAAGCTTTTAAGTAAATTGATGTGAGGAAAAAAGAGCAAGTCTGTTTCCCATCACTTAGTCAGTTCTTAATTACTAAAGGAATAAATCAGTTTCCTTGGTGGAAAATTCTGTGTTCCACACAATCATAAATGATTTGAAAAAGCAATAAATGTTTAGGTAGCATGGTTGATGGTACCAAGTTATTCATAATTAAGAAAAATTAATCTACTACAGAGCACTGAGGAAAAGTTGTACTATAACAAATGATAAAATAGGTGGTAATAAATACAAAGTAATACCCATGGGAGAATTTCACATGTACAATGTCAGTAAAAACATGTTGGAGCTACTGTGGGTAACCTAGCTCATTTTGTAAAGAGTCAGAAAGGCAAATGGCAAATAAAAAATTTAATAGGAAGTTAGAGCAATACCATTTGTGCATCTCCCTGTATCTTTAGAACTGTGTGATGTTGCTCATTCCAACAGAAATTTATCAAGGTCAGTGAAGGATATGAAATGGCTTCTGTTTGGGATAGTAACTAGATTAGGGTTTAGATAGATTAGGATTTGGGAGTCTGGAAAGATGATTTAGGCAGGATGCAGGGGAGCCTGTGAAATCATGGATGGCATGGAAGGAGCTAATAGGGGAACATATGTTCACTCCTTCTTATGTTGAAAGAACTACAGGAAAGCAAAGTACCAAGTGACAAGCTCAAAACCAATATACAGAAGTGTTTTTTGGCAATGCATCATTAAATTTGTGGATTTCACTACTACAGAACATAGTGGATGGTAAACGGGTTCAAAAGAGAATAAGACCAGAGAGTAAGACAGACTAATGGAAGAAAACCTGTCAGGTCACCAAGTATGAAGAAGCAGTTTCTGGTTCGGGTTTTCTAGAAGCAGAGAAAATATTCTGAGTATATGTTGTTCATCATATACCAGGGGGGAAAACAGTCCTGAAACTGTTTCTATAACTTGACAGTTAATATTTCATAGAACATACTAAGAACAAATCTGAAGAAGTATTTTTTGACTTATTTTTTAAAATCACAACCCACCAAACAACCCTCATTCGCATTTTTAAGTGTCTTGAGAGGTTCTAGTTTGAAACTTGCTAAATTAAATAAAAACTTTATGGTTTTCAGTTGTTCCCAGTTTCCAGAGAGAAAGTTATTTTTGCCTAAAAGGTGAAATTGGCATCGTATTTCAGTCTATTTAAAAAAGCAGGTAAAGTAAGGCACATCACCAACTTGGCAGACATGATGAGCTTATCCAGAAAACTGTGATTTTTTTAGGATACCAAACTCACTCTTAAAGGTTCAGAAACCTTCTTATTGCTTAACAAAGCATATGTTTAAGTCAAACACCTCTTCTGTTTTCTTTTTCTTCCTGGTAGTTATGGTGTGCTGCTTTGGGAACTGCTAACAGGAGAAGTACCATTCCGTGGAATTGATGGTCTTGCGGTAGCATATGGTGTTGCCATGAATAAACTTGCCCTTCCAATCCCTTCCACGTGTCCAGAGCCTTTTGCCAAACTCATGGAAGGTAAGCCAGCTGTGTGTGAGTGTGGTTTGTGCTATTTCTGGAGTGCTGTTGAGCATTGCCTCTTTGTTGTTGGTTTTGATACCCAAGAGCACAGATTTCTCACATGGCTTTATTCAGTGGTGCAGGTTATTATGGGAGCCAGGCTTGGCTGTGAGTGTGCTGTGACAGTCACTCTATTACTAGAGCAGTGAAAGAAATTTCTCTGCCATTTTTTATCAACTGACTTTTATAGGAAGATGGGGACTATTGCTGTCAACATCTAGCTTGTTTTCTAGCAGTGAAGACTCACCAACACCAAAACGCCACATATTTTGGTCTAGTTTGAAGTTGTCAACTTGTTTTAAAATATATAGCTTGAACATCTTGCTAGGCAGTGATTTGAAATGAAACTTGATCCTACTGACATTTCAGGGAGAGGGTTTAAATGTGGCTTGGACATTTCAAAACAACTGATATTTTCAGACAGAATGGTGTGATTTTCTGCTTTGTAGGTGGAGCTAGTTCATGCCCAGGGTGGGCTGCATAGAGGCAAAAGAAATACAGGAGTATCTCATCAGAGCTGCGGTAGTTATTAAAAAGGTTTCTGTGAGGTAGCTTTCAGGGTGTACTTATGTGACCTGCTCTGCTGGCCATTGCAACTACTTGCTTGTCTCCTGAGCTTCAGTTCCTCCTCCGTCTCTCCTTTTCTCTCCCTCTCTTCCAGTATTACTTTCAGTATTTTTGTCAGTGCCCCTATTCCCAAGGATTTCCAGGTGTTTATATGTAAGAAACGTTTTTATACATGTCTGGCAGAAAGAAAAACCAAAGTAAAGAGAAATCAAACTTGGCTTATAGTCTTGGTGAGCTAAGAATGAATCTCATCATAGAACTGATACTGTGTGGCCTCTGGTGGTGTTTTAAGCCCCAAGGAAGGAGTATGAGTCATGTAAGAAAATGTTTCTTATGGATTTCTCTGCTTTTAGAATACTTTTGCATTTCTTTGATATTTTGTGTAGGTTACAGCCTTTAGTCAATTTAAAGTAGAAAATTGCATATGTGGATCTGCTAAAAAGAAATGTCCTCCTGGATAGTAAACAGCAGCAGAGTTGCAGGTAGAGTAGCTTGGAAGCAACATAAAGCAAGAAACTGCGTCTGAAAGAGTTAATAGAACTACCAGCTCAGTGTTGTGCCAGGGCAGTTTATTTTGACATGAGTCCCTAAAACAAGGACCCTGGATTTCTTAACTATAAGTGAGGTATCAGCAGCTGGGTTTAAAAATAATGCCCTCTGTTGGGAAAGTCAGGCAGAGGCACATGGCCAGTGCTTGAACCCAGCAGCGTGCGGGTGAGCTCCCACATGACTTTGGAACGCTTGGCTTCTCCATGCACAGGGGTAAGGCCAGAACAAAAGACAATTACTTTTTGCCTGTTCACCAAAACTGTTTTTCAAACAGGCTGTTTCCCATCTCGAGTGAACTCTTGTTCCCCTAATGCTGCTTTTACTTTTGAATTACTGCCCTGGTGGTCTTCACTGAGACAACAAAGCTGAACTTTCGCTCTTCACAGAGAAGACTTGTATGTTACAACTGTCCTCATTAGTGAACATAATGGCAGATCTAGGCCTGGGAAAATAAAAGCCACGGGCCACCTGCTAGTTATCCTGTTCACTCATTCATGCATTTGGCTGGCTGCAGCATTTTGTTTTACTCTGGGTCATGTTTGCTTTCCCATGTTTGAAACCTAGGGTAAAGAGACAGGGATTATGGTACTGACAGTCCAGCTGTAACACCCAGTGCTACTAATTGGCCAACAGCAGGGCACCTTCAGAGCACTCTTTAACATCCTCAGTTCTCTGTTTTGGTAAGAGAAGCAATTTGAAAGCCATAAACACAAACATATTCCAGCTTATGCCTCATGGAACCTGTTGATACCCATGGTTTTGAAACTAAATCTCCCAAATGCAAAATCTCAGTAACACTGAAATCAGACCTGCAAAACCAAGCCTCAGCAGTTGCATGGATTTCATGAAATGATACTTATTTTTAATTACAGCAGCTGCTTTGTGTATTTCAGTCCACAAAACTGATGAATTAATGTCTTTTAGGATATCACCAAATATTTTTAAGAATGTTTCATTTTTTCCGACTTTAAGGTCTAAAAGACTTTTAGAACATTTTTATAACTCTTGCCTTGTGCTGCAGTAATGTGTGTCTAAAATTCAGTGACCATATACAGCAATGATAGTATGAACATACTGAGAGAAACTCATGTTAGTTACTTCCATTTATCCAGAAAACCTGTGTTCCCTAGAAATATGCTTGAATGTAAAGGGTTTTTCTGTAGTTGCTCTGAAATTTTTGCATGTACGAGTCCAGCAGTACTGAAGAGAATAAGAATACTTGTTGAACAAAAACCTGTGTAAGTGCCAGTACAGGACAACATAGAATGAGAAAGTAAAGTTTTTTGCAGGTGTAGAAGTGAGGGTGAAGTAAGAGGGAGGACCGAGTAAGTACAAATTTCCTATTCAAAAGTGTTGTTTAACTAAATTATTTTACATAAAGGCTTTTTAAAAACATATTCTTAGTGATTTTTGTAGCTTGAGCAGTTACTTTATACTATTTTCTGTTTCTTTTCTCAATGTTCAGTTCCCATCACTGTAAAAGCATTACTTTTTGCACTGTTGTTCGTTGAGTTGCCTTATTTGGTAAGATCGCTACCTTAAATTCTGCCTTTTTAGAGCTCTGTAATTGGCTAAGTAATTGCATTAGACTGTAAATAGAAAAACCTGTTTATTTGTGGTTTCTCTTAAATGCAAAAGAAAAAGGCCTAATCAAACAATTTTCTCTCAAATAATAAGAAAGAACCCTTACAAATAAGAAAATCCAAATGCACTGTTTTGATGTTATTATTAACTTGAATCTCCTATTTTTACTCGAGTAATTCTCACTTTGCTTTGCAGGAGAGATTGTCAGTTTTGAGAAGAGTTTCATAATGACCCAGCTTAGTATTAGAGTTTGGCATTAGTAAAAACCCTGATAGATGTCCTTCTCTAGTATGGCTTTAACTCTGAAGTGTAACTATTATAGAAGAACTGTTTTCAAGAGCCTTATATAAATTTCCACTCTGTGAGCACATACATACATTTTAAAGCAAAATATGTAAGGAAATTATTTGTTATTTTTTAAAAATACTTGAAAATGTAACTTTATGTACAATTAATACACTTTTATTTTACTTGACATATTACTGCAGTAGAACCCAGACACCGTTAGTTTGGTAGTTGAAGATTTTTAAGTGATGTTGGATATTGTGTAAGCATGAAGACATGAATTGTGTAATTGACAATGGTCAATGCAAGTGGGAAGTGGGAAAGGTGGGGTAACACAGACAGTGTGCATGCTGCTCTCAGCCACTGGGGATCAGTAAAGTACTTCTCATCCCCTCGAACCTCCATACTTAGAGATGCTTGACAGTTGCTTGTCTTTGTCCTGTTCTAGATTGTTGGAACCCTGACCCACACTCACGACCTTCCTTTGCCAGTATCCTAGACCATCTTACCGCCATAGAAGAGTCTGGTTTCTTTGAAATGCCCAAAGATTCCTTCCACTCCCTGCAGGAAGACTGGAAACAAGAGATCCAAGAGATGTTTGATCAGCTCAGAGCCAAAGAAAAAGTAAGTAGAGAACAATGCTCTCTGCTTGTGCTCTCTGGATTATAATTTCCCCATTTCATAGTTCAATTGTTCAGTGCATCCCAGAGATAATTTTGACTCTCTTTTACTAGAGCTTATATGAAGTCCCTGAATCAATGGCAGGTTATGATGCACACAAGGGTATAATCATGAGAAAAAATCCTTACCCTGAGCTGCTACTCTTTCTAATATTGTAGTGAGCTTCCATTTCACACTGTGCAATTGCTATGATGAGTTGTCTTAATTGTTTAATGCATCTGATAACTGTTTCACTGTTAGCTTCTTAATTGAGAAGCTCAATTATAACAGGACATGTTGCAGGGGTAGTTTCAGCATATATACTCTTGTACGTGTTGCAGCTTTGCTTCTGCCAGGTTTTTGTTTTCTGGGTTTTGAACACAACCGAAGTGCATAGACTATAATAAACATGAGTGATACCAAGGGAATGGTCTAGCAACTGTTATAATTGAGGTCCATCTGGGCAAAAAGCAGAAAACAAAAATGCTAGCAGGAATGAAAAGAGTAGTGACTATCAGCCTCAAAGAGGAGAAGAGAAGAAGCTGAAGTTTTCTTTAAGCATACTTTCAGGACACACAGTTTGCTGCATCTAAGTTAAGGTCCTTAGAGACTGTCTTTACTGTCAATGGTAAAAACTGCAGCAAAATCACCAAAGTAATATTTTTCTAAGTTCACAGTCTCTTGCCTAAAAATAAATTCATAATAAATGTCCAACTTGATATGGGGCTCAGAGGCTGGATTTAGGAGGCAAAGAGAAGAAGACTTTGGGTCAGAGGAGAGAAATTCTACAATGATACTTATGACATTTCTCTTCACCTTTTATAGTAGCTTTTGGGAAAAATGAAATAGCTAATAGGCATTTCTCTGCTACTGTTGTCCCGTGTTGTAACTGTGTTGGAATAGTTTTTGAAAACCAGGAACTTCAACAATAAAACAGAAAGCCAAACAGTAGTAACTAGGCTGTCCCCAGGTTGAGTACTCTTCCTCTGAAATGATGGGGAAATAATTTTATCTGCTGTTCACTTAAGGAGTAAACTATCCCAGGTCTTCCTGGTGGTGAGACAGGTAACAACACTGTTATTAAAAAAAATGGAGACTAAAATCTATCTGGTTATCTTTTTGAAGTTTAATTTGAATTCTTCACTTTCTACCTTCTGCACTGGAATTAGGTAGCTGGAGAGAATTATTCTGAATGTTGAATTCTTTTGTGCTTTTGTTGGGAGGAGAAGCGTGCAGGGAGAAGTATTTTTGAGATTTCAAGGACAGTTTCAGTTGATTCATTTTGTCAACAAGGGATAGACTGAAAAGTTTTCTGTATGCATATTTGCCCAGGACCATGACCAGATGGCTTTTGAATATCTCCAAGAAGGGAAACTCCATAACCTCGCTGGGCAACCTGTGCCCGGTGCTTAGTAGCACTCTCAGTTAAAAAGCATTCAGAGGGAGTCTCTTGTGTTTTGGTGTGTGCCCATTGCCTCTTGTCCTGTCACTGGGCACTACTGAAGAGAGTCTGGCTATATCTGTTTTCTGCCCTTTCCTCAGGTTTCTGTATATACCAGTAAGATCCCCCTTTGCCCCACCCAAGCCTTCTCTAGGATGAATAGTCCCATCTCTCTCAGCCCTTTCTCCCAGGAGAGGGGCTCCAGTCTCTTAATCACCGTCGTGGCCATTTGTTGGCCTCTCTCTTGGGTATGTCCATGTCTGTCTTGTACTGCAGAGCCTAAAATTTGACTCAGGATTTCAGTTGTGGCCTCACAAGTGCTGATGTCCAAATTTTAATACTGGTATGAAGATCCTAGAACAGCAAGCATAGAAGTGCTTGAGGATTGTTTTTGGCTTTCAGCTGAACCTTTAAACAGTGGTTCTAGCAGTGCTGTGAGCACAAGTCATTGCTGCTGTACCTTCAGAATAGGTAATCACACAGGTCACAAGGTAAATTTTTATTTCTGTTTTCTTATCTCCTTACAGGAGCTGCGCACATGGGAAGAAGAGCTGTCTCGTGCTGCTGTTGAACAGAAGAACCACGAGGAGCTGCTGCGAAGGCGGGAACAGGAACTGGCAGAACGTGAGATTGACATCCTGGAAAGGGAGCTCAACATCATCATCCACCAACTGTGTCAGGAGAAGCCTCGGGTGAAGAAGCGCATGGGAAAGTTCAAGAGGAACCGGCTCAAGTTAAAAGATGGCAATCATATCAGCCTACCTTCAGGTTGGTGATATGTTAGGCTGTGTCAGGTGAAATGGGAGCAACCTGTAGGTCTGGCAGCTCCTTACTACTGATACTTAAGCATTTGAAAGTATTGGATGTACTTTGGGAAAAAACCATGCTTCTTTGGCATCAGTAAACTAAATTCGATGCTTTTGTGGGTAGCGTTGCCCGAAGTTCCAAGATGAAGGCCAGAAGTAAATCTGAGATGATACATCTTTGTTAGTGGCTGCATATGGTTAATGGTTAAAATGCTGGTGTTGCTGTTTAGTGTGCTAATATTCAAAATACTAATTTAATAAAGGATGTGCCTGAAAAATGATGGAGGTTCTTGCTCTGGGAATATTTTACATAATGCTGCAGCAAAAACTGTAATGTGCTGGATTTTTTGGTGTAAGAGTCTAAATATATATACGGCCAAACTTCGCGAACGAAGATTTGGGCAGGGCTCTCTCCACGTGGGTGTGCCCTTCCAGCCTGTGCAGTGGATTTTTTAGGTGAGGCACAGCGTGCACAGAACTGGCCCCACCATTTAAGTCCAGAGGTCCATCTGCCATGGCCAAGCGAGCTTGGACAGTGACAGTGAAGTCCTCAGGACTGTCACAGCACCCGGTACGAACCGGGGCTGATCCTGCTGAGCATCGGAGATCTGACGGGATGGGATGGCAGGGAGGGCATTTACTGCCAGAGGGCGGTCCCACTGAGACTCGAACTCAGGACCCTGGGATTCAGAGTCCGAAGTGCTCTCCATTACACCACGGGACTGCCCCAAGAGTCTAAAAATTACCAAGAATATGTTGATAGCTGTGAGACCATTGCTCTATATGAACTTCTATTAACACACAAATGAACTCTAATACCACCCTTCTGGAAGAAATGTTAAATATTAGTGAGGTGTTAGGGAAGTCACTCTTCAAGGGCGAAGATGGTGATTTTTCAAAAATACTGAATCCTTAGCATTTTTACTGCAGATTCTGTATGGAGATTCAAATTTGTAAAAGAACAAAAGTGTGGGTTTTACAAATCAGCTAAGACTTATCATTACATCAGAGATGATGGCTTACACTATATTTTTTGTTTTCTGGGAGATATTGACTGTTCAGGAAAGCAATTGTATTAAAATGTGTATGTTAACTATGCCTTTCTTTAGCCCTGTAAGTGTCTGGTTTTGGTGGTGCTTAAGAAACCGAGAGATATAAGTTGAAAGGAATATATACAGGGATATACTTTGGCATAAATATCAGTCAACACATGGAGTCTGTGTGTGCATGTGTCTCACATATACACTAAGAAGATATATCTACAAGGGTGTGAGCACACATTTTTTTTTCTGAAGGAACAGTGTGTACAAAGGGCAAATAGCAATAAGCTGTAAAACTTCATTTCTATATTTATCTTGTAAGTTGTGGTCTTTGCAAGTTCCCATAAAGTATATATTTTTCCTTATGTTAAAAAAAAATCAACTCTCTTTCTGCTTTTGTTTTGATTTTTTTTTCTGAACAGATTTTCAGCACAAATTCACTGTACAGGCTTCTCCAACGATGGATAAAAGGAAAAGCTTGATCAGTAGCTGCTCCAGCCCTCCTGCAAGTCCTACCATTATTCCCAGACTCAGGGCCATACAGTGTAAGGAGCTCAATGTAGTATTGAATTTGGGAAATGTGCAGTCTGTCAGCATGGTAAGATGCCCAGATGCCATATGTAGGACAGGACTGTAAAAGAAGGTACCTAAAGTGTTTGCCTTGTGCCTTGTATGTATGCATTTAGAGAGAAAAAGGGAGTGTATTGGCAATGTGGGGGAATATCACCTCCTTTGGAGTCGAAACCCATACTTAGCCAAGTTCTTGAAGTACTGCTGTTTGTAGTGAAAATACATTCCCTAGGTGGAGGGGTGATTTTTTAAAAATACTAATTTGCAGAATACATCTGGAAACATTACTGAGGTGTATTAAGTTACTGTTGTAAGGAAATAAAAAGAAGGGTGCTTGTCATGCAAATAGTGTTCCCATACTAAAACAGAATTAGGCAGACATGCATGTTTTATAGTTAACGAAAGTCATGTTAAACTAATGTATAGTGTTTGTGTGTCTGGTATCAGACTGGTGGTTCTAAAGAGAAGCCGGTGATAGAGTAAAACTGTGATGGCTATCTCTACTTGAAGGGATTAGGGAATGCCTAATTTTGAAGGGATTTAGTTGTTAGATCTGTGTTGCTAAATGGTCAGAAATACGGTAAAATAATATTTGCTACAATTCCTGTTTTGACCTGTGTTTTATTCTTTGTGTTGCCATGGAACCAATTCTTTAATTTGTGTATCTGTTTTTCTTTCCCATTTTCCACTTGTGAAGTGACTCCTGCTGAAAGCAGTAAAACATGGGGACGAAGCTCAGTCCTTCCAAAGGAGGAAGGAGAGGAAGAGGAGAAGAGAGGCCAGAAGAAAAAGGGACGCACTTGGGGACCGAGCTCACTTTGTCACAAGGAGCTGGGTGCAGGAGAAGATGGGTAAGAGAGTGCCTGGAAGCAGACTCATTTCCAGGTTCTAACACTGGTATGAACTGGCTCACAGGAAATTTGCCTATCCTCTTGCACTTTCCTGCTTCCAAACATATTTCCTAACAGAGATGTTAGAGATTCCAAACAGGTTGCAAAATGGCATTCAGTCCCTTGCTGGTGACAGCTTTCACTGCTACTACATTGTTACATGTATTTGGAAGCAGTAGAACTTCTTAACTGAGCAAAACTCTTTCTCTAGTATGTTTTCTCCATTTTCAGGCTCAACTTTCTGTAGTTTCTTATCATATCTGATAACACTTCTCTCTTTCAATTCTCAGATATGCTTTTTGTGTCTTAGATGCTATTATTTAAAATTATCTAGTAGAGCCAGGCAAGTATCTTCACTTCAGTCTTTTGAACAGGACACGTATCTTGAGTGAATACATACTGAAAGTGCTTTTTGCAGAGATACAGATTGTACTTCTGTTTCTATAAGTTATTGTTGTGTGGCTTCTTTTTTGTGTGTGTGCATGTGAATTATTTATACCAGGTCTTCAGTGGATCATTGGTGGAATACTGCTTTAGACAGAAGTATTTTGGTCTTCTGAGAGATTTGAATGCTTTATGATTTTTCAAGGAGTTTGAAGCTTTTTCCCTCTGCTAAACTGGCAGTTTGACTCACCATATTTGTAGCAGGGTAAATAAAATAACTGGTTATAATCTTTGTCTTTACTATTGTGTGCTCAGGTGTGAAATGCCTGAAAACAGATGTGTGTATAATGCATGACTGTTGCAGTCCTCTGCAAGAGAGCCTGGATCTATTAGAAGATGTTCTCTCTCAAATCTACTCATGACATGTTGACAGGGCAACAGGGAGAAAGCTTTGACTGCTGTCTATACTTTACTTGTTGTGCAGATGAAGTATAGCATTCTACAGAATTAAAACAGATGTGACACTTTACAGTCATTAATTATATTAGGGAAGGAGATCACTGAAGCTGGAAGAAAAACACTTCTATCTTGAAGTCGTGGTCTTAGAATTCTGGGAGTAAAGCTCTTCAGTTTTCTATTCATGACTGTACTGTCTGAAGCACTGATGGCTTTTGGGCCCCAACAGCTGGAAAGCAGTTCATTGCTAACTGGTTGCACCTAAAACTATCCTGTTCTCTCTGCAGCTGAGATGTTCTATAGTACTCAAAATCTTTTCTAGGGAGACTTGATATAGCTATTGCATTTTGCAGACTGTCTGAAATGTGATAGTGTTGCTGAGAGGGCAGTATGGTTAACATACAATGAACTGCTTCTTGTTGAGATCATATTGGACTGCAGATTTTAATTTGAAGGGAACAAAGTTGAAGTAAATGTTAGTGACTCAAATGATAGTTCTTACTATTTCTTAATTCTTGCTTTACAGAGTAAGCATATAAAAATTAATTCAATAGTTAAGGTTGGAAAATACCTTTAAAATCATCAATCCAACTCTTAACCCAGTACCATCATGTTCATCACTAAACCATACCCCCGGGTGCCACATCCACACATCTTTTGACCATTTCCAGGGATGGTGATGCTACCACTTTCCTGGGCAACCTATTCCAATGCTTGACCATGCTTCGGTGAAGAATTTCTCCCAATAGAAGCTAAACCTCTCCTGGTGCAACTTGAGAGGCCATTTCCTACTGTCCTGTCACTTGTTACCTGGAAGAAGAGACCAACCCCCACCTTACTACACCCTCCTTTCAAGTAGTTATAGAGAGCAATAAGGTCTCTCCTGAGCCTCCTTTTCTCCAGGCTAAACAACCCCAGCTCTCTTAGCTGCTCCTCGAATGAGTGACTTTCTAGACCCTTCATTGCCCTTCTCTGGACAGGCTTCCCCTCCTCAATGTCTTTCTTGTAGTGAGAGGCCCAGAACCAAACACCGGATTTGAGGTGCGGCCTCATCAGCACCAAGTACAGGAGAACAATCACTTCCCTAGTTCTGCCAGAATGCCTTTGGCTTTCTTGGCCACCTGGGCACCCTGCTGGCTCATGTTCATCCAGCTGTTGACCAACACCCCCTTTTCCATCAAGCATCTTTCCAGCAAGTCATCTCCCAAGCCTGTAGCACTGCTTGGGGTTGTTGTGGCACAAGTGCAGAACCCAACATTTTGCCTTATTGCACCTTATGCAGTTGGCCTTGGTCTATTGATACAGCCTGTCCAGATCCCTCTGCAGAGCCTTCCTACCCTCCAGGACATTAACATTCCTATCCAACTCAGTGTCACCTGCAAACTGACTGAGGGGGGCACCCCCTCATCCAGGTCATTGGTAAAGATATTAAAGACTTACCCCAATACTGAACCCTGGGAAAACTGGGGTAAAGTGAAGAGCTAAACTTAGGATAGAAAAATCTTACAGCTTTTCTATCTGCGCATGTAGGGAATAGGGTATGTGTTTTCCTAGCTCCATGTAAATCTCACATTCCCCAGTAGTTGGCTACCTAAATTGTTAGAGCTTTGACATTAGTTGAGTACATGGTCACACTGCTAACATGGTTTGTTTTCACTCACTGGCTTTCCCTTAATATGCATCTCTGTTCATAGTATGTATCCTAGGCATGTTGTACACGTAGATAATTTAGATACAACGTATTTGTTTGGTGTGTTGTGTTCCATAGCTGAGTATAGGATGCAGGCAGTAAATGAGAACAGATCCACATGCTGAATTGCATCTCTGTTATACAACCATGCGGTTGTCAAGTAGGATTCAGCACTGCTGTCTGGATTCAAGTTCACAGCAAGGTACTGCATGTGCCAGAATGGTTGATGGGGTTGGACTTGCAAGACAGTTGAGAACTGCACAGGATACTTCTGGTGTAATGCCTATAGCAGTCTTCAACCTACTGACCATGTACTCCATCAAGTTTAGATCCTGTGGGCCTTGCTATTGCAACATAGTGAAAACCGGGGCATCCCAATTAGGTAGAAAGCAGAGGAAAAACACTTATCAGTGCAAGAAAATATCCCTGGTATAATAAAATTTTGAAATCCTGGAACAGAAGCTGTCTTAGAAATGCAGAGTGATTCTGGTAGAAAATAAGAATCATGAGAGGTAACTTCTATATGCTTATATTTCCTTTTCTCTGTAAGAGAATGAATTACATGTCTTACCAAAGAACGGTGCAAGTTAGTAATGGAGGTGGATGAGGTCTCATCTTCTAAGTTTCCTGTTCTTTCAATAACAAGTGGATGCTCTGTGTGTCCAGCTGAGATAATTCAGACTATCCTCAGATCTTTTTATTCCTTTCACTTAATTTCTGCCTATCCTAAGTGTGTGTTGCTTTTCACCAGTACTACGTGGAGAAAACCACCAGCAGCTCTCCAGTTCAGACCATGTCGATAACTGAATAATACAATTTTGAATATTGATATGTCAGAAAGTTGTGCTGATAACCAAAGCTGTTGACATGTCTGATGTAACAAAAATATTGCAGGATGATGGCAATAGAATCCCTACGAATAGGAACTACTAATAAGTTCAGGTGCCTGGTGATACACTTTTGTAAACAGGTCAAAGTAGGGATTTGGTTTGGGGTTCTTTACTTCTGTTGGGTTTGTAGAAGTTTTTTGTTTGTAAGTAAAAGAAACAATTACATGATTTATGATTTAGTTACCTATTTTTCCATAATCTAGAACCCAGGCTATTAACCGTACTTCAATACAGCATTTTCTTTAGAGGGGAAATATTGCGGTTTATAATATAGAGTCAAGGGTTTGCTATTTACAGTGTCTTTAGCTTACTATTTTATTTGTCCTAGTGAGTGATCCTTGGATTTCATTGTTCATTTGTGGTTCATTTGTGGGACTTTTGGAAGGTAATTCTCCCCTCTTCCTGCTGAGCACTTTTTTTTTTACTTGTCATGGTAAGACTGACAGCAAAAGAAATCAAGATGACTTGATTTCAAGAGAAGACATTTTGTCTGATTTTTGCAGTGGTGCTTTCTATTATTCTGCATTCATAGCTGTTAGTTATCAGCAGAGCTCTTTTTGCTGCTATGGTGTAACAAACAATGGAGGAGCCTTTTTACTTTTTTTTGTATTTTAAGGTGCTATAAAGATGTCGCAATTTCTTGCTGTGAGAGGATTTCAAATCTATGTAGTTGAGATGGATACATGCATACTCTAAATAAAATGATAAAGAATGTAGAAAGGGAAAATGGAAACTGTGAGCGTGGTTTTCTCACATCCTTTTACTCTTTCAGTCTGAAAGCTCTGGTAGAAGGATACAAACAGTGGTCATCCAGTGCACCGAACCTTGGGAAGATCCAGAGAACTGCACCTGCTTTTCCAGGATTCACCAGCTTAGCAGAGATGGGTAAAGGATTTCTCTGAACTTGATACTCTCATCCACACTTCCATTCACATTTAAATGACTCTCTTCTTTTCTGACTTTCACCTGATGCCTTACAGCAATGTCTTCATTTTGTTTGGTACCTGTTTTTCTTTTATTCTTTATGAAGTATCCACTTTCTCCTTCTGGATTTTCTTTTTATTCACCTCTCTGATTGTGCTTACGTGTCAAGCTAACAAGCTTCTGTTAATTCTCCTCTAGTTCCATGCTGTCTCTCAGCTCCCTTCCTGTACATTGATATTTAGATGTGCAGCATGGTTACACCTTCACTTGCAAGGAGCAATCCTTATAATTTTCCTGCCTTTTGCTTTTTGCTGACAAACATACAAATTTACTCTAGAAGTGACTGAGGTGTAGATTGCTTTGGAAATGCTGTTCTGCAATTAATCCCAAGCAGATTAATGCATCACTGATTTCTTCCATTTTGATAGTGCTTCCAGGTATTTGTCTCAGCCTATCTGCTTTGGAGACAATAGCCTGTGAGTACTTGGCAGTTGATGAATGATCTTGTGATGAGAACTGTTACATCTTCTGAGAATAAGCTTGTTTTCATCTATATTTGTAAGGCAATAAAGTTTGCTAGTGAAAATACTACATCAGTGCAAAGTCTATTTTCATTTGCTTTCCAGATGATGAAGACAACGAATGTCTTAATGGAGAGGGCAAAGTGCACCCTTCACCTGTGCACAATCAGTCATACCTCTGTATCCCATTTCAGAAGAATGAAGACTGGGATGGCCCTTCTAGCGATGCCAATGAGGAGTCCACCCCTGTAAACTCTGCTACTAGTACCCCACAGCTGACACCCACCAACAGCCTCAAACGTAGTGGCTCCCACCACAAGCGATGTGAGGTCGCACTGCTTGGCTGTGGAGCTGTGCTGGCTGCTGCAGGCCTGGGTTTTGATCTGTTAGAAGCAGGGAAGTGTCAGCTGCTGATTGAGGAGGAGCCGGAGGCACCCAAGGAAGAGAAGAAAAAGCGTGACAGCATTTTTCAGCGAGCTGGACGCCCACGCAGGAGCACTAGTCCACCTTCCCGAAAAATCTTCAAGAAAGAGGATCCCCTGTTGTTGCTAGGCGAGCCATCCACATCCCTCACCCTTCTTTCCCTGTCTTCCATTTCCGAATGTAATTCCACCCGGTCCCTGCTGCGCTCAGACAGCGATGAGATCGTGGTATATGAAATGCCTGTCAGCCCAGTGACAGTCAAGGCTCCCTTGCCAGCCATTACCAACCCACTAGTCAACGTCCAGATCGAGAGGTTCAAACAAGACCCCAACCAGTCCCTGACCCCCACACATGTGACGGTCTCTTCCCACACCCAGCAAAGCGGGCACAGGCGCACACCTTCTGATGGGGCCATCAAAGGGAGTGGACTAATTGTCAATGGGTGCCCAACCAGTGGATGCCCTTCCAGTAGCTGTTTAACTGGAGCACTGGGAGCAGGTAGGTTTTCAGCCATCTTGCTTTTCCTCTTTGGAATAAAGACATAAACAGTAGAATTACTTGTTGCTTATACAGCATCCATTGTGATGACCAGCCCACAAGAATTGCTTATGGATGCTATCTTCACACACACAGTTAACAGAATAATGCAGTAATGTTTTCTGTTCCAGTATCTCTGTGCTAAGGAACTCTCTGCTCCCCCATACTATAAGGCAGAGCGTAGTACTGTTTCTTAAATAAAAATGGTACCGAAGTACAAATACTGCACATTTTTACCAGTTCCTCAGGATTCCATCTCCATTGTCTTTATATACTTATTTGTAGTTCAAAGTTAATTCTAATCTTTAAGTCAGTGAAAATGGGATCTCAAACTGCTGGTGGCTGTGCCACTATTGCACTTACTCCTTTGCAAATAAGGTGGGTCTTTCTGAGTACGTAGTGTTCTCACTGTTGCATTTCTCACTGTTACAGTTTAGGAATGACTGTGACTGCACCACTTAAAAAATCTTTTCCTCTGTTCTTGCCTTACTAATTCAGAGGGAAAAAAAGGATTAGAATGATAAATTAAAATCTGATTTAATTAGACTTTTTCCCCAGTTTAAAAAAAAATGTGAGGCTGTCTTTTGAATGGAAGTCTGCAGTAAAATGTGGGTTAATGCAGCTGAGAATTCTCATTAAAATGGTATTTATGAAAATGTAAAAGCTACATTTTGTTTATAAAAAAAATCAACCAAACACCATCCCCCACCCTTAAACAAAAGCAAACCAGGAAGCATCTGCAGTAGGTAGTGTTAAGCGACTCTTCCAGGAAGTTGGCCCTGCTTCTGACAAGCAGGTGTCATGTATCATGCTGTGCAAGTGTCTCCATGATCCATTCACATCGTTAGTGGGTAATGTGCCCTCTGAAGGCTTTGGAGAGTCCTCCCCTTTGGCAGGAGGTCAAATCCATGCTTATCAGTCTGAAAATTGAAGAAAGCAAATGAGAGAATAAACAAAACTTGATGCTTGTGCTAGGTCAGTGAAACAGGTGTATTGCAATGTGTTGGGAACTGTGTAGGGATAAAGAAGCCAGTGACTTCAGGTTGGCATAATTTTGAAGATACAGAGTTCATAGATTCTGAATGGAGGCTTTCTGCTTTGATAATGTTTTTACCCTGTACATAAAGTAAACTAAGATGTGTTGCAAGAGTGACATCTAACATGTCTCCCTTTTCTTTTACATTGTCTTCTTTGGATAGGTGTATTAAAAACACCTAGTCCAAGTAGAGATCCCAGTGAGGTCCCTCGCCTGCCAGACCCCAACCTTGTTTTTCCTCCAACCCCAAGACGATGGAATGCACAGCAGGATCCGACACTGGAAAGACCCAAGACATTGGAGTTCCTGCCCCGGCCACGTCCTGCAGCCAGTCGGCAGCGGCTTGATCCCTGGTGGTTTGTGTCACCCAGCAATGCCAAGGGTGAATCTTCTGCCAACAGTTCAAGTACTGATACTCCAAGCAATCTGGACTCTTGTTTTGCTAGTAGCAGCAGCACTGTAGAAGAGAGACCTGGACTGCCTGCACTGCTTCCCCTCCAGGTGGGTCCTCCTGCAGAGGAGCGGACACTGTTGGACATGGACGCTGAGGGGCAGAGCCAGGACAGCACCATTCCGCTATGCAGAAGTGAACTTAACACACACAAAGCTGCAGCATATGAACTCAAGCAAGAATTCTGGTCTTAATATGAAACCACTGGGGACAGTGAGCCCCTCTAAATTTAATCCTACTTTTTGCACTGAGAATGCACTTTGAAGACAGATGAGATGGAGGGATGCTACAGAGATCATATGGTGCTGCCTCTGCTGAAGATGTGTTGTCGACTGCCTAATTTTTGTCTGCAGTTGGGTGAAACTTGGCAACTCTGAGCTGCTGACTTTTGCTGTGGGGTTTTTCTGTAGTCTTCCCTGCCCTCTTACTGCAGTTTGAATCTGCAATGAGCTAAAATTATCATATCAAAGCCTTTTGTTACTGACCTTGTAGGAATTGGCACTTGCAGTAAGTATATTGGTATCTATGCTGGTATTAATCAGTATTTTCAAAACTCAAATAGTACACTACAGCAGATGTCAGTGTTTGATGTTTTCCCAAGGAATCCAGGACAGAAACAAATGATGATCTAGAGACTACCTTTTCTGCAATATATTCCTATCATTAGACAGACCTGGGAATCGTCGTACCCCCACTAAAAGAGCAGAAGTAGCTGTCTTAAGGCTTTTTTGTCTTCTTTTGCTTATCTGATAGTGTAAGGTAGAACAGATTGTGGGGGAAGGGCATGGCATCTCCACTGATGGAGGTCTTTGAGACCAGGTGAACCAGAATGTTGGAAACAAGTAAGTGTAGTTGATCCTGGCTTCTAGTTAGGTTGGAGGAACGTTAGTGGTCTCTTGAGGTCCCTCTCAGCCGTATTTTTCTATGACCCAGTGCTTTTAAGAAGATGAAGGCTTATGGTATGGCTATTTATCTTGCTTTTTTATTTCACGCTTTGGTTCCATTGGTCTCTTTTCCCACCACTTGTTTTTCAAGTTTCCTCAGCTTTGGGAAGGGATTTAGCAGGAACTCTTTCTTTAAAGCTGTGTTGACTTGCAAAAGTAAATTATGTGTTCCCAAATTGATTTTTTTTCTCCTTTCTTACACTTTTTAGGAGTGACCCATGAAACCCAAGACTGTTCTTATGCATACTGGTACTTGTTTAAGGCTGTTTTGAAAGTGAGGCTTGTTAGTAGTTGGATTGTGCAAACAGGAATCAGAACATCTGGATTCTGTTTTATTTTGTCACTGACTCACTGTGTGACCCTGGGCAAATAATGTAACCTCTGTGCCTGAATTTCCCCATCTGTAAATAATAGGAATAATACCTACCTCACAAGGGGAGGGGTTGGGACATACATAATAGGTATCAAGTCCTTTGAGATCTTTAAGTGAAAGGCACTGTAGACATGTAAAACTTTATTCTTGTTCAAATATGTAAAAAACTAAATTGGAGCAAGAACAGACCCCTGTCTTGAAGGAGGAAGTCACACAAATAGGGTGTGCCTATGCTCACAGTTTTCTGTACAAAGACTACAAGTCTGTGCCACTGCAGGTGTGTCTTACTGGCTGTAATGAAAGCTTCACTCTTCCCCAGGTTCAGCATTATAAATAAGAGATGTAGCCTTTATATGAGTGTAATAGAGTAATCTGCTTTGTTGCAGGGTACAGCGTATCTGTTCACTCTTCTTGTACAGATCTGTGCTCAATTTGCTAATCTACTGACCATTTTGTTACAAATAACTCCTGTGACAGTGCTGCCAGTGCAGCGCTCAGCCTATTGGGGCAGTCCAGTCCTGTTGTGAAAGCAGTGTAGCCAAATACTTCCTGCAGCTGTCAGCACAGAGAACCTGTGTGTTTAGATGTTTGTAATCTGATTTTAAAAACCAGCATGTGGGGAAGAACTGTACATAAGGTTTTTTAGTTCTGTTTGAGGACTGAAACCAGCATGTTGCCATTAGTCCAGTGCACCCTTTTTTCAAGCAATTGCAGTGTGGTTTTGTGTAGAAAGGTCACATATTTCTTGTTTATTACATTCTGTGAAACATGTTTAATGGCAGAGCTACTTTCTGCTGCCCTCCTCGTTGAATGCTCCAGAACTAGCCTTAATGGTGCTACACTAGATGTTGAAACTGGATAGACTGTTGACTGTGTAGACAAGGTGTTGTGATGTGGGACTAAGATACTTAAAAAACAGAACTTGTATTTCTGACTCTTTTGTTAAATGTAGACCTTTAGCACTATTGATTTCTTAAGCATTCGTAGTTTTGCTTTCCATTTCTATAAAATCATTTTGTGATCCAAAGACTAACAAAAGGCAAACCCCATCCAACAGATGATTAATTTTGATTGCGTTATATATAAATCAAACTCAAGGAAATGTCAGTGAGAGGCTGTGTCAGAGGGATTAAAAAGAAAGAGATTAAACCAGTCCATATTTCAAAATCTGCCTTACCATTTTAAAAAATCTGAAACAGAAGTAGATCAGCTGCTTTGAAATGTAGTTTTCTATCCAAGAAGTACTGTTATAAATGTCATAGGAAGTATCATCTGCTCTGCAAAGGCATCACCTGGAATAGCTCCATTTGAACAGAAATCTTTAAATTCCTTGTACTTGCACAAAATGGAAGGCCACTTTGCTAGATCACATTGTTTTACCTCAGCCTGCTAAACTTTCTGATACTTGACCAGTTGCTTTCACCAAGTAAACTCTGAGGTTTCTGTAAAGTTCCCATCAGGCAAGACAGTTGTAAAGGCAAGTTGTTGTGTCACCTCTTTTGAGAAAGAAAGTTGAGGCTGAAGTATCAAATGCTCCTTGCTGCTTTCTCTCTTTTAGATAATCACTTGGTGAAAGTGGAGCATAGCTGAACAATGAGAAGTATTTTTCTCCAAAGAGCATTTTCCTTAATACCAAATGGACATTGCTACATCAAATAAGTGGGTAGGACAGGTGACAAGTAGTCAAGGATCCAGATCAGGGTTTCCAAACTCGATACTGTTATTACAAAGCTATCAGAAAGCCAAGGTGGAAGTATAATGTTTGGTGTTTGGTTTGGTTTTTTAAACTCCTCTTTGATGCATTTCTCTTCATTGAATCTAGTATGTGAATTAACACAAGGTAGTCTTTGAGCATCAACCCATAACTGTCCTCCAGTGACTAGCCTGAGGTATCAGGCAAGAGGAGACTGTTGTGCAACCAAGGCTGTTGACTTTAGTAGGTGGTGGGGTATTCTCTGACAGGCAGGGGGGACTCTCAAGGCAGAGTTGTTGGGGTTTTACCCTTATGCATCCCAAAGCCTCTCATTATCCATCTGTCACGTCCTGGCTTGAATTCTCTCCTTTCTTAATCTGTTGGGGTTTTTCTTTCCCAGCTGTATGAGGAGAGGTGCTCCACATCTCCAAAGGAGTCCTCCCCTATGGTCTACTAGATACTGAGAAGATATGAGCCCATCAGCTCACAAATTTTTTTTTTCTATTGGTTACTAATATTCCCATTTTTCAGGGACACAGGTTTCAGAATACTGTTCATTGACATACCTATCTAGTAGTATTCTTGAAGAAGATGGTGAAAATCATACTTCAAAAAAATTCTAATACATATATTCCTTCCTAAATATCTGAATAAGTTGCACCTTTATTTTTTTAGAAAATGAGAAAAAGGTAACATGGGAGCACGAAGTCACTGAGCAGTCTAAAACATAACAACAAAAGAATGAAGTAAAATGTGTCTAATTACAGGCTTTAACAAGAGGGAGTGTTGGTTTTTTAACTGATAGTGGGATTGTAGCTGAGAGAAACGTTTGTGATCTGGAAATGTATTTGTATTTTTCTTTAGTCAGCTGGCAGTATGTATCACTAATTTATGTAATTAATGTGCTGATTTAGGAAATAGAAAAAAGTTTATTGGCTCTTCAAAATATGATATCCTTATAGCATGTTTGGTTTTCCTGTAAAACTGGGGGGAAAAGCAGAGACATAGCAACCAGTGCAAAAAGAGGACAAATTTTTTTATAAATTTCTACTGGTTTCACAGAAATTGAGAGTGGGACAAGTAGAGAGAGGAAAGCTTTTGTGTCAAAACTAAGGTGATTAAATAGTTAACAGATTTTTCTCTATAGTGTTGCTTCTTATGGACTACACAATACTCTGTTTTACTAGCAAGTAGGTCTTAATCTCCTTTCAATCCTTTTCAGAGGTGCAAATGTGACTTCTTGTAGGTATTTTCTCTCCAGATTATTATTGCAGTGGGTTGATATTCAGTACGGAGCAGGGAGCCTCGGTGAAAATACTCTTTTTGTCATGGTTTTCTAGCAAAATGAGTATTTTTAAAGTGAATTTTTCATTGTTGATGTGGAAAAACCTGTTCCAGATTGGCATGTTTATATGATGAAGTATTTTTCTGTACCTCTAGGAATGGGAGTAGTTGCCTTCCTCTTCATAGCATGCTGTTATCTTAAGACTTTGTGGAGAATGCTGCGTAGAGATGTTGCTCCGATATGTCACCAAACTGGATACCTCTCATTCTTTTGAAGGTGAGGCAGTAATGGTGGAGTAAAGAAAGGCCTTTGCCATCTGGAGTGTTCTGTTAAATAGAACATGACAGGAAGCCTCTCATCTTGAGTCACCTTTCTATCTTGAGCTTAACTTTTGTTTGAAACTTAATTCATCTCTGTGGGATGAATATGGGACCTGGAGTCCCAGTAGATGTATGGAACCAAACCCAGTACTGTACCCCAAAATCCAATGACAGCCTGGCACTTTTGTAAGTAATTTTAAGCTAATACTAATGGAATTGTTAATTTTTGATTTTTTTTTTTTTAATCTTTCTTCTTGGAAAAAGTGCTTATTGCTTTCTAACCTTCCCCATGCATTTTGGAAATGTTCTCAAGAACTCTTACGAATTCGATGGCAAATAAGGAGGTTTCTGTCTTTCACAGTGATTTAGGCCCTCCTTTTGGCTTTTTTTTTTTGGTATGAAACAAGGACATCTATATTTGGAAATTAGGAGTTCAAATCCTTATCCTGTCACTGCAGAACAGTTTATCTTCCACGTCTGTCACTCACTTAAGACTTGGGTAAAACTGGACAGGAGGAGGGAGGGGAATAGGTGTATTTTAAAACATATGCAAACAAGCAATATGAACACCAAATATGAGAACTAGAATATACTCGTGCTGTCGCAGAGCATAACTTTCTGACTTCATAAACCTTTAATTGATGATATAATTAAGGTACCTTTAGGAAAGAATGCCTTCCTATGCTTTCCTGTTAAGTTTACTATTTTAAGATTAGAATATGATTCAGATGATAATATGGTGGTTATCACAGTATGATAACTAGCTGGACAGAAAGGATCTGTAACCAAATTTGTATCTCTGATTTTTTCCTCTATTTTCAATCCAGTTTATGGTTTAAATTTTCTTTTTTTTTTTACTTTTTTTGTGTGTGTTTAACAAACAATACAGTCTTCTTAAGAAGAACTTATGTTTTATTATTTCATTGTCTTACTTTTGCAGTTGCAAGAGGCACTGTGGAACTGATTTCGTGGCTTATTCTGCTGCTCCCTCTATTGAACACACTAGTAGAAAGTCTTATGCTGTAGTTAAGATGTGCATTTGCTTTTAGTTTTTCCCATGCTGAGATTTTTTTAAGCAGCTTAGAACACAATTTCTGAAATTACCTGTATCAGCTATAGGTCAAAAGTAGTCACTCCCAGGCTAATGAGGTGTGTGTGCCTGATTAAAAAGTAGTTTGCCACTCATGACTGGATGGTGGGTGTAATGTAGTTACAAGAATTATTATTGTTCCTCTCTAACAAGGATCTCTCTTTTTTGCAACTGGAAAGTCTTCAGCACTCCGTCAATGTTTTGTACAAGAAATACATTTATCTCCTTCTATATGTAAGTGAAAAACGTCTTTCTCTTCCTGACCAGGAACATAATTTTCCTAGTGAGAATGGCTTCTTGAACTCTGTTTTGCGTTTTTTTCTGTTTGTTTGGGGATGTTGATTATTTTGATTTTGTATTTTTAAGCCTGTGAAATATATATACATGTGTGTTAGGTGCATCCTGTATTCCTAGGTGCCTTCCATCTCATGTGTCTCTGTGCTAGGAGCTGAGGTTTTCTCGAGGGAACTCCTGGTTGTAGCTTTCAGTACTGTGTTCTTCATCCACATCAGGACAAATAGCAGCCCTGTATTCACGTCCTCCCGTTGACAGATGCACATGCACCCGTGTCAAGATGTGCACTATCACTGGCTCTCAGTATCTCTCTATTGGAATTTTGCCCCCATCCCATTTTTATTGGTTGTTTCTTCTTGTTACCACAGTAACAAGCCTAAGACAGAAAACAATACATGTTTTAGGTGTGCTTTGACTTAAAACGTTTCCAAACTAGAAGTGTAAGATACAACAGAGTGAAGTGAAAGTGGAGGTTGGCAGGAAACAGCAAATAAAAAGCGTGAAATTATCCTTGTTAAGGTAAGTCAGGGGACAAAAGGATAATCTTGGTAATCTGTTGGTGTCATAGGTAAGTTGGGTCCTAAAGATGAAATGAGGAATGTGTAGTTACTCAGTTTTATGGAATGGTTTGGATTGGAAGGGACCTTAGGGATCATCTAGTTCCAGTCCCTCTGCTATGGCCAGGGACATCTTCTACTAGATCAGATTGCTCAAAGCCCGATCCAACTCATCCAGTTTCTGGTTGTTTTGTTTTGTTTTACCCTGAACTACCTCATTTGTAGAGACAGAATGGGAAGAAAGTTTAAATATTGCTAAGAATTGCTCTAAGTAAGACATTAGAGCTGGAATAAGGTGGGATGGCAGAGACAACACTTGTATTTGGCTCTTGACATACAAATTCCTGATGGAAAAATAAAATCAGCTATTCAGTTTATTAAGATAAGATTATACTTCTTTAAATATTTGTGTCTCCAAAATAATAAAGGACAAGGCAGGGCATTTTTCTTGATGACTTCTGACCTCCAGAAGAGTTGATTTTTTGATGGACCAAAAGATGATGATTTTGGTCACTACTGTTTGTAAAAGCAATGGTCTGTTTTTTCTAAACGGATTTTTTAAAAAATTATCTCATGTGCTCTTAAAGTGAACCTACAGATGGTTCTGAAAACAATATTTGCCGTATTGTTTTCCTAATGTATCAGCTCCTAATACAGTCCTTGCTGTATTTGAATGCTAATAATATGCAGACAGCCCAATAGAGCTAATATTAAGAAACTATTACACATTTTTAATGTGCAGAGTAGTAGATTTATAAGCTCAGCTTGAAGTAGGCTACTGTTAGGTCAGTAGCTGATGGGTCAGATGGATGCACAGCTAGCAAAAAGGGGCTTAGAACAACTCTGCAGGAGGAATGCCAAAGTTTTATTTACCTAAAATAAGCAATTTGAAAAATAATCATGGCAGGGTGGGTAGGTCCTTCATTACTCTGAAATACTTTCCTAGGATATTGTCCATGCTCAAATTTCAGCTGCCAGGATAGCTATTGAGAAACTACATTGTGTTCAAAAGTTTTTGGCTGAAACCCCAACATAAGACCAGAACAATGCATTTTAATTATGCTATTTCAGAGTGAGTGACACCGTCTCCCTGTTCTACTTTGATTGTTTCAGTTCAGCATTTTCTCAAGAACAGATGTTGAGGTTGGATAAAACCAGGCTCCTTGTCTTGGAGAGACATGTGTGTCTGAGAAAGAAGAAATATTTTTCTAGCCATGTCCTGATGCTTTTGTCTCGCAGTCATAGCAGTAGAGGTTATAATGGAGCAGGAAGAGATGCTGGTGTTTTTCCAAGCTTGATGGATAAGAATGCTGCTAACAGCAGTGAAGTTTCAGAACAAACCTGTTTGGCATAGCTTAGTTGCACACTGAGCTTCTTGAGTCTCACTATATCTGCAGGAGAATGGAGCTTCATCCTTGGGGTCTTCTGGAATTTGTGAATATGGCAACTTCTCAACTTGGGTAATGTCTTTTCTCCCAGGGCTAGTCATTGTCATAAAATGAGTTGTCACCCTCAACTGATTGCCCAGATATTCCAAGCAGACTTGTTCTTCTGTCTTGCATGCTTTAGTGAGCAGCTCTTACAATGTCAACAGGGTTAGCATTTGTATCTGAACAGAGCAGCTAAAATCTCTGAGATGGCTCAAGCAGTTGTTATTTCATCAGTTCTGCCGTTGCTCTGTTTTCAAGGTTGTTTTGACAACATCCAGATATCCTAGTCTGTAAAGAATAAAGCCACAGGGGGGAAAGAAAAAGCAGTAAAAAAAAGGATACTTGTGAGTTGAACAGTTGAACTGATTGAGTTTGGACAGTGCTCTTTGCAGAGAGTAGAATCCATTCTTGTGTAACATGGGTGTCTTTGGGGGATGGCTAGCTTCAAACTGGAGAATACACCTAGATCCACGTAGTCAGTAGGCACCTGTGCCTGTCATGCTTGGCAGTTACAATAAGAAACCACATAAACCCAGGAGCATCTAGTAGTAAAAGTTCAAGTTAAAAGGGAAGAGGCCTCAATTCAGAAATCTCTTCATCACACACTTAAGCCATCACTGAAGTCAGTGGAATGTATCTGTGAGTGAAAATGCACAAGACCGCAATTCAGCAAAGCTGTTTAAATCGAGAGATTGTCCTGTAGAGACTAGTGGTGAAGGTCCAAGCTCTTTGCTTGTGAGAGGAAAGAGTCAGTTAACCTGAGGAGAGAGTTCCTCAAAAGCCTCTGGGTAAACGCTGCTTTGATTGCTGACTCTTGTGGCCTTTCCATGACTGCACATGTCATGCCTATTTGACTGCTAATTCTTACCACAAGCAGGGTAAGCTTTGAGAATGTTTTCTAATACCAGATAAAAGAGCAACGACTCCTGCATTAGCAGAGTGCTATCTGTAAAAGGGCAGTAAGTGATGACTGGAGCTTCTGTGTGCAAATGGTGATTTAACCTGAGGCCTTTTCTCAGGTGTTTCTTCTCGTTTTAAAAATGCATCCCTCCTGGCTGGTGGACAGACCTGACAAGTTCAGCAGTGATCAACATCCACCACTTTACTAGAGTTGTAGGGTTCTTGTCTGTCAGCTGTTGGCACAGCATTTTGTGCTGCTATATATGAATTCCATGTCATAAATTCAGGACAAGCTGGAAATACCTGAGATATTTTGGCTGATGTGAGCTGAGGGGCTTATATGGAGCGGGCAGGCAACAGTGGTGGAAAAATCAGGGAAAATACCTGTGCTTTTAACGTCTCTTCTGTGGCTTTGAAAGTCCAAGAATTTCTCAGCCAGAGAATGTATTTCCTCCCTCTTTTTATAAGCTACTTCTTTCTTTTGCCTTATTAATTGCGGATCTGCTCCTGCTTCTATTTAAAGCCAGATGCAAAAATCGGTGACCTTTCCAAGGTACAATGTTGTAAATCTGAAGAACCAGGTGAGCAGATTACTCTAGTATAAGATCATGCACCCATGTCTGATCCTTTGAGATATGGGGTAGTTCCTGCTTGAGTTGAAATCGCTGTGTAGAGGGTGTTGGGTACTTCATAAGGAACTCCAAACTCTGTAAGACTGAGATTGGTCTTACAACTCAAGTATTTCAGTCTGGTTTTGGAGACCTCTGTATGTCTTCTCTTCTGTTCATGGCATTCAGAAGTCTGTTGCTATGGAAGTAGCGCCTGAAGGTGTTTAGCCTGAAGAACCTGCAATGAAGCAGTTGCATTAGCAAATGGCAATGTACCCCAGAGCTGAGTAAAATAACAGAGGCCACCAAGTTTTTCTTGTTTGTGTGATGAAATGTTGTCAAATTAAGTGATTTGTTGGAGCCTTCCTTTAACTTCTGTACAGCAGCAAGCTTAAAGGAAAAGAGGATTGCATTATTTTTTAAAAAGCTTTATTTGTGACCTGGACTTGTTGCCTCTGACCCTCTTGGGCTTAAATAGTTAAATTATATTAATGTCCAATTTGTTTCACTGTAGGTAACACATCAACTGAATACTCTTGTGCATAATCTACTGTACTTTCCTCTGTTCTGTGTCAATGTATTATGTGTATTTGGATTACAGTTCTTTTTGTATTAAATTATTTTATGTTATAGAACAATATTTAAGCAAAGCAAAGAGCTAATGAAAGTTGTTGGCGTTTTGGGATTTCTTTTCTCTTTGCTCTTTTTTTGGATGTACTGTAAATTGTAAACCAAGGATGCCAAGCAGGCTTGGTTCAATGGCTAAAATTATTGTATTACAGTGTAATGCTGATCTAGGCCTTGTCTCAACACTAGAGCACACAGACTTGAATAAAACTGTTATAAAAGTGATTGTCCTTAGGCCTTGAGTTCTTGGGTTTGTGCTTCAAATAATTTCAAGCAGATATTTAGAGTAGCACTGGCATTACCTTGCTCTGAGGATTTCAGAATTTTTCCCAGTGCAACAAGAAGTTTATTCTTCTTTGCTCGGTGTCTTGATCCTGATCAGCTACTCCAGCTCTGGGTCCTCGATAGGGCTTTTGAAATGTTTCTGTGAAACCCCAAACAGTTTAGGGTAAGTCTTGCAAAACAGTACCTGTCTGCTAACCCCTTTCTGGCTTTTCCCTGAACTGGGTAATTAATTGCATGCCATTTTTATTAAGGTTAATATTTCTGTTCTGTTAGCTTGAGAGTATTTTTTAGTATCTCAGCCAGAATGTTAATCTGAATGCCTGAATCTGGAGCTAATGCAGTAACATGTTTTGTGCATGATGACATTTAACAGATGGTTTAGATTCGCTTCTGATGCTGTGCCTTTGTCCCTGCCACATCATTCAGCGACACACAGTTGCAGAAACAAGGATCTTTCCAAGCTGTCTTTCATCTGCTGTAAGTGTGCAAGCCAGAATAATGTGGTTTTGATTCCTGGGTTTGTGTTTGATTCCTAGGTTGTACCTTTGCTCTTCTCTGCCACCAAGCCATCGTTTCATGTTTCTCTGCTTTAAGAAATGTACCTGTACTGAGGAAGGACTATGCACTACAAGAACTTAGGTTTCATAATTTACTTTGAAAAAAAGATTTTTTTCTAATGCAAGTACATGCAAGAAATCCTACAGCCTTCCAACAGACACAGAGACTGAACATTGCATAGGTAGGCTACCTTTAGTCATGTATCCCATTCAAACTGCTGTAGTGTTGTTTTGTGATAAACTGGAAGGAAAGCGGACAGTCAGTCAATTTGTCTAGAAATAATAGCATGCAAAATTAATCTCTTTTCACTTGTTTTAGCAACAGGGGTGTCTTGCAATGTTTTGTCTTTCAAACTGTTTTTGCACTTCTCCTCCCCGAATCCTGCCTATCTGAAACAAAACCAAATGTTTCTGCCTCCTGTAGTGTTCTGCAGAGTAGGAGTCTGTCCTAAAAGAAGCAGATTTTCTAGCTGAATTCACTCACCTGTCACAACCACAAGGTTACCACAATGTTCAAGCTGGCCTCATCTGCAGCAAAAGTCTACGTGCATCGTGGCAGGTACCTTTCTGCAAGCAACTGCAGCCGCTGCAGAGCATGGCAGGAACACAAAGCACTGGGGCAGGGTAGACAAATAAAATAGCAGTTTTCTAAGCAGGGGAATCCAACCACTTTTAGCAGAAAGGGAGCATCTTAAATGAAAGCTGGCAGGGTCAGCATGGATGCAGAATAAACACACCAGCAGATGCTTCAGTCTGAGTAACTTTAGTTTATCATTGGTTGATGTGTGGGCAGGTATGGGGTGTAGAAGTTCTACAGTGCAAATGGTATATAGGCCTGTAGCTGTGAATGCGCTCAAGTGAGGAAATCATGTGTGTTACATTATGCTCCTCAGATGGCACATGCTAAAATAGTGGATCTAAGTGGTGCTCCAAAAGTCCATTACAGACCATGATGAAACTTGCAGTGGCCTTCGAACGCAATGCAGATAAAGTGAAAAGAGAGCAGGCTTTCCTATAGTATGCAGCTCCTATGACAAATTATCTGCTGTTTCTAGTGAAATTCTGACATTCTTGACCCTTCTGATATAGAAGGAAAGGGAAAGGATGTCTTGCTAAAGCTAGGCCTTAAAAGAACCTCGTTAATTGCAAGATGAAATGTTTGTAGGTATATTGCTATCAGGCTCAAGCAGACTAAGCTTTAGAAAAAATGCAGTAGTGAACATGGCAACAACAAATGTCAGAGTATCTTAACAAGGGTTAACAAGCTTTGTCTTCATGGTTGGGTACAATGGACACTACAGTTTGCTTTGGCAGTGAAAGAAGAAATAATTGTGACTAAGGATTGGACAAAGCTCTGGGGCTTTCAAGTAGACTTCAACAGGCTTTGTGGCTCTTTGCTACTTAATATGAAATCTTATTAAATGGCATGTGATTTACTTTCTGTTAAGTCCTCATTGATCTAAAAATTAACTAATCTGAGTGCAATGAAAAGAGGCAGAATCAAGTGATGGCACTCCAACACAATGTGGAACAAAACCATAATCGCCTTACTAAATATAGCCAAAGTGTATACTTCATGCCTGCAAAACTTGCTCTGAAGTTTATTCCTTTCTCCCCAAATCATGCTCTAGTATCTGAATTTTATAACAAATCAGAGGGTTGAATATTTCATGCATGGGGTTACCTGTCACAGGTTGCAGCTAGTATTAAATGAACCAGCTGTCGTGGATGTGAGCATCATGTTCTCCATTGGGACTCTGAGACAGCTGGACAATTGGTCATTGTACCAAGAGCTTACTATTTTTGCAGCAGTCTGGCATTTCTGCTCTTTGTGATCTTCCTATAATTGCATCTGGCTATTTACTTCTTCTACAGACACCCCCAGATCTTGCAGGCCCTAATTGGAGGTAAGAAGGTCTAAGCTGGTGTGCATTCTAAAGGAGAACTACTTCTTGATGATGATTTGTGACTGGAGAAGCTGGGGCAAAGGAAGAGGTCTCAGGTTAGGAAGGAGGCAAAAGGTGAAAGGTTTCTTTATTCTTGTCTGCGTGCAGGAGAGAAAAGATGGATGAAACAGGAACTAGCACTGAGGAGAATGGGTCGGACCCTGTTGGAATGCTGTAGGAAATAAGGAGAAACCAGTGGAGTTGCTACAGAAGAGGAAATAGTCTGGCTGATATCATGCAGCTGGTTTCCATCAGCAAAACAGAACTTGGGGTCCCTGAACTACTAATCTGCTTACAGTGATTTTGAATCCAGGGAGAGGATGTTTCCAAGAAAGACCAAACCTAGACCTCTCACTCTCTGTGGAGTGAAAGAGAGAGGTAGAATTTGCATCTTTCTGTTTTTGAGGGTAGAAAGGGTCAATTCCTAGAGTGACAAAAAGCAAGTACAGCAGGGGATAGATGTCCAATCATCAGCTTGAGGCCTCAGCCCCTGTCAAACTCAGTGGAAACCTTGTCTCCATAGGCCCAATTATCTCACTGCATCTTCTTCCAAGCAAGTAAATGTCAGTGGTGTCCCTGGGCAGGAAGGGCCTTTCAGGCTCTGTAACACACCTGTAATTTCTGCTACTTCTACATTTGTTATTTCTAGGCTGGTTTCAGGACACTCTCAAGTCACCATTGAAAAGATTTTAAATTCAGACCTACCCAAGGCAAAACTAAATAAATACTATAGGAGGTATTATAACAGTAACAATGCAAACTCATGAGCAAAACTTCCAGGTACACATATGTTAATTTAAAAAACTTTATTCTAACTCATCTAGTAAACCCATCCGTATGGTTCACAAGGAGTGAAGGTTTTCTGAGCAGCCTGTCCATACCATTGTTGCTGGTGGCAATTACCTTTGTGGTATCGAGGTTATTCCTGTAATGTTTGAGTTTCTTTAACTAGGTTTTTGTGTCGAAGCAGCAGTGTCAGGTGCTGCTCTGTAAGGGAAGAGGAGCTGGAGCAAAGGGTGACAGCAGGGCAGTGCCTCATGGGTGCAGTTCCAGGGTTACCTGATCAAGGGGAGCAGAGCAGGTCAAGTGACAGTAGCCAGGGCTAGTCACAGTCCAGTGATCATCAGGCAAGTCTAGGGATAGGACAGGTCCAAGGTCAGGCTAGGAAGACAGAAGGGAACCTGGGTGAGCAAGGTATCTGGGCAGGTATAGCCATGATCATAATTTAGCTGAGGCGAGGACCATGGGCAAAAAACTGTGGCTACCTGATGAAGGTGGGGGCTGTCATGAGGTTTCTAATAGCTCTTGTCCCAGCCACAGCCACACAGCTGTGTCTGAGCTGACTGTGAGCCAAAGCAGCCAATGGGGAAAAGAAGTTACAGAGGCTGTTGGGTACTGGGGGGGACAGATACCTATTCAGTGACAAAATCCATTAAAGTTCATTATTATCTTGAGTTTTGTTTGTCTAGTTCTGCCGTTCATTATTGTAATCGAGTGCAGTTAGAGGATGAGAGGAGGGCCAGGACCCAGGGGCTTTCACTACCACAGGGGATTTCAGAACCTCAGTTTTTGCTGAGTCTGGTGGAAGGAACAACTCCTGCATCCACAGTGTTCAGTATCTTCTGTATGAACAGCTGAGATTCTCTGCTGGCCTCCTCCTCTGTGCAATTTTCCATCTTTATAATCCAAGATCCTTTTCTGCAATCACATGCTTTCCCTGGAGCAGTTTGTCATAACTGTGTTTGCCAGCTGATTTCTCACCTTCTTGCAATTCTGACATTAGGACCACACTTCCTGTAGCCACGTGTCATCTCTTCTGGGTTAGCCTGAAGTACTTTTCCCTTCACAAATTACATGCATGGTAAGACAGACACTTTTTTCCAACAGACTATACACAAGCAGTACTATTTCAAACCATGCCCATCACTCTTCTCTTGCCTGGAGACCTGGATGAGGAACCAACATTATCCATTCTTAATTCTGAAATGGTATCACAGAAACTTAGTCTTCAGGGTTCCTCAATTTAAACAGCTATTGTAAAAACAGATGTCGAACTCTCAATCACAAATTATTTCCCCTCCAACTAAACATTTTTTTAAAAAACATTGGACAGTGCAAAACTCAGTGTCTGTGGAGCTTAGGAATTTGCTGTAATAACCTGCTATTTAATCAAGTCCTTTCTGGACTTGTATCTACGCAGTCTTTAAGATGCAAGTGCTGTCTAATATCTCTCAAGAACAACAGGGCTTTCGGGGGTATGGAGGGCTAAGCAGGAGTTGCCATGAGAGCCTTTGAGCAACAAAAATGTTAAGGGTGTTGGAAATAGTTTTCCTTTCATCATCTAAACCACACAGTGGCTGGGTAAGAGTTGGCAATCTTGCATACGGGCTAAGAGCAGACTTTTGGGACCACGCAGCTAAGGGAAACGGGGGGCTTGACCAGCTCTGTGCAACTCCTGTTTTGTCTCGTCCCGCAAAAGATTCCCCTCAGGCTGTATGGCATATCCAAACTGCCTTGTTTTGATGCAGTTCTTATGATCTTGGGCTACATCTCACACTGGTGGCCTTAACTTTGTGGCAGACCCTTTGTAAAGTTATTCTTCTCCAAAGGTTTTGGTGTGGGGGATGTTGCTGGTACACAATCTAAATAAAATCAGATGAGAGGAAGGCCTGCCACTCGGCCGCAATCCCATCCTTCTCTCTCTTGTGACTGAAGCACTATGCCCACCATTACTTTAAGTGCCATAGGCCTAATCCTGTAACTCAAATAGGCATTTTCTTTGCCAGTGGGTCTGCTTGAGTTTCCTTATGTTGACTGCTGTGATCTGCCATAAGAAAGCAGACAAGTTGGGAGACTTTGGAGCTGGCTGAGCATTTGGATTAATCTTCCCAATGTGTTTCCTGCATAGCTCATTGCACCCCTCCTTAAACCACTTTTAGAATAGAGATGTTTAATATACACATATACTTTTCCATAGGCTGTGGTGTACAATATGCAGGATTCTTTTTTAATTTTCTGTGTGTGGGAATACATGTGATTTATATTATGTGAGGCTCTCACTTCAGTTTTGTTTTATCTAAAGCAAATCTTTGCTAAATTGACTGAGATCATAAAGTGTTTCTCTTGATGGGTAGTTAAAACAGAAGCTGTTTGTGTTTGTGTCCTGCAGTGACTGTGCATGCAGAGAAACAAACCTCTCCGCTGGCAGCTGTTAAGATTCTGTCGGTACTGCCTGCATCTATCCTTACACCCAGATAGCTAGTGGATGTGTGTAAGCTTTTCCATTCTGGCAGAGGAACAGAAAAGCAGCAGGACTTGTCCAGAAGTGCTTGGTGACCTTGGAGCAGAGCCTATATCTTAATCACCTTTCTCAGATGTATGTGTACATCAGCAAGCTTGCAAGCAGCACAGAGCCCTCAGTTAAGTGCAGCACAGCTGTGTGTCCCCTCTACCTGGGACAGCACATATGTGTGCACAGCGCTCTCACTGTATGGGCTGTGCTCCTTGGGTGTCACTGCTCACTTGAGTTTGTCCCTGTGGCATCAGTGCTTCCTCTCTGAGTCTGGAGCTCTCTGAAGCCCACCCCTGGTTCTGTCTGAGTGTGCAGGAGGGTGGGCTACCTAGCCAGAGGTGGGTCAGAGTGCACAAAGTTGTCTTGGCATTCTCTGTGTCAGACACCGAGCTCGTGTCCCTCAAAGACCTCATTCATCCTCACAGGTAAGTCCCTACTTTTGGCTTTTAATGCAGCTCAGCAGCTGTGCCATGTATTTGTTCAGTGATAGTAACAAACAAAGTATTCTTTTAGGTCCTGGCTTCAGGCTGGAGTTTGAGGGACATGAATTTAATTGAGAATTAAAAGGACAGAAAAAATACATGGGTTTGAACATGCAAGGTGCACAGGATTCTTCACCGGCCATGCTAAAGCATGGATTAATTTTATGCTGACGACATGCTGAGAAAAGTCAACACTTGATCTCCCTGGAAGCCACCATATGGCCTGGCTAGTTTTCTTCCTTTCTAGAAGGGTTTTGGCGAATGCAGAGCTGCTGCAGCTGGGAATAGTGCTTAAAATAACACTGAGGCTCCAGCTCAGATTGGTAGCCTCTGGCAGCTGCACTATGGATTGCCAGGAAGAAACTGTTTGCATCCTCATACTGTAGGGGATGTTCCTACCGGTGCAGAAATATTATTCATTGCTAAATGCTTTGTGCTGTGACAGGCTGGTAAGGAGGTGGATTTACTGTAAAAAGGCAACCCAGGATATAGACAGCAAGTTTGTGCTGCTCTATGACTCATGATGTGATGGTCTGTGACCTGCTTCAAGAATTTGAAGGACAAAATTTGCTGCAATGACTGTTTAATTTCAGCACTTCAAAGCCCAAGAAATTTTCCCATATCTACATCTCCATGCTATGCTGTGTCACTGACAGGCCAAAAATAAAAGAGTTTCTCTTATTGCACAGGCAGTGGACATTGTGGTAAAGAAGCCTTGCTCAGAGAGGTCATTAGGTTTGATTTGCTCAGGTCCTTGGTAGCCATCAGCCACTCTAGGACACCAAGTGCTGTGCAGCCCTATGCTGTGTAGATTATGGGTCCCCTTGCTCAGTCACAACATGAAAGCCACTACCCAGTTCAAGACCTGTTGTACACTTGAAGGATATATTTTGTGGGCATTACAAACAGGACATGGCACGTACCTGCTCCCAGCCCAGCCACACAATGACTTGGCAACCTTTTGTTAGCATGAGCACCCCCCAGTTTCCCTCTCTGCAGGACTAGGACTCCTGCTTCTCAGGAGGCTCATGAGGACAGAGACCTCTCTGTGGGAGTAGGGGACATTTTGTATGAAGCCCTTCCATTTGCTGGTAGGTGGAATGGTGGTGGGTTTTAATTACAGCTGATTGCATGCTCTTTTTATTGCTAGTTGGTTTTCTCCTGGGCAGAACAGAAGGACACTGCTCAGAGAGGCTGAGGGCATTTATCCCAGGGTTGGAAGCTTCTTATCTCCAGGACTATGCACAAGCTCCAAACAGCAGCAGGAAGTGGATGTGAACACCATCTTTCATAACCTTTCTGGAGCTTGTATTGGAGGAGCCTGGGAATATGTGTGTATTTTCTTTCCTGTTTTATCTTTTTGGTTATATTCCTTGCCCCAGTCCCTCATCTTTCAGAGTACTCGGCCTTTATTTAAAAATAGCTTATAGGTTTCTTGCATTATTATTATTAGGCAAGAAGCAGTCTCTGATGTTGCACACTTGGTGCCAGTTCAGAGCAGATGAAGGGGAAGTGGGAAGAACCACAACAGCAGATGACAAGTCACAAGGGTCCCCATGCATTGTCACAACTCCCTTTCCATTCAACACCCCTTGTCATTAGTTTGAGGTAGCTGCTGAAAGGGCAGGGCTGCTGCCAGGATGTTGGGCCAGGCAGCTCACAGCAGACCCAGGCAGGTCAATGATCATCACTCTGGACACAAACAGGGTCAGGGAGCAGTTCAGACTCTTCAAAGGACTGCACAGCTGCATATGGTCAGATAAGGGCTGGGAATTGGAGTGAGGCTTCAACATGCCTGTGTCCTCAATATGTCTGGCTGATAGACTTGCTCATTGTTTTGCTGTCAGGATCCACATGCCTCTTTGGCAGCTGAAAGATGAAAGTGCTTCTGTGGATAGAAAGGAAAACATCCAGAACTCCCATCTGGGTTCTGCAGCCTGAACCGCACTGGAGGAGGGCTCTGCAGAGAAGAGATGATGCTGTCAGGGATCTGTGGGATAGATTGGTTTGGCTCTGGTGGGCAGGGTGGGGAGCTGTGGGTCTGTGGGCAGCAGGGGTGTGCTGTGTTCCTGCCCCTTGCTGCCCTCCCCTCATCCAGCATGCTGCTTGTGTGGAATCTGCATTTCACCAAGGACTTGAATTTTACAGCAGACATTCGATGACTTACCAGCACTCAGCTAGTGCCTTCAGAAGCTGCAAAATGCTGGCTTTTTCAGGAGTCCCTGGGCTTTCAGTGTTTTTTGTCAAGCAGCCTTACATCTCAGTCAAGAGTGAGTCATCTGACATAAGGATGCCTGCACATCCCAGTCTGCTGACTGAGCACCATGAAACCCTATCTCCTGTTGCTAACTCTGGGAGTGATGACCCCCTACGTACCCTTTTCCACCTCCTCTTGCTGCCACGTGTACCCATTCTGTTTCCCAGTTCCCACCTGACCTTCTTGGATGTGTTTCCAGAGGCTCATCTACCAGCACTCAGTTTTGCAGCTTATCTAGCTATGCCTTTTTCTGCGTTTTTGAGCAGATGAGTTGCTAATTGGTGTAGATTGCATTTATTTCCAGCTGAGCTGACTTCCTGCATTTATAGTCACAAATAACAGGCTAGTAATGAGGTGCAAAATAATAACCCAGGTGAGCATATGACTATCACAGAACTGGGCTTAGCTCTTGCAGATGCTTGCTTTTGATTCCGATAGCTTTTCAGATTTTTTCTTCCTTTCCTCTCTATCAAGGCTCATCAACCTTTTGTCATTTTTGTCCCAGTCACCGGTTAAGGCTTTCGCTGATTTTGTCTGGCAGTGAACATCATGATTCAAGTGCAAAATTATGTGCAAATCATGTGCATCCACCTCCCCAAAATTTCTTCCTAGACCTCCTGTTTTTTGTAAGTTGTTCACTGGCTACATTTCCTTGGTGAGCTGAGAACTGTGTTTTGGCTACCCTCACGCATCTTGTGGGTGGTTAGAGCCATAGCAAATCTCAAAACCAACAACTTTTACTTTCTCTAGATTCATGGAGGGAGCCAGATAAGTGAAGATTGCTGATACAAGTTGTGTTCCTCCAAGGAAGGGAAGTGCACGTGCACATCATCAACACTAGAACGGAGCCCCTGACTCAGCAAGGCCGTGCAGCATGTCCTCGTTCCTGGCCTTGGGCGCAGGAGCTTGTGGAGGCAAGGGAAAGCCACTTACTGAAGGACGAGAGGTAACTGTTGTGCTGCAGGCGGGATGGCTGGGACACAGCAGCAAAGCCACTCTGGCAGGAAGGACGTGGAACCACAGCAGTGCACTGCTGTGACCTCCTTTCCAGCCGTGTGGCCTGAGGATCAGCAGTGCTTGGCAGCTACACAGAGTAATTGTGGGGCAGGCATTTCTGTGTGCTCATTTCCTTTCCTCTAAATACATTATGGGGGAAATGATCATCATCTTGCTATCTGTCCTGTTAGAATTGTTTTCCTAACATCCACTACTGATGTTTCTGTCTGTGGTTTAAATTAGTGCACATACCTTAATGGGAGAAAAAGTTGAGGATGAAATGTGGGAAAGGAAATTGGTGGAATTGCCATTTTTAGATGAAAGTGGTGTGATTAAAGGGCACCAAAGTGCAGACTGACATTTTTGTGAGTGCATTTAGTACCTTAAATCCAGAATCTTTGCAAACACTGTTTAATATTTCAAACTAACCTCTTCCATGGATCATTCTACAGTTTAGAAACTGAGGCAAAGGGAGGTAAAAAATCTTTCCCAAGATGCAAGCTCTAAGCAGAACTGAAAGTAAAGCCTAGGAGTCCTGCCTCTTAATTCCCTTCTCTGGCCACAGCTCCCTTCTTCGATTTTCCGCTAATGTTTTTCACTTGAGGTATGATTTAGCTTGCTCTCTTTGACAAGAGATTCAGCTGTTAGCAAGGAGAATAATATTAAAACAAAATGGCTGGATGTCTCTAGAGGTCTAAGGGAAGCACGGGATGCTCTAAGAGCAGCACTAGCAGGAAAGAGATAAATGCTGTAACTAAGTACTGAGTAATGTAGCACAAGAAGGAGCCTTTTAATGGCCCATTAAGAAGAATAATGACATACAGAAGTTGAGGCTACTTTCTGGGGTTGATCATTGTTTCCTAAGAAAATGTTGCATTCTACCCAAGGGATCAGTCAAACGTTTTGTTGTGAGTGTTGCAGGGCAGCCTTTAGCTAATAAAGGAAGGTTACTGATCAGTGTGTGAGTGCAGAATGATAAAGCACTTCTCTTGGTTGAAACTTAAAATACACAGTGAGTGTCAGCAGCCCTCGGCAGTGCTGTGTGTTACATGAAGCATCTCTGAACTGCAGTGCTGAGCCCACTCAGTCTGAGCCGTGGGTTCCCTTAGGCACACCACCAGAGATGATGTCTGTACTGTGTTTGCTCAGCCCAAAGGTGTTGGGGTGGCAGAGTGGTCCAGCCCCTCAGAGATGTGCATTGGGCTTCCTGAGTCCACCTGATCCAGGGATTTAGCCAGGTGCTGGCAATTGGTGGCTATCTGCCACACAATCCAGTGGGCAGGACTAGTGACCTGTCCTTAACATCAGTGAGTCCTGAGGGGAACCAAATTATTTGGGGATCCGAGTACGTGGAGTCTTTGCTGCTTTTAGTTTTCACCGCATGTGCTCCTGCTTTTAAATCCCTGTTCCCACACTCTCTGGTCATATAAAACCAACCAAATCTTAATTCCAGAAGCTCTTCTTCCCATTTTGCCCTCTATTTTGATCACATTTCAGGGGAACAATCCTGAGCACACAGGAGGTGCTTCTGGAAAAGTCAGTATTGGTACCCCTGCATCAGTGGGTGTGGAGACAGGGGCTGGGAGGTTGTCATAGGGATAGGATATAGAGAGTCTGAAGCTTTGCTGGGCAAGAACTATCATTTTCCCTTTTAGTGTCCCCCAGGAGGCCACCTGTGCCTTTCATCCTCTTCCTACTAAAGAGTGGCCATTTTCACGATGTTACTGACCTGAGACATTGTCAAGCCTGGCCTTAAAATGTCCTTTTCAGGTCAGGTACTAGTCCTTCAGTGTATGCTTCTTGTACCTCTTACAGTAGCATGGTACACATGAGTGCTGAATAATTTGGAGTCAACACTCAGAACCTCTTCTGAATAAGCAATATTTTAGATAAATGAGGTAGAACTAATGAGATTGGATATACTGGGAGGTAAGGAGCTATTTATCTAGCTGAGCATCTCAAATGCCCATTGCAAATATAGGCTGGGCACGTATTTTAATTGAGAACATCTTCCTTCCTGAGGATTTCATGCTGCTGTAATCAGACCCACATAAAAGACTAAGCTGGGCAACATTAGCATTTGAAGGGAGAGGAAAAGTATGCAGATACAAAATCTGTGAGCTGCAGAAAAGGTAAGAAAACAATAACATGAGGTTTGGTGAAACAAATACAGTGTGATTGAATGTTTTCATTCCATGCAATATTTCCTGCTTGCAGTACTTTGTCCCAGATATAGGCCATGATCTGGAGTTATTCACGGGCATTTGAGAATACAGTTTCTATAAAGATACCATCCTAAATAAAGCTGTATTGATTTGAAGAAAAGGAATATGCTTTATCAACATGAAAGGAGCAGGGAAATGCTGGTTGAGAGCAGAATGTCAGATAAGGATCTGAGGCTGGAAATGGAGTTGCCTGTGGCTTAACATCAAATGCTATCAAAAAAACAAAAATGGCAAAATACCTTTTGGTGGGGAAAAGGAACAAGGCTTTCCTCATAACCTAAGGAAGAAAGTCCTGTCTTCTTTACACTACTTAGGACCCAGCATAGCAGCTAAAGGAGGTGAATGATACAGGAGGGATGGACTTCAGTCCCGAGCTGTCATTGTATGTTACTGTTCTCCACTGATGGGGAAATGAGTGAGGGGACAGGAGCCTTTGTGTATAGTATATCCTGGAACTGCCTTGACCCTGGAAGCTTTCTTTGATGCTCTTCTGCACATTTCACTTTGTGAAGTACCGGGTGTTCCTAATAGCTACTCAGTGTTAATTCCTGAGTCTTGATCTCATTTAACGACCCTCTGTTTGGCATTATGGACTGAACCCATCCTTCTCATACCCAGTCCTTTTGTTGTTCTAGCTTCAGTGAGGGACAAGGAGAGGAAGGTAATGTCTGACCTCTGCTAACAGGTAGGTGGGATAGATAACATAGATAACAGTCTCCTGCACAGGTAAGAGAGAGAGAGAGGCAAGACTTCGATGCAAGTTCAAGTTCCTTCTCTCCTTATGCCCTTGCTCTCTCTTACCTATGTGTGTTCAACAAAGACAGATGATATTCTGGGCATCACTCCAATAAACAACCACCTTGTACCAAAGAACAGTGAAATGTAAAAGGTTTGGCATGCCAGTCATATTGCCCATGGGTAAGACTGAGGGCAGGATGTGAGTAGCTGAACTGATGAGGAGCCAAGGAGACACATGCTGCTCTGAGCTGGAGAGCAGGGGCCATGGGAGAGACCAGGGATCTACTGGGTGTCATTGGGTCACCCATTTCAAAAGAAAAATTGATGCAGTTAATCTACATGAGAGCAAGTCTGATGTAAAACTAAAATCAGTTTCAGTGGGGGAGCAAAAAGCCAAGGAAAGGCTGGAATAGCTACACGCTGAGCTTCTGATGCCATTATTCAACAATCTCCTTTAGCAGGTGGGATAAGGTTGAGGGCAATATAAAATACCTCTACAGTGTGTATGTGCCTGTGCGTTCATGTCCTTTCTCACACGTGCACCCAAGCATGAGTGAGCTGGGGGAGACACCCACACCCAGCTCAGAACAGCACATTCTTTCTTTGTAGTTTCCAAAAGGGTGTTACAGCTGGCATTGCAGCAGTCACTGGAGTACAACACAGAACAACTGTGGTATGCTTCTCAGCATCACGAAAAAAATTGGGGTTCTTAAAACCAAACCAAAATTACCTCCTCACTTCTAATGATATTAACAATCTGAATAACACTTGCTTATTATAAAATACGGTTCTAAAAATGGCAGTTTACTTGTGCTTAATTATCTGCACTTCTAAGGAATATCTGGTTTTAGGCTGTAAGACTTGATTTAGATTAAATGTGATGACAAACAAGGAAAATAGAGCATTTAACTGCTGTTTGGATCGTGCTGCAGTAGGTTGCTTTCAAAAAATGGCAGGTCCTCCCTCAGATGCAAAGGTGCAGTGCAGAGAGGATATGATACAAGCATCTCCCCCACTCCTGCCATGTCAGTAGGGTTTAGACTGAACTCTGGAAATCAAAACTGCTGCCTATTTTTGTGATTGAGTGTGGATATAATACAGAGCATGAAATCTGGGAAGGAGGTTACAAACTCCATAGAAAGTGCAAGGTACCCCTCCCTGTAAAAATATTCCGGCAGTGGAAGCTTGAAGGCTTTTACTTCAGGAAGGAAAGGGCTCTGGCACTAGAGACAAAATGTCCAAGGGGCCCAAAACATTTCTAAATGAATTAGGGGTGCTCTGAGAAGGAACATGTCAGGCTTTCTGCCCTTGAGGCTGTGGCCTGCAGCATTTCAGTGGGCACAACCAAGCTGTGATCAAACATATTCCTTTTATTGCAACAGATCACAAGACAGTTTTTCAGCAGACATTCAATTATTGTACAAAATGGATAGTTGAGCATAAAGGGAAAGTTCTCTTTTTAGACACAGCTACTCTCCACATAGAATTCCTGTAATCAGAAAATGTATTTGTAGAAGCTGGCTACTCCTGCCTCTGCAAGCTTTTTGAATCTACATCAGAATTTCAAAAGTGCAGGTTTCTTAAAATGTCTCTGGGATACTGGACTCTAATGTCAGACTAAAGTATATAACATACTGCAGTGTAGATAAATAATAAATAGCGGCTTTCCAATGCTGTCACCTTCTTAATCGGAACACTAAAAAAAATGGTGTTCCTCTTCTGCCAGATTTGTCATCTGGTAGTGACTGCCGGGTGAAATCCACTGGTTGTACAAGGAGTGAGAATTTACACTCCCACTCCCCTTCCTCCTCACCCTCCACGCCCCCAGCCATCACTGCCAGCCCTGGGAGCAGCCCACAGCCTGGGGCATTTCTCCAGTGCTGGAGCTGCTGTGGCAGAAGGGCACACCCTCTGCTGCTCTGTGCCACTTTGGCACAAGCTGTGGCCTTGTCAGCGGCTTTCAGCTTTGTCTTACAATTCGGCAGTGTCTTTTCTTGCCATGCTGAAACTGTCTCTGATTCAGAGAGCGATGTCCTTGTGCTTTGAAGGCTACATTGGCCTGCCTGTGCTGTTCCAAGCAGAAACCCTGCCCACATGCTAACCCATCTCTGTCCTGGAAGAAGGTTTCTTATGATTAGAAAAATGAAAGAATTAACCCTTTGTTGATCATTTGGTTTTGTGCACTTTCCTTTTCTCACATACGTACTTGGGACATAGGGGATGTCCAAAACCTTCATGTCCCAAATAACGTTCTATTAACTTTGCTACAAATCTGCCAGAGATATGGCAAACCCATGACTAAATGCAGCTGTGGATAAAGATGCGTAAGTACAATGACAGTGCTGAGCAAGGCAGACCAATATTGATCCAAAAATGTAAGCTACCTGCAAGCTTCCTGTTTTAAACAACAAGGTGTTTTAAGTAAAAGTCTCCAAAAAGAAGTACTTAAAAATGAACTAATAAGAAATCTTTCCATTGATGGAAAATACAGAGGTTCTTGAATTCTATTGTTTGTGGAATTCAGCAGTAAAAACTGGTGTAGTTTGCATGGAATTGGATTAACTGTTTAAAGTATCTCCTGCAAGCCAAATCAAACCAGATTATTCATCATAGTTATCATGCAAGTATATATATGTGAGTGTGCCTATCCTAGAATATACTGATAATTTCTGAGACTTTAACAAGAAAAATTCTCACTGCAAAAGAAATTTCACTCCAAGTCACTGTTTATGTTCAGCCTGAAATACATTGCTCTGCTGGTAGACCCAGCTCATGCTGAGTATCCAATTGTACAGCTGCTACAATTGTGAAGTTATGGCTTTAAGTGTCAAGGAAATTAAACTATCTCAGTGTTTCCTGAGGCAGGGGCATTACAGGCAATGCTGTGATAAGACAATTTTCAGTTGTCTCAGAGGTGACTGTAAAAATATCATTAGAGGGTTTCTCATTTATTCTTTCCCAGTGTTGCTTCCCAGTCAGATGTGTTCAGCCTGCAAGTAAACATCACTTTGTACCTCAGTAGCAGGATCACACTTCAGAAGGTGAAAACTTGTTCAGTCTGTCTCTGACTGTCACCAACAATACAATTTCTACCATCAATGCTTATGTGACCAGATTATGGAGCTAAATCAGGGTGTTGGAAAACTAAGGACTGGTTTGCTGTGTTGCTGAGACTAACTCTGTTTATTGCTGCTGTACTAATTCCTCCAGGCAGAGTCTCATGGAGATTTGTTTGGATTCTTTCCTATTTAAATACGTATGCAGGGAAGAGTAAATGGATAGATTTTCATTCTGCAGAGCAAACCCATGCCTGCAGAAGGGCCTTTTCTTTCTCTGATATCTAATCCTTTCCTTTGGCAAAGTAAATAATGAGACACTGCTAACAGATCTGATTAAGCTGAGTCCCTTCTTAAACAACAGAAGATCAATACTATTACTAAATCCATTTAACAGTTCTTCACACTTCAGTTGTGCTCTCTCTAGGATATATGAGAAAGAACAGAAGGGTATTTTGGCTATTATAAAGGAAATGCGTGATAAAGCCTCTTCTCATGTTCTGCTTTCTCTCCCTGGCTCCAAAGAGATCTTCCAGGCTCCCCCATACCTTGAATCTGGTTCACAGGCCAGAAATAGCCAGAGACCTGGGAGGAGGGACTTTTGTCTTTCGGTCTTTTAAGCCATGCTTGAATCTGTCAGTACTATCTGGAAGTTGTGGGGTTTTTTTAACTTGTTGGCTGAAGTACATCTCAGTTTCTGGTTTAGTTTTTGATTTAATGCCTCTTTTTTGCTGGTACACTGAAGGCTTTCAGTGTCCCTAGACAAGAATCAGAGCACCACAGCTCCACGTGCATAACTGACAATACTGTTTTCAGCAGATTTTGAGGCTTCGTATTCATTTTCAAGCCAATGATTGTGACCAAGTGTGAGCAAAGAATATAGCCTTAGAGACACCTTCCAGGAGAGCAGGTTGGTCAAAGCCCCATCCAGCCTGGTCCTGGACACTTTCAGGAATGAGGCACCCAAAATTTCTCAACAAGTTGCAGTGTCTCACCACCCTCACATTAAGGAGTTTCTTCCTTATATCTAATATAAAACTGCCCTCTTTCAACAGACATTCAATTAAAGCACTTGATTTTTGTGCCATTATTCTTCAATGTTCCTATCTTGTTCAGGCATTTTTAATTGTGCTTGTTATGGATGATCTGAATGTGCCTGACTCTGCAAGGTAATCTAAAAGTGCAGAAGTTGCTTTGCATGATGAAAGACAACTGTGAGTGATGCTCCCAACAGACTGTCCCTCCCAACTGCCAGTGTTTATCTCAGCTGCTAAAGCACTGAAGAGCTTGTGCAGCTGTAGAACTTGTTAACAATATTACAAAAGTGGAACAAGTATATTGATTCTTCCCCACCCAAGAATTGGTACTTTATGCTGAATCTTACTTTGCTGCTTCTTAAAATTTGGCCACTTGTATCTTTTAAAAACCAGAGAGATGCAGATCTGTTCTTTCTGCGGAAAAATAATTGTGATGTCTGATTTTGTGGAAACTGTTTCCAATCTCATGGGATGCAACTCAGTAAGGAGTTTTGGCTGCACAAGTACAAAAGAACCTAGTGATGACATAGCAGAAGGAAAACTGGGATGAGTCAAAGCATCTGGGGTGAGACTTGAACATGAGTCAACAATGTCTTGCTAGTGCAGCAAATACATAAAGAGGCCTATCTTATACAGGACCTCTGAAATAGTGCTTCTGCTCTGTCTTGCACTGGAAGGCTGTAGCTGGGGAACTGTCCTGCTTTCAGCATTGCACTCCAGTAAAGATGTAAACCACCTGGAAGAAATCCAGAGGAGAATGAGAAGAACAAGCAAGGAGCCAGAGAACTTGCTGAGTTGCAGAAATATTGATGGAAGCTGAAATATCAGTCCTAGAGAAGAGCCTTTCATAACAATTATGAATTGCTGCCAAGAGAGAGACTAACTTGGTCATATCTACTGTAGCTGAAAGAAGAAGCAATTGGTTTAAATTACTGGAAAGGAGACTTAGTTTAAGCTTTAGTAAAAGGTCTCCTAACTTTTCATTTAAAAAGGCAGTGGTATTCTGTCATAGAAGGCCTTTAAGAACAGGTTAGATAAACATCTCTCAGAAGCAGTTTAACTTGATCTGACCTAATTGCCTTGAGGTAATGGGTGATGTACATGCTCTCTTGAGGATTTTTTCAAGTCCTGTTTTCAGAGTTGATACTTCCTCAGATTTATGGTATGAGATGACATGGCTTGGCTTGACTTGCTCATCATGAACAGAACTGCGAAGGCCCTGCAGGGACTTCGTGTTTATACTGATGATGAGTGAAAAGGAGAGATTTCATCCTTCATTAGTTATGTGAGTCTGTCTGACATCACAGAGATGTAAACATCCAGGATCCCTAGAGCTCCATATCAGACTCCAGACTAATAACAGGTGGAGTGGGAAACAGCTGTCCCAGAACACTGAAAATAAGAGGGATGTCTCTCAACAACAGCATATGTCATAGAAGATGATGCATTACTTGGAAAGAAAAATGGAGCTAAGTTTAAAATGGGAATCAGTACTAATGACACCATGGGGTTCCTCATTTTTCTGTTGATTTGATTTTTGACTCTGTATGCTATAAATAACAGGATTTTCCTAACTGAGTGTTGCATTCCCAGCCATTGATCTGAAAGTCAAGCTCTGCAGTTACCTGTAATCTGCAGATTCAGACCCTATTCCTGTTCACAGCTTTTCATCTTCTCTTATATGGAAATAATTTTCCACACCTCAATCAAATCTCCCAGACTGACAGCCTGTTGAACAGCAACTTGACGTTAAGGTGAAAAGTTAAGTTTGAGTTGGTGTTGTGACGTGGGTTTGGTGATGCTCAAGGCAGGCTTTTCTCTTGCTCAGCCTTTCCATTTTGCTGGGACAATGACTAGATAATTATTTTTCTGCACTTATATGCAAGCCCAGGCCTGTGTGATACAACAGCAGGCCAGCTTGCTGGTCACAAACATGAAGAAGTGATAAGCTGAGCCCTTCTGAGCCATGTGAGCTCCAAAAACCTCATGGATTTTTACAGTTTGCTTGTTGATATTTGGAATCCTTACTACTCAAGTTTTAAAGGGCTTTTAAAGGGTTTTTTTTAGGCTACCTCTACCTCAGCATGACAGTGCAGTCCCAGCATCAAAGACTGGCATAGTCAAAACCCATGAGGGTTGTTAGCAGTGTGGATATGCCAGTCAGAGGTCAGCCCTGTCTTTGTGACCCACCCCTGCAGTTTGTGGAGCTGATGTGAAAGCCTGGCCTGTGGACTACAAAAGGGTCACACATTTGTTCTGCTCAGCTGATGCTGAGACCTGGCCTTTTCTGAGCATCCTGGCTCAGCCCCCATACCTCACTCAGCCAGAGGCCATCTAAAGGACCCCATGAAAGGCCTTGCATCTTAGCTTGTGTCCTTGGGCTTATATACTCTCCCTGAGTCAGTGCTCAGAGCCTGCCAGGAGGCAGCTGAGCCTCAAAGACAACTTACTGAATTCAGCAAGCTGTTGGTTGGATCTAATTCAGCCCCAGCAAGATGCTGGAGACCCCCTCTTGAGTGAGGAATATGCCATTTGCATGTGGCTATTTCTCTAACCAGAAGTTTGTAGGAGGTAATATGAAACAGCTGGGATTTTATCTGCTGCCAAGAGACCTGCTGTAACCCAGTACTGCTGCTGTGTGAAGTGGAGGAAGGCTGCAGAGTCTGTAGCTCTATCACCAGACCATTTCAGGGAGCTGATAAGACAGTCCACCCAGCATGTGACTTTCCCCTGAGGCTGTTCCAGGCCACACTAAGCTGCTTTCTTTGGGCTGTCATCACCAAATGAGAATAACACTGGCAGCCAGACTGGCTGCAAACCATCCGTTGCTGGTTAAGAAAGTGAAAATCCTTTCTTCCCAACTGTAAATTCCCCAGCTGTCTTTGCTAAGCAAAATCAGAGAAACGCTTAGTCCACCTGTTTCGTTCTGGACAATCTGAATGTTGGCCACTTTTTTCTAGTGGCCATTAAAATACATTTCAGTTTTAGTATCACATGCTCAGTAACAGTTTCTGTCTAGAACATGAGTTAAAGATGCTGCTGCAGGAGGAACGAGGTGCAGCTAAATCTGAGTTTGGACCACTGCTGAAGCAGAGGCATTGACAGCAAAAGCTCCTCCCACCAAACTGGAACAGCAGCCTGCTTTATGGACGACTTTGGCAGAAGGGCTGGAATCTGGAGTCAAGAATATATAAGCTTTGGAAAAAAGCTCTCATTTCTTTTATTTCAGGTCTCAGAATAACTCTGTCCTCAAAACACATAATGAAGGTGGCTTAGTGCTTCCAGCTAATATAGGTCTTAAAACGATGACCCTATGCATGTTGGCCCTGTCCCCCCCAGCCCTGACACTGCTGTCACAAGTTAAAAAATAAATCAGGACAAAGCATTTGGTCTCTCTCTTGGTTCACTATATTGAAAGCAATACAAAGGCAAAATGAAGGGATCAGCATTTAAAGGTCCAGCAGACAGCCATTGCCTGAGATCTCCTCCTTTTATTCTCAGACAATATTGGGCTCACTCTTCCTCCCTCATTCTTCAGAGTCAAAGCTATGGTAGGGTCTGTTCACTCAGATGTCCATGTCCTACTGGAAGACTTGTTATCAGCTCTATCTTTTGGTTTTTCTACTATCTTCCAGTTTTGTATTTCCTCTTGTGTTTCACTACTTGTGTCTCCCATTCCAAAACCCCTTCCTCTGTCCTGGAGTCAGAGCTCCTGCCAGGCCCTTTAGACTTGCAGCTGTGGGCATCCATGTCTCTTTTTCTTGTCCTTTTCCCACCTAAACTGTCCTTTGAGATACCCTTACTCTCTCACTCAAACAGGATCACAGACTCTGAATAGCATTTGCTTTGATTGGTCATGAGAGTTTTCACTCAGGCTAGTTTTCACATTCACTGAAGCTCTTGCTTCCCTTGGAATATCTTCCCCTTCCTCTCTCTCTCTGGGGAGCATGTGTAAGCAGTTATGTTCACTGCAGATTCATGGCCTGCAGAACTGGGACCTCATAACAGCAATAATTGGTAACAAAACTTTTGCCCTGCTCTGATTTCAAGAGTCAGTAGAATGTGTCAGGACTGGCTGAGCTGCAGCAGGTCCTGCTGTGGGATGGACTGGGCAGCAGGGTGTGGTCTGGCCCAGCTCTGTCTTGTACATTTCTGTGCTCAGGGCTGCACCCCCAACCCCCTTGTGCACCCACCCACACACACATTCACTTGCACATAGGCTGAGGAGTTGCCTCCATAAGTGCTGGGAAAAAAGTCACTGATCGAGATGATTTAATATTAAATCTTTGTTCTGTTACGAGTAACCAGATCTTTTTCCTTTTGTTGCAAAGTGATTTTTTCTCTTGGCAGAGTTCTTTATAGAAAGCTGTTCTGTCATCTTCAGTGCTCGTATTTGCATTTTGGATGTCAATGTTTACACAATAGTTAACACCAAACCTTTACGGTACTGAGGTAAGCTGGGGTCTAATACATAAAATGTACAGTTTCAGATTAATAACAGTTTTGATTTGAAGCTCTGACAATAGACAAGAGAACATATGCTTACATGCTTCTGTTAGCTCATCTCTGGGGAGAACATAGTACAAAGAGAGAGTACACCTGGTGATTCACCCTTCCTCTGAGCTCATCTGTCATCTCTGTAGGCCATGGTGGGCAATAGGGAGCTCTCGTGAGTGAGTGCCACATGTACCCATATACAGTGTTCCTGTATATATGTATACAGGAGCCTGGGCATGTGGAATCACTGAAGATCTGGTGGCACTACTTGTGACGAGGATCTGTGTTGGCCCCAAAGCTCCAGCCATATTCATATTTCCTGATGCCCTTGCCAATTCACCTGGCTGTGTTACAAATTATTTCCTCACCAGTGACAGGGAGTTGCCAGAGGTAGCTACCAGCTGGCACAGGTTCACACTCCCTGCAGGCAAAAGGGGAGCCCTCTGGAAGAAAACAAAAGTTGTGGAAGTTGGTTTTGCAGAGCTGCTACTATTTATAAGACCTGGCTGGCAATAAAGAAAGGAAGGAGGCTGTGGGTAGGGCCCGTGAAGCCTCTCTTGGAGAGCAGCTTCATTCACCATGGCCATGGTTAAATAGTGCCATATGTGCCTCCTTACCTGTCCATGTAACAACAGGTGCTTTCCATAGGATAAGGAGTGAGCATGGAAGTAGAGTAACAAGGTAATTTCCTGGGCACTACACAGTCTATTTCCTGATTCCTGACGACAACTGCCACTGGAAACAGTTGCTCTAAGCACAGTTCTCTGGGCTGAATAGAGGTTGAGCTGGTCCCTTGCTGTGACAGAGAGAGCATCTGTCTCTGTGAAGCAAAGGAGAGGGTATTTTTACCCCTCTCTCTCTCTACATCTGTGCCTTCCACCTCACAAGCTGCTAACTGCCTCAAAGTCACACATTGCCAAAGGTTTCCTCTCATGTTCTCATCAAGTATCCATGAATTTACCTGCCTTCAATTGCAGGTGTGAGAGGAGCCAAGAGGGTGTCCTGTCTTTTCATCACCTTCACTGAAGCAGCAATGAGGCTGTTGTTAGTGTGGTGGTACAGCCTCCTGCAGCACTTAGTAACTGCAGAACTACTAAGATCAAATCAGAACAATCTCTGGAATCCACCTCTTACCAGCTGCAGTGATACAAAATCCTACTAATTAGTTATGCAAACACATGGACAGTACTAAGAAACCTGATAATTTACTGCATTTTCCCAAGCATCCCATCTGGGTGTCATGGAACAGCACTGTTCCCCATTTAAGTAACACCTGCCCAAGCCTCTAAACTACTGTGCAGATGCAGAAGTTTTGCCATAGAAACGGGAGGAACATCAGAGTGCTTCAAGGTGCAGAAGGGAAGGTGAATAAACAGGCAGAGAAAAGAGTTAATCAGCAGGTCCGAAGCAAGAATAGCAAGACCTTTGCCTTCACATCAGTTCTGGAAACCAGTCATCCCCTCTTCCTAATTTAAACAAAGACTTCACGCTGTTGAGGCCACTTCCACCAGTGGCAACTGTTAACACGTATTTGGAAGAATTCTGTGGCCAGCACCTGTTTTGTCTTCTCCTCACATTTTCAAAAATGTGCTGGAGGAAGGAAGCCTCCCCCTCTTTTGTCCCCTCCAGCTGGGAAAATCACATCTAATCTTGCTGCCTTTTTTTCCTGCTGTGTATCCTGCCAAAATTGGGTGTTGTTATGAACTGCAAATAGTGTGGCTAACCCTTTATCAGTGTGGTTTGTTTTTGCTTTTTTAAAAAAACTTTCAATTCTCATTCTGCCTATGAACCTGGGTTTGGCTCATATCCGTTTCATCCCTCTCTGCTTTCAGCCTCGATTCCCGTTTGCTGTCCTACTGGTCTGCCTGGCACCTGCCATCTTGTGCCTGCTGTTTTCATATATGATGGGTGAATGTACTCACTTCTCAATGCATTGGAGAGATCTTAGCCCTGCTGGGTACATAGAATCATAGAATCAGTTGGGTTGGAAAAGACCTCTGAGATCGTCAAGTCCAACCCTTGGTCCAACTCCATGTAGAGGTCTGTGTTCATTCCCTTATGCACTGCATGTTGATGGCATGCAGATATACTCCTGGATGAGCTAAAGCTTTGTTTGTTTTTTGGGCTTCTAGGATGTGTATATTCACATTGCCATTTGACTGCTCCACAGAAACATACCACCAACTTGGAGTGGACAAGGCTGCCTCTGACAGAGACAGCTCCTTCTCTGTCTCTCCAGCTCCCTGTAACAATGTCTGAATAACTAGCATGGCCTCTGCCCACACCTCCACATCTGGCTGCTAAGGACCACTCAGTGGAAAAGGGGTATAATTCTGTTTAACTATGGACTCTGGAGGGTCTTGTATATGTAGACCTCTTTCTTGGGGGCTGATATTAGGTTCTCCCCTTTACAGACAACCCTTATTTCACTCTTCTGTTTCCTGTTAAAGACAGTTCTTGGACAAAAACACAAGGTTCTCCCTTAGGTATTCTTACATTCAGCAGATGCCATGACACAAACTTGCCTATGGTCCTTTAGGGCCTTGCTTCTCTAGAGCTGAAGAGCCTCTTGATGTGCTGGATGTCAAATATGCCTTCTCTTTCCTTCTGTAGAAGACAAAGCATTCTAGGAAGTTTCAAAGGCTCCTTCTTACTCCCCTGACACACACAGTAGAAGTGATGTGTCTGCACATCTTTCTAATTAGACTGCAAGACAGAACTGGCTCCTATTGGGACTGTGGCAGCCCAGAGGAGTTGGTGGCATTGCTGCCATGTCTCTTCTTGCGTGTAGAGGGCCCCCAACCTGGAGTTTAGTCCACCTTTCACTCAAGCTCGGTGTTACTGTGGAAACACACAGATGCTACATAGTGTCAAAACAGTCCCGGACTCTTTATTTGGTGACTTCTTCCAGCTTTTGTTTTAAGTGTGCACTGCTTGCAGGGCCTCTGGGTGTCAATAGCAGCTTTCTTCAGAAAATAGGTTGTTGTGTAGCCCCTGAAGGCTCTCTGAGATATTTTCCTTATGCACATTCACAAACTTCCCTCTTTCCCTCACCCTTTGCAGTGTTCCTGGAGAGAAAGACGCTGCAAACTGAGGAGACTGGAGCCTGCTGTGCCCTTTTTATACTAATATGCATGGAACTGATGCAGTGACAGGATGTCAGTGAAGCCATTGTAAAGGCTAAAATTGTTTCCAGACAAAATGACGGTTGTGGACCTACATCTCCAGTGGCTGCAGAATGCCCTTTCTCTTGCATTAAGGTCATGAGTAACAAGCCTGCCTCTGCTTGTCTGAGCTTTCCTGGGGCAGAGACTGTTTGCGTAGGTGGTGTCCTCTCCTCCTGCATGGCCTGCAGGATGAATCCTCATTTCACTCTCAGTGAAAAGACACATGTGGCTGTGGGATAAAATGTCATGAGCAACAGAAAGTAGGGGAGAGTCACCTCTATTTGAATTTTTTGTGTGCTGTGATGTATTTTGGATAATAGAGACTGTGCCTGAGAATCAGAATCTTATTAACTCTATGTCTTACACAGTATCGGGTACACCTAACATGCAAGGCAAGCACATTTCTACCCTACCTTTATTTTCTGGTCTAGTTAACAACCACTTACAAAATTTCCCTCATTTGTCCTCTTTGTCTTTAAATCAATTGTTTTCCTAGCAGCAGTTGTAGTACCATTTATTGCTTAGACATCTATAGTGATGGGCAGGGGTGCTTACTATTTCTGGCCCAGAGGTATGACCTGTGGGCCATCTGAAGAAGGTGACTGTGCTGTCTCCAGGATGCAACCCTTTCTTTCATGGTACCTGCACACTGTGTTCCAAATTTTGGGAATCAGCTGCCTTCCACCACCCACCAGAGGAAGATGAACTTCTGGTGCCATCTCGGCTGATACGTTTTACACAACTGATGGAGATCAGCCTTATTTCAGAGACTTATATGCCACTCTTCCTCACCTCCAATGTGAGCTGGATACAACCTGATATGAAAGAATACGACTTCAGTTTTTTCAGAGACAATGACAGAGATTTCATAAAATCATAGAATATCCTGAGCTGGAAGGGACCCACAAGGATTTCTGAAGTCCAACTCCTGGCCCTGTACAGGACAACCCCAAAAGTCACACCAGGTGCCTAAGAGCATTGTCCAAATGCTTCTTGAACTCCAGCAGGCTGATGCCATCACCACTGCCCTGGGGAGCCTGTTCCAGTGCCCAACCACTCTCTGAGGGAAAACCTTTTCTTAATACTCAACTTAAACCTTCCCTGACACAACTTCAGGCCATTCCCTTGGGTCCTGTCACTGGTCACCACAGAGAAGAGATCAGTGCCTGCCCCTCCTCTTCCCTTCATGAGGAAGTTGTAACTGTGATGAAGTCTCCCCTCAGTCTCTTCTTCAGGCTGAACAGACCAAGTGCCCTCAGCCACTTCTCATATGGCTTCCCCAGAAGACCCTTTACCATCTTTGCAGCCCTCCTTTGGACACTCCCTAATAGCTCTGTATCCTTCTTACATTGTGGCACCCCAAACTGCACACAATATCCAAGGTGAGGCCACCTCAGTGCAGAGCAGAGCAGGACAATCCTCTCCCTCGATGGGCTGGTGATGCTCTGCCTGATACACCCCAGGATATGGTCAGCCCTCTGGGCTGCCAGGACACACTGCTAGCTTATATTCAATTTGCCTTTTCTCTTGATGTTTCTCCAATAACTCCTTCAAAATTTGGCTGGAGAAAAATGTGACTAGATGCCATAGCTAACTATCTGCTGATACCACATCCACTGGGACGAATGCACACAGCACTTAGCTGAACTTTGCTCAGCTCTCTGTTCCAGTTTCCTTGTTTCAGCTGAGGGCTGAGTGAAGTAACTCTGGGTATACTCACTTGACACTGACCACCATGGGATGAAACCACACATGTACATCCTGCAACTGGAAACAAGTCCCTGTGGGCCACTGCTGTGGCCAGTCACACTGGAAATGTGTTTGTGGCACTTAGTGATCCCATTACTGGCCATTTCAGAAAAGGGACCTTTGAGCCAAGGAGCCTGAGCTCTTAGAAACAATCAAACTGCTGCAGGAGGTCTAAACAGGCCCTATGGGCTGCTGAAATAGGCTCCAAAGCTGTTGGTACTCCCCTGTTAGTCAGCACCGTATTCTACAAGAGAAAAAAACAGGACACAGGAAGCACCAAGACAAGGTGGGAGAATCAAGACCTCAAACCAATGTACTGATAATACGTAGCACTGTACATCACTGTACTGTTACTTACAAACATTAACTAATACATCCTCACAACACCCCTGCGAGGTAGGGAAGTATTATTATCCCTAGTGTACAGATAGGGAAACCGAGGCACCAAGAGGCTAAGTGACTTGCCCAAGATCACACATCAAGGCATTGGCAGAGCCAAGGTAAGAATAGAGACATCCCTTGTTCCCCACACCATGCTGCCTCCCCACTAGACAATGTGGTCTGTCTGGACATGGGGAACCCAAGGGGTCCCTTTGAAAAGCAATGCCTGGACTTGTTGCCTATGAATAATTTTTATTTGCCTTTAATGAATTATTTCACAGTTTTTCCCTCACACTGTACACCATGCTTTCACAGTCCGCTCAGTGCTCTGTGGTAGCCCACAGCCTTCTCCTCTGGCAAGGGGACAGCTCTGCAGGGGTTCATAGGGTGCTCTGTGCTTTCATTAAGAGGATGTTTAGAAACAGTTTCCACTGACGTTAGACTGGGAGCATGTGAGCTCTCACTGGAGACCAGTAACACACACTGGAGAAGCAGGCAGAGGGAACTGATGGTAAAAAGGCTTTTATTTGCAGTCCCCTGTGAAATGACCAGTGGCTCTCTTGGTTTCTTAGCTCTTCCAAGCTCCAGTGATCACTCAGATCAGAAACTCTTTGTCTCCAACCTGCCTGGTCAGGAGTTGTTGTTCTTGGGGTTGCTTCCCTGATAGCTAATAGGCAGTTAGTTCAGAACCAGACAGGTCCAGCATTGCCTACTCCTGGTGTGTGACAGTCTGGGAACAAGGCTGGCTGTAGTTGTGCTCTTTTGCCACAGGGAAGGGGTATTACCATGGTTGGCAAGCAGCCATATCCAGCATCTTAGTCTCTTTTTTTCAAAACTGGTATTCAATGAAGAGCAAGGGAGAGTGGATGGATGAGAAGATGAGGATGAGGCAGAGCAAACAGGAAAATCCACCAAATGAACTTCTAGGAAGGAAATGTTCCCCCTTGGGCACTTCAACTGAAGTGGCTTCATTTTCACAAGGCTTCCTTCTCTCTCTGAGAACATCTGCTGAGCTTCATCTCTGTCAGCTGGATGTATCGTATGACATTGGTATCTGCAGGGAAAGAACACACACATACAGCTACAGTGGTTACACAACTCCCTGAGGAAGACAGACAGGATAAATCTTCATCCTTGGTGCATCATCTGGGGAGCAGCACAGCTCCAGCACTGTGAGCTGGAACAGTACCAGCTGAAAGGGGCTGTGAAACAAACCTTGAAGCTTTGGTTTTGACGAACCTGGTCTGAGTTGTGCATAATTACCATCCCTGTTGATCACAGTCTTGCCTCAGCTAGTTTTTACCTTCTGATTACTCTTGGTCAGCACAACTGAACTCACACAGTTCAAACTATCCAGGTTGTCCTGGCCTGTACTTGTGGAACGGCACATCCTCTGGCTTCCCTTCTTGCATCTCTGTTGTGCCCTCTACTAGCACTGAATCCATGGGAGGTGGATGGGTTTCCCTTCACACAGAGCTATCCACAAATGTGCCAGTGGGCTGTGGCACTGTGGTCCTGGTGTGACTTCTGAAGCTGCCTCTGGTGAGATGGGTCTCCCTACTGAGTGTTCTGCAGGTTCACCTGCATCATTCTGGGCATTCCAGAGGCTGGGATTCAGTGACTAAGCTACTTGCCCCGTTTGGGGCATTCTTAATGAGGTAAGAAGTCCTGTTGTTGCTTGTATCAAACAAGATGCACCAGCATCCTGGGCAGTTCATGCATTAGCATTTCTTACCAGCCAGCACATTTTAAAGCATCCTTTTTAGAAACATAATTGATTTTAGTTGCACAGCCTCCTGGAATGAAGAAATTCAGTTGAGGGGGCAGCCCTGAATTTTAGGCTTAAAATGAAATGGGTGCAGGTGGCAGGTGCCTGACTCACTCCCAGTAGTGTCAAGACAGGGCACACAGCCCAGCCAGGGTCCTGCTGTGCTGCCCACCCCTCACTGCAAACTCTCTGCTCTGTGCCCTTCTAGGCTCCACTAGACTGGGCTCTGGGCACACATCCTGCCACCGAGGTGCACAATTTAAACACCTGCCTGGTGCAGGTGAAAAGAGATAACTGCGTGGGCATGTCAAGAAATCCCACCTGCCTGGGCCCTCAGGGACTAAGCACCTAGCTGAGGGGGTGGAGGTGGGCTCAGTGCATAAGTGGGAAAGGAAAGGCTGCCAGCCCCCTTTGGCTTTCAGACAAAGTAGTGACTGTTGATGGCACAGCTTCACTCACCTGGGAGAATTCCACATGCCTGGAAAGCCTGGGGCAAAACCAGGTGTAGCTGATAGAGGGCAGGAGATGCTCCTATTGCAAGATACCTACAAATCTCTCTGGCAGGTTTTGGCATGTTTTGCTTCATTTTTGAGGGCCACTACTTTACCAAGGAGAAAAATAATGAGATCAGCACTCTTTTTGTAGAAGTGGAGCCCAGACTTGGTCACGTTTTTTCTACCAAATGTATTGCACCATACTAGCTCTGCTTACAGAAGTATTTCAAAGCTACATGTAAATGTTACTGAGGAGAAGACTAATCTCTCACTGAAGAAGTGATCCCCTCCTGCTGGTGTGGAAATAGCAGGTAAGAACAACTCAGATAAGGGGTCAGGCCCATGCAGAGACACTGGCAAAGTTGCTACAGGAACATGCCTCCTGGCTCTTAGGACTGTGCCTCTGACCCTCTGCAGTGTGGCCTAATGCAACTTTAAAGGCAATTTCTGCTTCTCCTGTAGCTTCAGAGCCCAGTTGCTTATCTTCTGTGCAGACACCATGGCCTGGGTTTTGTTCCCGGGACTTCTGAGTCACAGGAATCCAGGGAAGCAGTGCCCGAGTGCAGCTGTGAGCCCTCCCCACACAGCACAGGAAACCATCTCATAGCGGCAGCCCGTGGGATGTCTGAAGGTGAGCTCTGAGCACAGGCCAGCAGACACCTGGGTTTGATATCACAGGTCATTACCAGCTGATGGGCTGCCCTGACAATCAGCCCCAGTGGGAGAGGGCTGAGCAAGGCTTGCAGCAAGGCGCTGCCCATCTTGTGCCAGCCTGTGCACACAGAGATCATGGAGGGCTCCACACATACTTTACATGCCTTAACAGTAGCTTCCCTCTTCCTGAGTAAGGAGGGTTATACAATTATCTTGTATTAGTTTCATCTGCTTTTCTGATTTTTATTTGGAGGTAGAACAAGAAATCAGGCCAAACCCAACCTTCCTTCACCCTGGATAGATAGGAAACAGCCATAAGGGATCTGCTGTGCTGACAGCCCTTTATAACAGTAAAACCCTTTGCTAACTAATTCCTTGTTACCATTCAAAATCTCTCCCACCAAAGAGAATAACTGCCAGTGATTTGTGCCAAAAATACTCCTTATTAGGAAAAAAAAGGAAGAACACACAGAACATGACTGCAATAATAAACAAGTGCTTTTCCCAGTGAGCCTGGTGAAACCTCAGTAAAAGTAAAGCAATCACACTTTGCAGATGGAGACACTGAAAGTGGAGACACTGACTTATTGCCAGTCACGTAATTCTTGATAGTGTTAACTGATTCCTACTGCTGTGTTTTAACAGCCACATCCTTTCTTTACTGTACGTGCTCAATTTTTCCCCCCGAATGCCCTTCAAGTTTTCCATAATCATAAATAAAACAGTGGAACAACAGCCTTGAATGGTCTACAAATAACAGGAAGGAGTCTCTGATGCAGAGCTGAAGGCCAGAACTGGTTTTATATACATAAAGGGCCTTTAGGGACACTTTCTGGTATGTTTTTGTAGCAAGCTGTGGTATTTGAAGTTGTTGCTGTTGAATAAATTAGTATTTATTTCAAGAAGCAATGAGGAATACCAAATAAATAGTACCATGAAGACAGGTGGGTAGGAGAGCACAGAAACATATATTTTACAAATGGAAGCAAAGTGGTTCAGGTAAAAGGAATTTTTCACATCTGAACCTAGTCAAAACCTCAAGGTTAGGATAACTTCTTATTTTCCACTGACTATTTTTTTTCCTGCATATGCTTCTCCATTGTCCTTTTGGCAAGGGCTGAAAACAGAAGGGCACACTGTAAACTAAAATAGGCTAAACTGAGCTTTTAAACACATTTGCTCTGGGAGTGTGGGATGCACAGCTGTGCTGTCAGACTGCCCAGAGCCCATGGCCAAGTGCGGCAGATGGGACCAAGCACCCTTATGGGAAGGGGAAGAGGAAGAAGATCCCAGCACACTCCCAAGTGCACCCTCCCTGATGCTCCTCCAGGGCACAGCCACTGCAGGAGCCCAGCAGAGCCAATGCCTGGAGAACATCAAGCACAGCCAGCACTGACAGCCTCCTCTAGTTCAATGAATATCAGCTCCACCATGCTCTGCCAGGACCCAGGGTCACTCCTGTTTCACATCCAGTTTTCCCTCTTCACTCTCAAGTTCAGCTGAAGAGCTGCTCTATGGGGTTTTGGGGTTTTCTTTGCACATGGCTTCCATTTTGCTTTCTTGTGATGCTTTTTCTTGGAGTATTACAAAATTCCTTTACATTTAAAACCATAGTGCTCTTTTATCTCCCTAGTACTATCTAGGAAATAAAAGCAGCATCTCTGCCTCATGGCCTTCCACCTGCCTTCTGAGTCTGGGCAGGTTAGCATCAAGATGGTGGCTCTGGCAATGCTAAGTTGTTTGGATATACAATGTCATTGCTGTCCCCAAATGAACTGTATGGTTTTGACAGATGGATGGCAGATACTTAACAGGCAATTGGCTGATCTCATGGCAAAAGTTGAAGCATCCTGATGAATGCTTTGTGGGTAAATGTCTGTCTCCTTGATCAGAGCAAAGTACTAACCCTTTACTGAGATGGTGGAAGGCAGAGCTATTGAGGATTACAAATAGTCTCCTGGCATTGCTAAGGGGAAAAAGCTTTTTCTCAGAGTCAGAAAACATAATGGTTGGGATACACTCTTCCTCCATCCTTTCTTCTTCAAAAATAAACTAGAAAGTGAAAAGAGAGGTAGGATCCCCTGCAGACCACCAGCATTCCAGCAATGCTGTCATCTTCCAGGTCATGCTGCAGCCTTGGCAGTGGTTAATCTTTGGGAGCTGCAACCTTGCTGCACTATCCAAGAGTGCTTGAAGGGGAGTACAGCAAAGGATACACAGTGAGTCATGCTCATCCCTGTGGAAATCAATGCAATCAAGTCAGGGACAGACTAAGTCTCATGAAAAGAAATACAAAAGCACTCAATGCAAAGGTCCCCTGCTCCCCTCCCCATACCTGTTGGCTGGCGGGATCTTGCCTCTTTCAGGTAGTAGAGGGCCTTGTTGAAGTCACCCAGGTGGTAAAACGCCACTCCTGATCGATAGAGTGCCTTGAAGTTCTCACCCTCCTTCTGAAGCACTTTGAGGCAGTACTCCTTGACCCGCTCATAATTCACCAGCTCGGCCTGGAGCAGGCACGCTGCAGGGAATCAGCATGGCGGGGAGACAGACAGACAGACAGAAAACATTAGTGCCTTATATCTCCCTGCTCCTGCAATCTACACGGAAGAAGAGAGCAGCTTAGGTGAGGGAAATGACTCAGCCCAGTGACTCAGAAAGGGTGCAGTCATATGGATTGTTTGCCAAACCCAATTGTTCACAATTTAAATACCAGTGCTTCTACTTTTGGCATTGCAAAGCAAAGGGATTGTGTTTACTCCTGGGACACACATACACACATGCATGTGCGTGCACACACATGGAGCACTGGGGCAAAGAGGGAGAACATAAATGCCTCTCCTCCACAGCTCTGGAATGCCATACTATCTCATGGCAGTGTCTGGCTTCATTTGTAGTGACACTGCTTCTCAGAGTGAGGGTGCATCTCGAAAAAATACAAAAAGGCAGTCTAACCATTCTGTGACAAGGAAAAAGGCAGATAAATTAGATCAACTTTTGTATCCAGCTTAATCCAAGGCTCCTTTTATGCAGGAGATCCTGTATGGTGTTTTGCTATAGGAAAGAAGGGTTTCTGCCCTGTTGAAATGCACTGCCAGCAAAACATAAGCCCATCTCATGCTGCATTCCAAGGCAACTTCACAAATGACACAATTTGGGGAAGGAAGGCAGAATGCCACAGCAAAGATTAGTTCCGAGGCTGGCAGTGTCAAGTGCCAGGGCATGGAGAGAAATTTCCATTGGCAGGTGGTGTTTCTCAGTGTGTCTCTGGCAAGGAGGTGTCTCACTGCTCCTGGAAATCCAAGTCATCACAGTTCAGGTGTCACAAATGAACAGCCAGATTTCATTTCTTGCATGGTAACTGCAGCTGAGAGAATAAGACGCTGGGTCAAGAACATGATGCACTTCTTGATCCCCTCCCCCTGTGCCCCTACAGTAAGCCCTACACCCTCTCTGTATCTCACTTTACATTTCAAGAGCAGGAGGTTGGCTAGATGAGCTCCAGAGATTCCTTCCAACCTGAGTTAGTCCAAGCCCATGTTCACTTAACGTGGACAGAATACATTCCTAACCCAAGTACACATTTAAAGCTTATGCAGCTTCCTAGGAACAATCATAAACAGGCTGTTACCAGCAGAATGCTGATGGTGCATATGTGTTGAACAAGGACTGCAGAACTAGCCCCACTGCTGGTACTTTTTTTTAAGTGACGCAGCCATTACTAACCAGGTCTTTGTCCTATTTACTTTAATAATGTAATGTCAGTATTTTAAAAGTTTCTGCCATTAATGTATACAGGTATTTCAAAAGATTCTGGTTGCTTGCTAGTTGTTTGCTAGTTAGAAAAACATGTGTGTTTCTAAAAGCTTAGCGGCATTTCTTTATCCAGAGTTTGTCCCTTCTTGTTTGTCACATATTGATTTTTCTCACTCTGTTTCTAATGGAGCTTGAAATGACTGTGCTTTGTTTTCCTTTATTCTCCAAAGCTATTAAAAAGATGGCTGTGTAAATTTACTACTGGCTTCACCGCCCTGGAAACAGGATTGCTTTGTTTATCTGCTGACCAGTAGCATGTACAGCAGTGGCAGTAGCTTCCTGCACACTGCCAATCAGAGCCAGCCTTACACGTTCTGTGAAACTGCCTTTCAGAGCAACTAGGGAGTGGATTTCAGTCTCTGTTCATTTGTTACTTGCTATTTCCAGTTAGAGTCATAGAAATGACTCTGTGAAAAATGACAGGCAGTCTATTCATATATATTAACTCAATAATTCCATATTGGACTTGCTTCATGGATTGGTTTAAAAGAAAAGACAAACTCTCCCACATCCTGCTAATTCACAAACCCAAATGGGTTTCCACATATCCAGCTGGGTTCTTTCTGTGACTCATACTCACAGCAATGCTTCTGCAGGGCATCCCCACTAACCGTGCTCATGGTGAAGAGAAGTCAGTACCACATAGCTAGAAGGAGAGATGTGTGTTTATCTGAGAGAGCAAGCAGATGGATGTGCAGGAAACAGTTCTGCTGGAAGAGTTGGCCATTTGGAGACCCAGCCTTGGAAGCGGCTGTTGGAAATGAACCTGGAGCGAGCATCTCCATTATAAACATTTAGACATGTGTGTTTTCAGTTCTTGGTGGACTGAAATGATCTTAATCAACTGTGAACCAATGTAAATATTAAGGCTGTTAGTAATTCAACGTTCAGAAATGGAAGAGACATTGAATTCTTGTACTTCCTACCTAATTCCGTAGGGGAGAATTATTCTGAAAATTTGTTGTTTTCCCAAACAGACACGTGCAACTCTGGCTGGGAGTTCGTTTACCACATCAAACACCTCATCACCCCCCTTCTATGTTTATAACAGGCCCCCAGTGAATTCCTCAGAGGAACAGAGCTCACTCAGACAGACCACATCTAGAGGTTTATCCAGATCCTCCTCCTGCTTTCTCAAAACTCAGTGGGCTTGATCCCGCACAGCACCAGCTCTGTAGCTCTTTGGCTATTAGAAGGGTGCCCTTCACTTGCAGATGCAAACCTATAGTCACCCATTCCCTGCAAGTCTCATCATCGTTGTAATACAGCATCTGGTGGGTACACCTCCCCAGCTCAGAAACACTGCTTGTCCTGCTTCCTGCAGCATGTGATGGTTATCCACTGTATTTGGTTGTCATTCTCCATTTGGCAGCTGATTTATTGTGTCAGGTTAAGCAATAAGTAACTCAACTTCTAAAACCATTTATGTCACATAGTGATGAAGATTCCCTATCTACTGTAAAATAAAATAGAATAAAATAATAAAATAAATAAATAAATAAATAATAAAATAAAATAAAATAAAATAAAATAAAATAAAATAAAATAAAATAAAATAGCCATCTTGAAACTACCAGGTGAAATGTGCTATGGGAACAGGGAGAAGGTTAATGCTATTAGCTCCACAGGAGGGGCCCTGTCCATCACAATTCCCAACTGACTGCTGATGTTTAGCAAGGAAATAGAAAATTTGGCTGTTTTTCTTCACAAGAGGAATGGTAAGCCTAGATTTATACATTTAATTTGTGTATTCAAATCTATGCCTGCCAGCTCCATGAGCTGCAATAATCTGAGAGGTGCAGTACAGATATGGCGCAAGGTTGGGTAAAACAAAGATTAAGCAAGCACCTGTCAAGCCAAAACACATCTACACCTTTAACCTTTACCAACAGCTCTGGTTAGCAACGGTGGGAAGTTGTAACTAAAATCTTGGCAGTGGAGGAGTTTGAAGTCTACTTTATTCCACCCTCAAATAATTGTGAATTCCAGAATATCTTTCAGGAAACTCTCTAGGCTTAACCCAGTGCCAGTGACAAACGGTCCATGGCAGCACTTTTCTTCCAAAGGCTAACTACTTTAATTGTTTAAGAAGCATCACTACATTTCTATACTGATTTTTTTGTTTAGCTGCAATTGACTAACCACATCTTTGCTACCCAGAAAAGTTTGTGTTTGTTTCATTGGTATTCTGAGATTCTGATCAAATCACTCCTTCATCTTCCCTTTATTAGTCCTTATAAAGAGGTGACTAGAGTCTCTTAACTAAAAAAAAATAGCCTTATTTTTCAGCTTTCCTCATTTTTATAACTGTTCTCTGAACCCTCAAAATGAGTCCAGCTGAAAGCGCTGTCATTTAGCATCTTACCACAGAAACCTGTCCTGTGTCAATACCTCTGCAGGTTATGCAAACAGCTCAGTTTGGCCCAAACTTTTGGCTTCTCATTTTGGCTGAGCTAAGAGCTAAGTCTGCGAGTAACACATCCAGTTTTTAACATGGAGATTTTGAACAACAATATGAAGAACCTTGATTACATGGCAATCTTCACCAAAGGGTAAATCTGCATGCTAGAACAATTGTCCAGACACTTCCTATACCAGTGGCTAAATTCCCATTGTAGGCAAGGCTCAAGACCCATCCATGTTGCAGAACAATTAAAAGAGTGGGACGAATTACTGTGCAAGCAGCATTAGCATATCCCTACCCTTTGGCATGTTCCTTGGGCTCAGCACACTGTGTTAGTCATAACAGGAATCCATTTGCTGTTGTCCTGGGAGATGAAAATGCCTTTGCCCTACAGGAGAATCTTGGGTTGCAAGTTCATGTTTCACAAACTCCTGTCTTGCTTTCTGTTTGCTGTCACTCAGGTAAGCTGGTCACACCAACTATTTTTAAGATTGCCTTGTGCCTTCCATGGTAAGAGAGGGTCAGCTGCTTATAACTTTGTTGTTCTTTTAAGTTTGTGGACTAAAATATTCCATTTGCAATATCTGCCTTTGATGTCTGCTTTTGTAAAATGTCAGCCAAGACTGTTCAGGTATTTTTGAAAAACAGTGTAGGGAAACATACCTTATTTTTCCCTTGTTAAAGATCTCTGGTGACTATCTCTTTGGATGCATCTCATTCCCTCACCATTTGGCTTTGCAAACAGAAATCTGGCAGATACCATTTGTGTCAAGCAGGTGCCTTCTGTTGTCCCCAAGGTAACCTATAGCTGGCCAACTAATAACCTTCTGAAAACAAAACCCAGTACAGGACTGCATATAGTACTCTGCAGAGATGCAGTTTAGAATTTGGTACCCAAATCCTTTGAATATTCAGTCCACCCAGGGCACAATCTGATCTAGAAAAAGTGGGGATTTGGAAACTTTGAGAACACAAAAATCCTCTTATTGGCTTAACGGTCACAGGAACAAAGAAGAGCAGAAAGTGGAAATCAAGATGCGAAGTGTTGTTTCAGTTATGGCAGAAAGACAGGGAGGCAGATGCTTGCAAGGGGAGGAGACTGCCACTGAGAGTAGTGTGGGGACAGAGGCACAGAAAGGGAGGTGGTGAAAAGGTGTATGAGTTGGGAGCTGAGATCTAGTGAGGAGGCAAAGTCTGGTCAGAGCAGTGGAGTTAAGAGTTTGGGACAAGGTGCTAAGGAGACACAGTGCAGCAGCCAGCTTGGAGGCCAAGAGGAGCACTTATAGCACTGAAATTCAGGCAAAGGAAACCAGCCTCTCTAGCTGTGTATGGCAGCAGCTCCTCTAGCAGATCACTCACCCATTCCTGCTGTAATCACCCTTGACTCGCTGGCAACAAGGGATAGTAACCTGCAGTGCTGCAAGCTTGCCCTGGAAATATTCCCTGGAGACAAACAGGTGTCCTGTACAAGAGGTAATGGTAAATCATGTGGCTGAACCCCTCTCATACACCCATTCAAAAGGGTCTGAATCCAAATGACCTTTGTTTTTTATCCACTCCTTGGAATGAAAAAAACAGCCTGTATTGATTTGCTTGGTTGCAATGCAGAGAGAAGCAGCTAAACATATTACTGCTTAAACTTGAAGCAGATTGTCCCTCTTTACTGTATTTACTCGACTCCATCACTGGAGTTTAACAACCTCTGTGGATTGTTACTCTTTAGCAAGTGGTAGGTACTCCAGCCACTACAAACTCAACCTGTACTTCACAAACTGACAGCGTCATGCCCCAAAATAACCACAATTAAAATCTGCAAAATACTGCGCTTTGGGATATGATCTCACCTTCAGTACAGCAGCCAGCAAGTCACTTAAAATCTGTTTAAACTGCAGAAAGGTGGAGCATATTCTTGCTCTGGTTCTACCTCAGGAAACATGATTGATACTTTGATATTATTGCTTCAAGGTTTTATTCAGACATTTCATTAAGACCTTCACATATCACTGAACAGGCTTTGTTTTCATATGTAAGGCTCAAATAGGGCAGCCTAGCAGAGTCCTGTACTGCAGAAGGCTTGGCATCCTTCATGGTGATGCTCCTCCTCAGAAAAGAGAAAACATGGTGGAGATAAGTTCTGGTTTAAGCATTTGTGAAGAGAAATTATTGGAATATAACAACAACAACAACAACAACAACAACAAACCAGGAGGGGGAAAAAAGAAAAAATGTTTATCTTGGAATAGACAGCAACCGTCTAACCATGCCACTAATGGATGTAGCATTAATCTCTGTGTGCTGCAGACTGTACGTGGTGTTTACAAAAAGCTCATGGGGCTTACAGTGTCCAATGGAAGAATTAAAAGGGATACCATTACTACATGAGACTGACAATGACAGTCATGTCTTAGTAATTTGAATATAACTAACTTGTAAAATAAATCAGGTAACATGTGACTCATAAGATGACGCTGAAAATGTAAAAGGTTATCTTAGTTTAAAAGTCATTTTGGACTTAAACTACTGTAATTTTAATGTACAGCATAAAAAGAACTGTCTACTTGAATGCTTATTCAAATTTTTCTGAAGTTGAAGCTACTGATCCTGAGTCTGCAAACTGCAGAGGCTACATGTAAAAGGCACAGCCCAATTTTTAACCTATGTTTTATCTTGTATTAGATTTTCAGTACAGATTGGCACTAAAAGGAGCCATATAACATGCTGAACGTAAGAATCCTGTACCAAAGGAATAAAGCATCCATATCAGCACAGAGCTCCACATGTGCCATGCCTTTCAAGAATGCAACTCAGCGTTCTTCAAAAGAGTATCTTTTTTTTTTTCAGGGAGATGCTGCATGCAGTTTCACTACTACACTGAGGCACTAACTAGGATCTACAGTTTCCAAACAATCTCTTCCATCAAATATTTTTCTTCTTTCTCTATAGTCCAAGCTTGCAAACAAAAAGGATTTTCTGGCTTCTCCCCAGTAAAAAGCTAATTATAGACAGCTTGATAATGTCTGACAATAATCTAATCATCTGACTCCTAGTTTCCAGACAACTTTAAAGGGATGAAAAGGGAATATTGCAATGACAGTACAACTTTCCAGCCACTGGCTCTCATTTATTCCTCTCCAAGTACCAAAGAGGCCTAAACATGCCCGTATGCTTCTGCTTGCAGGGAAGCATGTAGAAAGCTAAAATCCAAATTGTATGACAGGTTGTCTCTCTCCATAGGGAGGGATTAATACTAAATGAAGTGTGGATCCACAAATATTTGGAGAGCCCAAAGTGGGCCACCTCTTCCAAACTGCCTTCCCCTTCTTCCCAGCCTGACTCTCAATTTGTAAACAGATACCAACTGTTCCTCCCCATCCTGCCATCCTGGCCATGCTCTCCTTAAAATATGTGGCATGGTCTCTTTCAGTTCTCTGCTGCTCCTGAGTCCTTCATGCCTCCTCCAGAAGAAGGACCCTGACTTCACCATTCCAATTAGCTTTTCTAGGAGAGAGGGAGAGAGAAGCAATAGTAGTGACGGAAGTATGCTGATACTTCCACCGTGGAACACACTAAAAGGTACTCAGTAGTTCTCAAAGGAGCTGCTGAGCTTGTGTGTCAGGCTTTCTGTGGCTGACAGCCTGCCTTAGGACTCTGCCTACTGACTCCCCTTGGAATGCACAGGGCCGGTAACAAGGAGGTAAGTAAGAGCTAATATGAGCTGTCAGAACCGATCAGTTTAAATTCAGTCCGTGATAGAGTGATCAATCTTGAAGACAAAAGACAAGGAGTAGGTATCTTGGCTTTTATGCTGTCAAATGACAAATTTTGGCGACATTTTCTTAAGCAAGCTGGAGGAGCACAGTCTAAATGAATAGACTTAATTCTGTTAACAAAATGAAAGGCAACATTAAGTAGGGTTCTGCACTGATCTGTCCCAAGCTCCGTGGTATTTGATATTGTCAATAAAGACCTAAATGACAGACTGCAGAGTGTCTTGTCAATTTGCAGATAACACCAAGATATGAGGAAACAGTGTGTGGTGGAAGGTAGAGGTAAAATTCCAAAGATCCCCACAAATTGGTGGTGTCCTGATAAAAACAGGATGCAATTTGACAGGAGCAAGGTAAATGTCCTACATTTAGGCAGGAAACCCCCCTGCTGTACTTACACAGCAGGGGAACAGCTGCTTGCAGAACAATTCTGCAGAAAATCCACGGAGTACCCTGACAAAAACAAATGGTCCACAGAGGACAGAATTTAAGCCCTCAAGGAGACAGTGAGGGAAGAAAGGCTAACCCTACTCATCCACATAAAAAAAGGAAAAAATCCAACTCTAATGCAAAGAAGGGCATAACCAGGATACCATCTGTTCTTCTTGTACTCAGGAACTAAGAAGAGAGCTTACATTTCAGCTAGGAAAAACTTTATAGCAGTAAAGAGAGAGAAGCTTTGAAAGAGACTGCTTGGGAAAGTTGTTAAGGTTCCTGGACTTCCGAATGTTTAAGAACAGCTCAAGCAAAAGTTATCTCGGATATTGTCTTCTCTGTACACTTGTACCACACCTGCGTATGGATAGAAGGCTCTTGACAGCTCTTCAGTCCCATTCTTGATTATCCTGTGACACTCAGAGCATGAACAATCCTGAGTTGTCCTTGACAGCTGCCACTTAGTGCTAATTCCTGTCAGAAGGTCCTGTTGGAGGATGTCAGACCAACGCTCTAGCAGGACATGTGAACAGGTAAGCATTTAGGGAACAGCTGGCATGACTGCTAGCTTTGGATTTGTGTTTCTGTTTCCGTATTTCAGACTTGTGTAGTTTTGAAGAGCACAGTTATTTAGAAGTGTTCATGATTTCTAAATTATGTTTCTTAAGCTACTTTAAGGTAAGTTTGGGGTGATTCGTGCTTCTGTTTTGTCACAAATGCAATGATATAATGTTGCAGTTTTCCTTCAAAGGGCCAAAGCTTTGAGAAACAAGGAATTTCAGCCAACTTTGCACCTGATCCCCATAGCTTCTGTTTTGAACAAGTATTTTGACCTACCACTTCCTGTCGTTATTGGTCCTTCAAGTCAAAACCAGAGGTTTACTGAAAATTCTTAGCTGTGGTAATATTAAAGCAGGAGTTGAAACCTAAATGTCAAGCAAACAAGAATTGTCTGAAGCCAAACTCTGCCTGTAGCTGTGAACTAGAAAATCTTTATTCTACCAAAATAAAGAGCTTCATGTGGAGATGATCTTCATATTGCATCTTCTAATATCCATGTCTTTGTTTTTTCCCAGAGGTAGGAGCAAAGCCTTATCAAAGCACTGGTGGAGCAAGAGCTTCAGTCAGCTTTTAACTACTAGATAATCTTGATGCAATAAATACCAGCTCCTACTGCAACCACATTAGAAGAGATGGAAGTTCCTTCTGTTTGTTTTAGCCAAGGCTATTATTGTTGATCTCTCAGGTTAAACACCCTGGAGGTTTCCTCCTCTCTGACTTAATCTAGTAATCTTTGACCTGTCTTTATCTTTTGAAATCAGTACTCATCTAGTCCAGTCTAGTTCAGTCAATCAGATATGCTTGGCCTTCAGATCTGTTCCAGTTGCTTTTTATTCCACTGCCTCTTCCTTGCCCTTTGCTTTTGTTCACCTTGTGTTGCTTTACTCTCTTACTGTGGCACCTTCTCTACGTCTTACCCTTTCCTCCTCTGGCCTCCTGTTGCTAGTGGTACCCACTGAAGGAATCTTGTCTCTTTGAGTTGTCTTCACAAGGCAAAAGTACACAGACTTTTGTAAGAGAGCAGCAACACCAGACAGCCATCTAGTAAGTGGCTGGTGTTCAACAGCAGGCCAGCTCCAACAAGTGCTATCAAATACTCTATGATTCTTACCAGAATATATTAAACAGTGAAATTTAAGTCTTAATGGAATGATGGTGTTTTTTAAAAACTAATCTGAGACAAGGAGAGGATTTCTGTAAATAGAGAGACACTTTGGAGGAAGTGGTGGATTTCAAGCTGCCGTCTCTACTGAGAAGTGCTCGCAGTGGTTCAGACAACTGACAACAGTAATGAGAAATGCAGCTGGAACTGCCTGAAGGCTCTCAATGAAGTCACAGACAGTTGTGCATGCCATGATTGCCTCAAGCCTGGCTTACTGCAGCATGCTCAGTACTGCAAGCCGTGAAGATGTGGCTGCATAATATCTGTGTGCTGTGCCCTGTGGTGGCTCACAGTTCACCTCCCAGGACACATGGAAGAGTTGGCCATTGCAGAGTCTGCCAAGGCATGGAGAGCAGGCTTGCTCTGAGGCCACCTCCTTGTGTTTCCATTCCATGTATAATTGGTAGGGACTGAAATGCTTTTGGTTTTTCCTTGAACTCTTCCTAGCTGAAAAGAATCATCTGGTAAGATGGAGATGTCAAATGAGGAGGAATATTTCCTTCATTAAATTAATTAATCATTCACATGCTTTATCCAGGTCTAGTGTAGCCTAAAGCCTTTCTATTTTAATGATGTTTTGAAACAGAGAGAAACCTTTATGGCCTCTGTGGGAGGGATGGAGAGAAAAACTGACAGAATCAAAAAGGCAGAGGATGCTCAAGTCAACTGTTTTCTAACTGAAGCGGGAAAGGTATAAAACAAAGCCTTCAACCTTATTTTCATTAAAAACGCATGAAACATTGCAGAGAAGAGTGTTTTGTCAGGAACAGTGAACTAATCCTGGCTGTGCCAGGCTGTCACCTGCCTGAGCTTTGACAGACTACGTAAAGGGAGTTTAAGTGTCACCCTTTCATGTAGTTGGGCCTCTAGTGTCCTTACCTCTTCCCTGCCCTCCATTTATACCATACAAACTTAGTATCATTGATACATCTGTCTCTCCATCAAATCTAATTTGCCAACAGGTTTGAAAGTTATTGAGAGGGGACTGACAGGCAGACTGCAGAAAACATACGTGCTTATGACTCATTTCCTTTCGAAATGAGGCTCAAAATGAATAAATTGAAGACCAGAGGGATGATGCAGTATGTTATTTCCTTGAAAAAGTGGTTTGAACTGTGCAGGAGCATAAACCAATCCTCTAATAAGATGTCTACTCTTTAATATTAGCTGTGGCAAAGTGCTTCAGGTAAAGATCTCAGGTCACTCCCAAAGCATTCATAAACCACATCCATGCAATGCATTGCTTGTAGTGACAGAACTAGGCAGGAGTGTGTGTCTTACTTGGGGTAACTCCCACCCCAGCTAGAGAGGCTGCTTCCTGGCACCATGAACACTAGAATCATTATACTGAATCAACACAATTCTCTGTCTTGCCTGTACCTTTTTGGTTAAGCTAAGGAAAGTGAAGATACAGTAAAAGAATTATATGATGGCTAAAGAGGCTGAAATGGGTTCTGCTGACAAGCATATTGGTCTGCAAAGAGATCACTAGTAGAATACCTCAAGAATTAATTTCAGAATGGAGCTTGTTTAGTGTTTTATTAATGCCCCTATGTAAAAGTCAGAGTGACCTACTGACTGTCAAGTTGAAAGGTACTGTCAAAACGGGTGAGGATGACAATGTGATAAAAAAAGAACTACATGACCTGGTACACAGCAGTAAATTTATTCGGGATGGAATTTGGTGATACAAAATTTAAGACTATGCACTTTGGGAGTACTAAGAATTTTTGCTAGAATTTGTGAGGAAACAACTGGAGAGGAAAACAATGTGAATATGCCAGTTGATCACAGAATGACTGTATCACTTATGTGACATGGCTGTGGACAGGGAAATGAAAGTCTCAGAGAAGTTTATTCAAAAAATCAAACCAGTTAGCAGTGGTTCTGAAGCATGAAAAATGTAATATTTGCTTTACAGTTTTTATCCTATTTAATTGGGCAGAATTGTTCAATTAGTTGTATGTCTAAGCCTTCTTTTCTAACCTTTTTAGGTTCTTGAACTTCATGATACCTTCTGGCACTGTACTCCAAGTTAATCAGACCTGGGGTTTAAAAATTATTTTGTATTAATCTATTAATTTAATTTACACCCTACTCCATGAGCAAAGTTCCTAAGCTGCCTTAGTTTGAGCTCCATCACAGCAGGTAGAGAATGTAAAAAGGAAAACGAACCCATTTGCTCCGTATTTCCAATATAGGTGAGGATCTTATGCTGCTCTGGTTTCCTTGCAACATGAACACACTATTGTGTCTTAAGCAATTAATCACTGAAAAGCATTTAAGAAGATAGTAATCTGGGATTTAAATTACGCTAGTATTAAAAATATATGGTAGCTAAATGAGTTGAGGCTTAACTTTGCACCACACTGTTTGTTGAGAGAATCATTGCTACAGCCATGGTGCAGAGATTCCGATTTGATTCTCTTTGAATCACTAGACAAGAAAAAAGCCTCTTTGCAGAACAATGGCTAGGGCTGACTTACGATGGTTTTCCAAAGCATCCTGACAGATTCCTTCTGTTGTTCTTTCAACAGGGGTAATGACCTCCCCAGGCAGCTCCTGTTTGGGAGAGGCTATGGCCATTGCATGAATTTATTCTCTGAAAGTGTGGATGAAACATCATCTTTCTTCCCTCTCCCTCTCTGGGAGCAGGACTGAAGCACAGGAATGTGAATTCTCACAGCTTCTTCCCTGCAGCTGGTTAAAAGATTGTTCTTTATATCTTAAAGATACTTTTCATTTCAGAGTGAGTTCCTGGATTGTATGGTCACTGTAGGGATAATAGCATACTGGAGGTAGATGTTTGTTAATCACACTGCTCCAGGAATAGACAAAGGAAGCACTAAAAGTCTGACGTAAATTTCCAAATCCCAGACACTTCCTCTGCTTTTAATTTGCTTCCAGGAGTAAATTTCCTCTCCCATACACTACACTGGGGAATATGCAGGGCAAGAATACCCCACTGCTTGCTTTGTATTCTCCTCTCCTGCTTTAAGTAGCAGTAAACTGTCTGGAGTTCAGCCTCTCACGCTGGAAAAGGCCAAAGATAAGCAGCATCCAAAAACAGGCCGATTTGAAATCTGTCTTTACATTCTAGGCTAAGCCTTACAGACACATCACATGGGTAGCAAATTTCCACCATTGCCTGATTAGGTTCTACTAAGAGGGCCCTGAACCCTCTTGCTTTACAGAATAAGGTGACTTATAGCAAGAGTAAGGTGACTTACACTCCAGGTACCTCAGTTCAATTTCAACAGGTAGGAAATGAGCTCTTTAAATGTCCCTGCTGTGGTCAGGCCAGAGGCATGGAACATGACAGTTGTAATCAGGGCATCAAAGGAGCTTTGGAATCAAAATTTGAGGAACACTAATTTGGTGGTGCTTTGCTGGCTGACCCAGCTGCTTCTTTCCAGCAGCTCCCAGGCAACTGCATGGATGGCTACATTAGCAGAGTTTTGCTGTCTGCCACTCTGATATGAAAGGAGTTGCTGTTGCCACCGATGCAGAACAATCTACATGACAGCCCCCTAAACTGGCAGCAAGTAAATGCAGTAGGCAGTGCTCCTACTAAAGAAAGAAAGGGAATACTGAGCAGTGGCTGTAAAAGTATCTGCTTTAGTGAGGCAGAGATTTGACCTGTCAAACAGGAATGTGTTTGAGAAGGAAAAGTGCTGTAGCCTTGCAAGCAACCAGCATCCTGCATCCTGAAAAGCTTATGCAGCAATGTAAGGATGGGGTTGTTCTCTGCCTCTAGGGATATGTAAAGGGCTGCAGTTCCTGCCTTGCTGATGGTACACGTGAATGAACAGGACGGAGCTGTCACGATAGTCAGGAGTTTGGGACACAGGACTTGTCAGGCAATTATGGTTTTGCTGGCAAACATCCACAACTCGTAGAGGTGCAAACAGCCTGAATTTTTTTTTTTTAACCCACACTCCTTTTGGGAGGCTGTTGCAGAACCATTCAGTGGTGGGGACTCACACTTCCTAAAGCTTTCAAGGTAACTATGTGCTAATCTGATGGGCAAAGCTGTGATCATGGCTACACAGGACAAGCATGGGATAAAATTCACGCCCCTGACTGGAAGAGCTGGTAATTTTATCAAGGTGAATGACAAAGTGCATAATGGAACAGTCTCATGCTTGCACACATGCACTCCGTTGCTGAGAGGTGGTCCTCCTTGTTACACTAAGCAGGTAACCAGCACCAGCTGACTGCCTTCCTGCGAGAATCACAGCACCCACAGAGGGGTGAGAGGACCTCACTGGCAGAACAGAGATGGGGCATCTGGGACGGGACAAAGCTTGGTGTGGGAGATCATAAAGTCTGACAAAGCTGCGTTGCAACTGTGAGAGGGAGTAAAGAAATTCAAAGGGTAGAGGCATGCACTGTGCAGAGTCTCAACTCCTGTGCCTAGAAATAAAATGGGAGAACTGGGTACACAGGACAAAGACAAGGAGAAGCAGATGGTGCTATCCAGCCTATGAGCCTCAGGGCAATGGTGTGACAAGAATTTTGGAAAGTGGGGAAAATGGGGCGGATTTTGAAGTAAAGATCATGACATTAGCTATTGCATTGGGATCCTAACAGATGAGCTCTGGAATGTCAAGCTATGATGGCTAGAGATCACTGCTCCCAGCTGTCACTTTTGCCATAGGTTATCAGAGAGAAACAGTAACTGTGCCTAATTCATTTCCATGAACTGCCTTAGTACTGTTTCTAGTGGTGTCCTGAAGTCTGAATGGCTATACAGAGACTGATTTTTCTGCTCCAGCCCGACATTCAAGGGACACCATCTGCAGCTGCCTAGGCAAGTGTAAAAAAACACTACTACCACCTCCCTACTACTGCATACACAAGCAAAGTCTGCCCCAGCTGAAGTTACCTTCAGCAATTCCAGCAAAGCTTTCAGGAACTGCACTGACTCTACAGCCTTTGTTACAGAGAACAGAACAGTAACACTCTGTGCCACCTCAAGAAGCTTTACCTGCATTCATCCATCAATGTCCTAATCTTAGTTTCCCATCCACAATGCAGTGCAGAAATAAAAAAAAGGAAGACAGATTCCTGAGGAGCCATTAGTAATAACTTTCTAGTTAATGATAGTTAGTATTGACTCCTTTTCAAAGCATTTTTAACCCTTGATATTAGTCACTGGAATGGTCGTCTGACTAAGCCGAAACCAGAATTAATAAACAGCTGTCTTCCTTCTGTATCAATTTCTCATCCATTAAGTGAGAGAACAAAGAAGAAAATAAATTGCCAGTAATTTGTTCCAAAAGTTTATTATGTATTTTCTACTTTTCTTCATTTTGTTTCCTCAGTTTCATAGTCCTTTGTAAGTTATTTTCTGTGAGATGGCACAATGTCCAGAACAAACTGGCAACATTTACACCTCCCCTTTTATTTATACTATTTACTTTATCATCCTAAAATCCTAATGTGAGAACTTCCGATGATCCTCCCTTCTCGGAGCCTCAATTGCCATGCTAGAGGACACTGACGAGGAACTTGGGACGTGCTGCTGAACTGATAAGCAGTTCTAGGAGAAAGGCTGGAGAAAGATCTGGAGTTGTACTGGAAATTTCTGGGCGTGAGCCACAGCGAGAAGAGAAAGATCTCCACCTGCTGAACCATGCAGAGGTGGCCAGCTCCCAGAAAAGGTGGTAACTATGGAGCTCATGGGTGCATTTAGCAATAGAATTGACCCAGAATTGATTTTAATACTGGTGCTTATTGAACCAGCTGAAACATCTTCAGCACAGCACTGATGGAAAGGTCTAAGGGGCTGTGACTCATTGCATAGCTTTTGCTGGAGGAAAATTTAGGACAGCATATCAGAAGAAGATGGAATAAAGCAGGAAAGATGTGCTACTGCAGAAGTCTGAGAAAAGAGTGGTATTCTCAACAACCAGTACTCTTAGGTAAACAAATTACCCACTGCTCTGTTCTTGGAGAAGGTTTGTGGGATCTCAGCTCACTAGGACTGCATATCCTCTGGACAGTCTGGCATGGGGATGTATACATTCTCAGTACTCTGTTTCAGGCAAATGGTGACAAGGTCAGCAGGGACAGGCTTTTCCTCATGCAAAGGGAATTAAACATGTGGTAGAAGTGGCTGCAAAAAACCAAACCAACACACAGAGTATCAAATTTTTAAAAGGCTTAGGATGAATAGTGACACATACAGAGAAAAACATCTGCCTCAGCAAGAGAGATGCTGTCAGACATACATCACTTAAATCAAGTTTGGTGGCTGCTTGCTACCCTTTCTCTCCTTCTCCCCCTCCATCATCTGGATGCACTTCCATCCCATCCTTTCAATGCACAAGAAACTCCCTGAATAGGGAGAATTTTGTTAATTCTAAATAAAAGGGAAAAGGTAAATACTGAGTATATCTAAAGAGTAATTAATGACAACGGCTTGAAATCCCACATCTTTCTTAAATATATGTCAGAGTTTGGCCCTATCACTAATAAACCACACAGAGTCATCTGTGTTTACTCTCTGCTGCAGCTGCTCCTACCTGGGGCATTTACTGCATCAGTCCTGTAAAGCAAGATGTTTCCATGCACCCTGGGCTGGGCAGATGTATCTAAACAACGAGTGTCAGGAAATGCCCCCACACCGATCAGTGAGAATGCAGACCACATCCAGCTGCTCTGTTTGCTGCTGTCCCTCCTTCCCACTCAGAGGGTGTTTTTTTTTTGTTGATGCAGCACAGTGAAAAAAATCACATCAAGCAACAATCCAAGACTGCTTTAACACCCACAGCACCATGTGTCCTAGTAGAGTCTGTACTTGCTAACGGCTATATGCTGGAAAGGGCTTTTAGCAAAGAACTCCTTATGACGTGTCCTAGTGGGTGGTCAGTGGAAAGTTTTACCAGCTTTTCTCATTTTTAGTTAATTTTTACTTGGATTAAGTATTACAAGTATTTTTACTCGGATTTCTCAGTGGAACCACTGATCAAAGTCCATGCAACTGCTAAGAACTGGAAGTAGTACCTACCCCAGCCCAAGGGTGCTTGAAGGTCCCCATGCTGCTGGAAGTGCTGTCTTGTGGGACTGTCACTATGACATTCACATAGTCATATGACTGATACCAGTGCACATTTCTGCCAATGCAGGACACCAAACCTCATTATCCAGGATGAGGTGTATCTTGGAGGGCTGCATTTTTAATACTCTGTACAAGTATGTGTACCCTCTTGCCAAGACTTGAATAGTAAACTAAAGATAGCTGAATGAGAATATAAACATGCTTCATTTAATTTACATTCATGTAATTAGCAAAGCCTTACAGTACTCCCAGGAGGTCATAAATGCAGATGGATAAACTGAAGTTTAGGAAAGATTTGGTGAAGATAATACAACTGGTTAGCACAGAGGGGGAGGATTGGAAACCAGATCCCCTTGCACCACTCAGCATCCCCAGATCTCTCTCTGGTTCCATTTCTCCTGCCAGGATTAGCTCTAGAATTTCTGCACGCTTAGGAAAATCAACACAGGTTTGCTTATCACACTGCAACATTCCCTCACCAGAAATGCTTAAAACTATGCCTACCCTTAGCATTTTCCAGCTCTGGAATGACTAGGACTTGTTCCTCTCTGCAGAGCAGTCACAGTCCTTTTCATACTGTAAACTTTCAGGCGGTAATGTGGAACAAAATAATCATTGTGTTTAATGGTTGCATTTGTAGTTTGTAAATGACTCCCTATCTGCGTTCAGTACCTAAAGCATTTAAGCTTCTTCCAGATCAAAGATGCTGTGGGAGCAAAAAGGAGACCAAGACCTGACGTGTATTTGGCCAGTTTGCTTTTCTGCAAGCATTCTTTGTACATTCCTCTGTTTTTTAAAAAACATAAACCACTAACTTGGAGAAAACTCAGTTAATGCGCCATCAGGATGAGATTGTGGCCCCTGTTATTTTTCAACAGGGCTGAAAGAGGCAAAAAGAGGTCAAGTGACTCCCTCAAGGTCAGAGACCATCCGTGAGTCATAAAGAAAGGACTGTTTGCCTTACAACCCTGCATTCATTCCGCAGGGCTCTGTCCTGCTGGTAGGCTTTTTCTTTGCCTACCCTAGCAATTTCTGGGAGCCTTGGCCATGCCGCTGCTCTTGCCTCTGGTGACATTCATCAGAATGACTTGTGGTAAAATGAAGGGGCATTGGCAAGGCCCGTGTACGAATGCAGCAGCCTTGGATTTTGCAGATGTGAGGGGGAGTCCCTTTAAGGCAGAACTCTTGGAGTTTAAACTGAAGCCCAGCTGGTAGCTCAGTGAAAGAAACACAAGCAGCTCTGCCAATGGCACGGGGTGAAAATCCTAGGCTGATTTAAAATAATAATTAAAAAAATCACAAGAATTTAAAACTCAGAAGATCTGTGATCCTTTGAAATGGGCTAAATAGTTTAGGCTGTGAGGGTGCCACAAAGCTCCACAACAGGGGACTTTAGAAAACACACCAAATATTGTGGGACTTTGATCAAATATGAGAGCTGGCCACCACACCTTACAGTAGAATTGCCTGTTGAAGCTACTCTGCAAAAGAAGCAAAGCTAAGCAAGAATCTCTGAGCACGTTTGTGCCTACATTCACCTTCTGCAGGCAATGACAGGCACTGACAACAGTTTAGTCTTTGCCCACATGCTCCTACTCATGTAATCCGTCAGATTTAAAAGAATAACAAACAAATCACCCCAGCTCTTATCCATGAGATTGCCCCAAATCCCTTCTGGGTGTATTTCTCACCTACATGCATATTTACCTGTAGTTGACTCTCTCCTCTGTTACGCTGCATCTAAACAAGTGTGTGTGCATCTACAGTTGTGATGCAAAGCATCTCTGACAGGTGGATGTGTGGTGGCCACATGAAAAATGACAGTGCAAAAGCAAGGTGGGCTTCTTGAATGCCAACCTTAGCGAGTAAGCGGAGGTGCTAAAAGAACTTGGTAATAAGGCCACTGAGATGACAGCTGCTAATGCTACCGGGCATACTTCAGAGCTAAGTGAAAAACTGCCTTCTCTAGAGTCAACATGCACTGCTGTTATGCTTTCTGCACTGTAGATTTATTTATTTTAGAAACAGCTCTAGGCACCCAGTAGTGCTCAGAAGCAAAGCTAACCACGTCTCCTCTCCTCCTCAGGTCAAGTAACACTGACTTCAACTCTAACAGTATGTGCTGGTGCCTCTGCTAGAGCTCACTGTGTAAAGAAACTGGTGCTGTCTGCTGCATCACACTTAGAAAATAAAAGTCCCATGGTTGCGCCTCTTGAAGTTGTTATTTGATAGGTATACTAACCATTGTTACATTTCTGTGGAAACTCCCGCTCTCCTCTTCACTTCAGCCATGAATTCACAGATCCTCCTGCTAAAATGGGAGCTCTGGAACTGGGCTAAGAGTAACTGCAATTCCAGTTTAACTGCACACTGCCCTCTCCAACATGAAGGGCATTTCTTCAAAATTGCTTGCAGACAGCCCAGCAGACCCACATGAAGCTATGCATTTCCAAGATAAATGCTGTTCTCTGCTCTGTGCATGCCATCTACTGAAAACATGTGACAGCCGTCTGTGCAGAATGACAGCTTTACCTACTGTGAGGTTATCCCAAGAAAGCCACTGTTTGTAATTCCAGGGTTAATTATACTCATCTCCTCCTGTGTTCATACTGGTTAAATTTAGGAAAAAACCTGTTCATATCTAGGTTAAAGAATGGAGCATGTTTCTCACACCAATTGCTACTGCTGACAAGATCAAATACAACCAACAAAGACAAAAATTCCTTGCACAAACCCAAAATGGTAAATAAACAAGCTGGACAATGACCATAACACAGGACAACTTTGTCAGCAGGAGCCGACACGTTTCTAGCAAGTGGAACTTGTGTACTCGGCAGAAAGTGCCACAGAGGCAAATTCCATCCTTCCCTCCCACTTCATTTACCTTCTACCTACGATGTCTCATTTGTATCTAGCTATTGTCTAAGAGCCCTTTTTCAAGCCCAGGAACTCACCAAGCTACATTGTTCAGAGCATTATAGGCTCTTTATATAACCCTGCCAATCTAAATGATCCTTGCCAAATACAATGGATTTTAATAAACCTGCGAAGAGAAATTTGTAGAGACAAAATTACAGCTGTGCAATTATGGTATCACTCTGAGATCTCACTTGCCTCTTCCTCTATGCAATTTCAATAGGCTTTTGAAGGAACAGTATTTGGAAACATGATGAAAGGGAGCTAAATTGTGCTCCCTATTAGATCCCAAAAGGCATGCTGAATGTAAGAGATTGGCATGCATTAAGACAAGAGAGGGTGCTGGCTTGGTGTTTCAAACTATTGGCTTAATTCTGCATCTTTTTTAGCACCAGAGAACAGGAAACAAAGATCACCAACTCTGTCTAGGAAGCCAAAAGCTAATGTCCTGATTTTCGCCATTTTTTAGACCTAAGGATACAAAGGGTAATGAGCAACCCTTCATCCTTCTGGAAAATAGCAACTATCAATGTTGTTATTTTGTGCACCTTGTCCACATTATGAATGCTTTCTTCCCTGTACATACCTAGGCATAAGTTTTTGTTTCAGAGATGCTTGGAATGAAAAAAGCCATGTGCTGCTGCAGACCAAAAATAACCTCTGATCCTGCAGTTCTTGTTTGGGTAAATCTTTTTGAAGTCAACAGGAGTTCTGTTTCTGTAAGGACTGACTACAAAGTAGTTAAACCCCCTGCCCGTCCCCTCCATCTTCCTGCAGCCCTTCTAAACAGATGGCAGGGAGCAAAGAGAGGGATGATCAAATGTCTACTGACCACAGTGATGACTGGCAGCCAGCTAAAAGCCAAGGCTGTGTTTCCTTTCAGTTTTGAGTGCTAAGAGACCAAAAAAATCTTTTTATATCTGGTAGAACTATTTGGAACTACTGCAGTAGCGCCCAAACCCTTCTACTTCCTTACATCAGATGTGGTGGGAGTCTCTCTCTGTTGTACCGCTAATTACAGGCACCAGAACCGGGGCTGTGGTGAAGGGACTGAAGGACATCTGGGGCTGAGGGCACAGGGCACAGGCAATCTCGGCCACTCCACGAGCCACGAGTTCTGTCACCGGAGCGCCCCATGCACGCACGGCCGCCCTGACACCTGCACAGAGGGGGAGGAGGGCACGGGATGGAGCCGCCGGGGGAAGCGCCGGGGCCGCGGGCGAGCCCGACGGGCGGGAGCGGCGCGGCCGAGCGCCCTCGGCAGCGGTGCCCGGGGAAGCGGGGAGTACCCGGCCGTGCAGCTCCGCCGTGCCCGGCGGGAGCGCCAGCGCGGAAAATGGAAGGCGGCGGAAGGGAAGGGGATGCGGGTGCGGAGCGGCGCGGCAGCGCTGCTGTGCGAGGGGGAAGGGAGGTGTGCGCGGCGCAGGTGGGGACCCCCGGCCGCGGCCGCGCTCACCTGCCAGGCTGTTGTAGCAGTCGACCTCGATGGCCTCCACCGCCTGCCGCTGCTCCTCACTCAGCCCCGCCGCGGCGGCGGCGGCGGGAGGGCGCTGCCCGGCCGGCTCCTGGCTCAGCAGCAGCAGCAGCGCCTTCAGCTCCAGCAGGGCGCGGTGGTACTTGCCGATGGCCTCCCGGAATTTTTTGTCCTTGTAGCACTGCGCCCCTTCGCTCTTGAAATCCAGCGCCCGCCCGATGAGCTCGCCCGGCTCCGCGCTGCCCGCCGCCGCCGCCCGCGGCTGGGCACCCCCGGCGGANGCCCGGCGCTGGCGGGGCGGCGGGGGCGACGCCGGGACGTGCGGGGCGCCGGCTCCGCGCCCTGCTCCCCGCGCTGCCCCGGCGAGGGGCGGGGGTGCGTGCGGCCCCGCAGTTCCCCGAACTGGCCGGCCCCACAGATCCCCACGCGCATCCCTCTCTCCCTCCGACTGGGCTCCCTCCAGACCCCACAGCCGAGTGCTTGCTGCACCCTGTGCCTTGCCCTCCTGTACCTGAGGGTCTCGCCTCCTATCAGTGGGCTGGGATCCCACCTCCTCCTTTTTCTTCCTCACCCCAGTTTCCCCATTTCCCCTCGCCTCTCCCAGACCCCCATCAGTGGCCATCCACCGCCAACACCTGCTCATGGTCCCTCAAGATGTTTTGATGTGTGTATTCCATATCGCTGGGCAAATGAGGGCCAGGCAATGAAGCCTCCTGTGTCCTCTGCATTAGGGCAGCAAAAACCAAGGCCCAGTAACTGCCCTGGCACGAGCCACTCAGGAACTTTGATTTTCCTAAAATGCATTTTCCCATGGGCTGCTGAAAGATGGGTTGATGCTCACTGATGCCTGGAACATCTTCTGATTTGGGGGTACCAATGGGGAGAGACTCTTCTCCTGCAGACAAACAGCAGAACTGTATTCAGCACCAGGCATTGCTTTGTTAGGTCAAGCACCATGACTGCATTGATTATTAGAACAGTTTGGTGTATTTGGGTGCATTGTACCAAGAGATTTTGTAGGTTGTACCTCATGCTTAAAAATTAGAGGACGGGTGAAAACACGGTGAGATTTTTTTCTTCCTCCAGAATATATTGGGAGGCATCTTTCATTACCCATGCAACTTGTGCATGGTAAAGATGCAGCTGTGGTGCAATGTGTTCAGTCTTCTCTCTGCAACTAGGAGGACATTTGAAAATGGAGATTTGAGCTTCTCTTTGAGATACGTTCAGCCTACTGTGATGGCATGTGGTGCTGCAGTGCTGGGCAAACTGGGATAGCTGTGTAGCACAGCTCCATGTAAAGGTATCAATGTGGATCTCGGATTGGTGCCTGCATAATTCCTTCTTAGGAGGGCAAATAAGTTGCTTACCCATTATTCCCAATTATTATTACCAATGCTTTATGCATTGGTAACCTGAGTCCCTGCTGCTAGGTTTTTGAACATTGTCAAGGTTGTGATCACAGTGTGGGACAGTCATACATCTACTCACTTGAATCCAAGAGCCAGAGCCTCAAGGAGAAGCAAATAGCACCATACTTAGTGTGATAGAAGTACAGTCTTGTAAATACTTGCATGAGAAAAATTAGAGCTAAGATATTTAGCAATGATTACATGCTTTTCAGTGCTTTCATTTCCAGGTGCTCTACTAGAAACATCTTCAAGAAATCTTACTTTATGGTACTTCAAGCCAAGCATGAGATAAATTACTTACAAATCTTGCTCAAAGTACATGTGATCTAAAATCAGGAAATCCTGCGAGGTGGGTGTGGCAGTGGTGGATATTAGTCAGAGGAGCTAGAGTGGAATTTGTGTGTGGAACCTAAATATTAAGGAAGAAAAATTCCTTTGGGGACATTTTAATCTGTCTGCTAGCCATATTGCACAAAGTTTAAATAATTTCAGAGGTTTCATTGTACCATTATTGATTACTGCTTGAGAGAAATCACAAGGACAATGTATATCTCTTGTGCTGGAATACTGACTTTGCCAGAGGAAAGGAGGTTGCCATAGAGGATTAATTGCTCAGATCTGAGCAGCTGCAGAAGCTATCAAAGAAGGGACTGTTTTCTTGGAGGGTGGTGTAGCAAAGTCACAATGCAAGTTAATGTTGCTTCCCTTTTTCAGAGTTTGCCTGAGCCCATGGATATACATGGTATAAAGGGCACTGAGAAATAAGTGACTTTTCCTTCTCTCCCCCTCTTCTGCTTAAGGAATCTTTGAGATGTCTTCCTCTGATTACTGGTCAACAGCGGAAGTCTGAAACGAGCTATGAAAAGTGGAATTTTCTTACCAATATGGGTGCAAATGTGGTCAGAAATGGTCACAAAATATTGATAGAAGTGGATGCTCCTCACATTATGAACTGTGCTGAATATACCAAAATGTGACTTAGTGCCAAAGGTTGCCTAAGTACCCCAATGAGTTTTCCATCTTTTAGTTCTCCCAGAAATGTCCAAGCTCTCTTCCTGACATAGCTGGTGCCTGTGAAGAGAAATGCCACAACTGTGTAAATCCCAAGACAGACCATAACACAAGTGTCTGAATGATTGCTGTGGTTGGCCAACTTAGACTTTTTGTTGATAGCAAACAGTAACCCTCAGCTGAGAGCTGGATCTCCCAGCCAGAGAATTCAAAGATGCTGTAAGATGTGCAGGATGATGGGTGAAGATCTGTTTAGCCCATCAGATCCTTCTTCCTGGAGAGGAATTAAGTAGTGTGTTGGCTGCACTAAAATATTTATGAAACATCACACCAGTCACAGGGTCAGCACATTGACTCTTCTTGTAAGGGACTGCTTTTGCTCATTTCTTTTTCAAGGGGATCATAGTGCTTGGGGGAAAACACGAGAAGCTATCACCTTTCTCAGTCAGGCAAGATTTGTACTTGAGAGATACGTCACATTTCATTTAACATATGACGTGATATTCAGGTCTAGGTGTCAGGTGCCTGGAGCCCACGAGACTCCCCATACAAGCTTGCCAGTGGTCAACACCTCTAGCAATACCCAGCTTGAAAACATGTCAGGAACCTGAAAGCATCAGAAAGAGTAAGTTTATTTATTATACCAATACACTGAACTGTGGAATAAGGCATACATACATTCAGATAAAATTAGGCCAGTTTGCAGTCATCTGTGTGACACGAGATGAGGTCATGGTATTGGTCAGTATTAGTTATTGTGCCTGACTTCTATCCAACAGTGAGAGAGTTTTGTCCATAGAAGCAGAATGTGCTTATCTGTCTCATACTGTAATAGATGGGGTGTGCCTGTCTGTCTGGATGCCCCCAGGTGCTGTGAATGTCTAAAGCTGCCTGCTGCACCTGTCTTTCCTCCTCCACACTGAGATTTCCTTAACGTGTTCCAAAAGCATACACTTGCACTGCTCAATTATTATTAGTAGTAGTGTTATGCAGTGGTCACATGCTTCATAGGGATATTTTAGGATCTGTGACTCATTAAACCATAATTTCCTGTTCACAGGTTCCCTGAAGAAAATTGTCTTTGTGGAGTCACGTTTGTGGCTGGGAGATGTGTTCTTGGGTGAAATGGTAAATATTGAGAAAAATACTGGATCCCCCATAGCTGTGAGCTCTTCCAGGCTTCCTCTAGCTGCAATTGTTCCTGCCTACCCATAGGATGATTAATTTACATGCATATGGGACTGATTCCCTGCATTTCAGGATACTGCTGTAAGAAAACTGGAAAGGCAGCTGAGACAGCTGAGCAGGCTGGGCACTTGGGCTCTGGTGGGGCATGGGAGGGCTGGAGAAACTTTCCTACAAAGACAGGCTGAGAGAGCTGGGGTTGTTCAACCTGGAAAAGAAAAGACTTTATAGCAGTCTTCCAGGACCTAAAGGGAGTTACAAGAGGGCTGGAGAGGAACTGTTTACAAGGGCATGTACTGATAAGACAAAGGGGAATGTCTTTAAACTGAAAGAGGATAGGATTATTGGACATAAAGAAGATATTTGTTTATGATGAGGATGGTGAGCACTGGAACAAGTTGCCTAGAAAAGCTTCTAGAGAACACATCTCTGGAAGTGTTCAAGGCCAGGTTGTGTGGGGCTTTGAGCAACCTGGTCTAGTGGAAGGTGTCCCTGCCCACGGCAGGCAGGTTCAAACTAGATCATCTCTAAGGTCCCTTCCAAGCCTAACCATTCTATGATTCTACTCTATGGATGTGAATCCACTGTGGCATTTATGCTGTTAGGTGAGATTTTTAGAAATTGGAACTTTAAGGGCCACTGTGGGGATGCAAGTCTATACATATTCAAAATCAGATATCCATTTAGAAAGCTGTATAGCTTGTAAGGTTTCAGTCCAGTTCTAGTTCCTTCATTCATGTTGATGGGACTGTTGGTCATGTGTGTGTTATTTTATCAAGTCCTTCAGGCCAAAGCACAAGCCTCATCCATTTCTGATTAATATGGTGTCAATCCCTTGTGAACAGGAGAGATCCCTCATTGACTCTACTCCACTGCAGAATTCCCAAGCAGCAGTGAGCTTCCAGCGTACACAGCTGCTGCTGCTAGTCTGTCACCAGCTTAGTCAGTCATCCATTATTTATTTCCAAATTGTATGTAAAGCTCTGTGCCCTAGCCTTTTTTCCATATACAGGGAAAAGAAGAGAAAGAGCTTTTGAAGGACCCAGGAGAACAAAAACAGACAAGCCTCCAAAAACCTTTGCTTGGGAGATTGTCTTATGTAGTTATATCCAAGGGAGAGAGGAAAGAGAAATAAAATCACGTGCAACAGAAGATGTCACCTTGGCACAAATTCCTTTGATCTTTCCACATCACTTGTTGCAGTCAACAATTCCTTTTTAGCACAAAAGATTCTCTGTTTACAAGTGTTCCTCAAATGCAACGCACCACTTAAAGAGTACTGTGCATGTGTTTTGTTCCACAGTCTGCGTTCTGTGATAGGTCAGTTGGTCCTGCTGGGCTGTTTGATGCCTGCTGATTGCCTGGTTGAGAATGGTTAATCAGGACTACAATGAATCTCTGAGGAACAGTATACAATCAAGGAAAAATGGTCAACAGAAATGTTTGCAGACAAATGAGAGACTCTCTATGAAAAGCCATCTTTGGGTGTGTATGTAAGCAGCACCTTTGTCACAGAAATGTTTGCTGTCAGTACTAAGAGGTGCATGGTTAAACAGATGAGCTGTTCAGAATTAAAATGACTGTTTCCAATCAGGTTTTTACCATTCTGAATTCTTTCTTTCTTTCTTTTCCATAAAGGCAATAATAAATTGCTAACTAGGAGGCTTAGCCATGGACCCAGGACAGGTCAAATCAAAACCATCTCACATATTCCTAGTGTTTCTTTTTGCACTTTAATTAAAAATGAGTACTCTGATTTACAGAGCAATCACACTGGAAGGGAATGCTGCCAACAAAGTTTGAGAAACACGTTTAGTCTCTTAAAATCTGTTATTGACAGCCCATCTGCAAGCTGCAGCAATAATCTCTCAGCTGAACCCTAGTGTTCTGGGCAACTCTTGCACTTCACTCAGGCTGGACTAAAGACCAGCAAGGTTGATTCCTCCATTATGTGTCAAGAGAGTAGATTTGGAAAAAACCCACACCCATATCTCACTTATCAGACAGGTATTTAGAACTGCAGAGTAGGCACTCCTATATCTTTCAGTCCTCATTTTTTCTCTATCTTATCTTCCAGAATCCAAGGCTGTCCTAATTCTGAAGACATATCTACACCAGACAAAGAAGCCAGGCGTGAGGCTTTTGAGTTAGCAGTGACCTAGATCTGACTGGAGAACAATGCTTTTACTGAGACCCTAAGGAAGCAGACCCTTGCTCCACTGTCACAGTTAGTACTGCCCCTGGGAGACCTGCAGAACTGCCTAATACTATGTCACAGCAGTTTGGGCTTGAGTTACTGGGCATCAGCTGTTCCACCGTGACTGGCAGGGTGCCTATTCTGACTCTTCATGAAGATGAAGACACTCATTCCCAATAATGCTGGGAGACTGCATATTGTGGGGCATTAGTGCAGAATAAGAGGCTGCAAAGAAGCATTTACTGCAGATCTGCTAGTGTCTGGCATCTTCTTAGTGCCCAGGTAAATGCCAAGTAGTTCAAGGTTAGTAAAGATCACTTAACTCCAAGAGTGACCAGGTGACACTTGGTGACACTTGACAACACTCGGCATTCAGATCTGTACAGGAGCATGGAGTAAGTCACTTGGATTTGCCTCTAATGAGACAGTATGTGAGTGTAACTGGAAACTGAATTACTGAACAACATAAAAAGAATCCTAAAATGCACTGACTCCCCATGAATTGTTGGCAGTCAGAATATAAATGCCATCCAATGACCACCAGCAGTAAAACCTGCTCAGTTTGTGTGTCCCCACAAGAACTGTTTCCTAGTCTTTACGGCATGCTTACACCTTCAGGATCAAGCAATGATTGCAAATGCACTTCAGGATGAGTGCATATTTATCATTACTTGTCCATTACCTACATAGCTAAAAGCAGCACTCTTGGATTGAACTCACACATATGGCTGTAACTCTCATTCAGTTGAGTTCTTCCATGGTAACATATAGATACACATCAAATGTGCATCTAACTACCTCTAAACTTGAGAAAACAACACTCTCAGTTTTGTGTCTTGTCTCTGTTTATGAGACTTAAAAAGACACGTGGGAGCAAATGGGGACGCTTGTGCTTCTAATTGCTTGCTTTGTGCAACTGCCAGATAGTGCGAGGCACAGCTATTCCCAACCCTCCTTACAGCTGAACTGCAAGAGGAAAACATGAGCGCTAATTTTACAGAGCAAGCAGACCTTCTAAAGAAGTGGCTGCCCTTTCAATATCTGAGTGAAGGAGTTCAGATCTCACAACAAGCAAAGTCGTTTGGAAAGTTCCTCGTTTGGCAATGTCTTTGAAAGCCAGGGCTTACATGCATTGTCTCACACATTGCATCTATTTTCATTGTCTCCTGTCATGGGACAGTCTTTGCTATGCCTACTAACTTTGTCATGCCTGAGGGGTACCAAACCCCAGCCTCTGGGAAGGCTTTTGCCGTGCTAGACATACCTGACTGGGCTGATGTCAAAGGGAAAGTTTGTACTGTTTTCCTGTCTGGTTTCAGAAGTACCTGCAAGCTGTTGATGGTGGTCAGATGAGTGGCCTCCAAGGAGAAACAGGCTATTTCAGGAAGTGTGGCTGATGATATAGTAATGGTACGCCCCTAAGAGAGCACTTAGCCACCGTGTCAGCAGACTGGCAGGCCCTGCAGCTCGGTTAGCTATGCTATCTTTGGAAGAGAGGTGAGATGAAGGTGTTTTATGCTCTTGACCTTTAATATGCTTGTGCTGTTATTGAGTTTGAAGTGTAAACTGCAGGGCCTGGGTCAAATTTCATTGTAAATGCATTTGCACTTGCTTTTCCAGTTGGATATAGTTATTCTGCTTGCTTTTCTCTCTTTCCTAACATGCTGAGGGTGCTGCAGTGCACAGCTAAGCAGATGGCTCACTTCATCCTAGAGACAGATCCATTTATGAACATGGGGATTCTTGTGTCTAAAGAAGTGCTCAAGTGAAACCACTTGAGAAAAAACTGCAGTGAAAACTGGAGATCTTTAAGCTCATTTACCACATGTATCTGCACATGTAAAGCAGAAAAAGGAAGAAAAGCTCTGAAAGATGAACATTTATTCCCCCAACATTCATCATTGTGCAAAATGTGACATTTTCCCGAGGATGGGCATTCCCAGATTTGCTACAAAGAAATTGGTGAGGCCTGGTGGGCACAAAGCCCCAGGTAGTGTGGTCATGAACTCACCAGCTGTGTGTGATCCCAGTAGCATCAGCCCTGCAGTTCACATGTAAGGTTCTCAGCTTTCTTCTTTTGGCACAAAAATGGTTCTGTTCCCCATCCAGACAGCTTTCCAGGCTACACCTCATCTCCTGGGACACTGCAGTGGTGGAAAGTGGCCAGTATTGTGTGGTATCAGTATAACTCTTTGTATTCTGGAAGCTTAAATGAACTTTAACTGAAGAAACATCATTGCATCATCCTGCAAAGAGCACAGAAATGCTAATGGCCCTTGATCTATGAAAGCCTTTTAAGCTCATTTAGTGGGTCCATGTGATTTTGTAAATGTAAAGTCCCAAGTGTGGGCATGTAGAGATTAGCACTATCACTATTTAATGGAAGCTCACTGAGGATTTCACTGTAGAAAATTTATTTAGTTGTTCCTGCAACACCCTATTGTTGCATTGGTACACTCTTTGCAAAAGGTATTTCTTTCCCCCTAAGCTGCCATGCACAGCTTATATTAACAAAATTGCCCTGAGGAGAGTCAGATGAGCAGTCCTTATGGACCTACTTGTCTGTGCACAGCTGTCACAATAATTTCTTAGCCCTGAGCAGGAGTGTCCTGGCAGCTCAGGAAAGGAAGGCTTCTTGGTGTTGAGGAGACTGAATAGAAAGAAAATGAATTATTTTCCTCCAAAATGGAAATACCTGTATTAATATAGATTTACTAAATTAGTCATTGACCATGCCTCTGTTTGCTTCTCTGATTGCATGTCCTGTCAACTACCCACTGACTTCAGTATCCAGACTTCATTTAATTCTTAGCTCATTTGGTTTTCAGTTAAGGATTGTTTGCGCACGAGGATCAGTCGAGATAAACCTCTCATTGGGCTGTTTCCTTCCTTCATGGAGTTGTACAATTATATGATTGTTTTCATCACAGTGCTAGGCTTAGAAATACCAGTGCTAAAAAATGCAGAGCCTTTAGAAGAATAAGCTATGCTTGACCTTATTAGCAAGATCACTCATTCTGTGTGGAAGGCTTTGAGGATGGTGGAAACTGGTCCACTTGCTGGAAAGAAGTGGGGTATGTCGCAATTGTCCTCATGTTCTTTGCTTGCTAACCCACTTTGGGTTTAGTTTGGTTTAGTTTATTGATTATTCTTTTTTTATTGTCTTTAAAGGCTCCCTTCTACAGAACTCATACATACATCTCATACATACATACTCATCCATTCATTCAATAATAAATATGAAGGGCTCTGTGCAACTCATACAGTTTACTCAAATTACTCTTAGATAATACTGTCTGTAGAAAGGTACCCAAGAGAACAGGGATACTGCCACAAACCCATCAGCTGATAACACAAAATGGGTGAACACATGCTCATGAGCAGCATAGGGGTCTCAAAGCTGCAGGGGGACTGACCCCTGTGCCATGCCAGGGCATTAACCTTTCGGAGTGTGACCCAGGATAGGTGGTCCAACCTCTTAAAAACACCTTCAAGCATCTCAGCCGAATTACTTTCTCACCTCTCTTCCCTGAGTCTCTCCCACTTCTCCCAATGACCCAACTCCTCTGCCGTGTCCCGCAGCACCTCCTGCTGGGATAAGGCTTCTCAGCTGCATCTCTTCTAGGGGGCTGGTGATTAGGGCCAGTGCCAGTTATTTATGAAGCCATCTTAGAAATGTATGATGTGTTTTTGGCATTTTCCTATTGAATGAGAGAACAAAGAGAAGATAGACATGGACAAAATAATTATAAATAAATTTGCTCTTAATTATTTACCATCTGCCTTAAGAGTGCTTTAAAATTAATATAGATGCTGAAATGAGATATTTGAGTTGTACTAGGTATATAAGAATGTATAGACTCACCTAGTATCATGCTTGTGTTACAAATCAGATCATTGTATAACTCCACAGTGGTCCAGAGATTGAAAGCAAAGAGGCCATTTTTATATCATAGCAAGTATTCTATATAAGGGTTTATATATGTTGACTGGATAAGCAGGAACATCTTTGTAGCTTCACTGATGATTTTTTTCTTCTCGTTTAGACGTGATTTCCTGACATATACTTGCACTCATAAACCCAGTCTTTATCTGCTCATCTGACTGAGGCCTCAGGGTTACAGAAATGAGACACACAGCTTCTAAAAAGAACTAGATTCTGGAGTCATTGCGACAAGCTGTTGCATAGAAAATGGGTATGGGAGATGAGTTACAATCTGGAAAATAAATCACATACATAGTCACTTCCACTCCATCAGCACTGAAAGGCAGTAGGGCTTCAGAAACTTGGTATTCACAAATGGAATGTCAATGTCTCCTGACTTGCATTACCTGAGATTATTGGGGTGAAATCCAAGAATTTACAACATGTAATGGATTGTGTGTTTTGTAATATGTACTGATAAATTTTATTAGAAATGACTACAAAACAGACAAACATATGCATTTTAACAAATGAGATTCATACAGAAAGGCAAATACAGGATGCATACAGCTTTCCCTGTCCACTTATGTAAATGCTCAAAGACAGAGGAAACATTTGATCTGTCATAAAACCCAGTATGGATGAGAAAGTAGAAAACCCATGAGCAATACAAAAATTCAGCCTCCTCCTTCTGTATCCCTGATACTCACCTGAGGATCAGTTTGAAGTGATCCATTATTCTTCCCAGAATAGAGTCCAAGGTTTCATCTCAAAGGCTAGTAAGTCATAAGCCACATAACGTTCCTATCCGCTCACCTTTCCCATTTAGGGAGGAACAATAGTGAGTTGAATAGATGGATAATATGGATGGAATAGATACTCCAGTCATCCTGGAGCTGAAGTCTGAAAGATACTGATTTTGCCATAGGCCTGATGCTGGATTTACAATGGCATCGAAACTCATTTAACCTACACTTCCTTAAATCCAAATCTTGCTATAACTTTGAATAAAAAAATAAAAAATTAACACGATTGAGAGACTTGATACAGTGTCAGACACGAAAAAAGAATTACTTTGGGGCTGTATGGCTGTATCAGTCTGTATAGCTCAGTAATGATGTCCTTTTTTAGTACAGAGCTCAAGCTGATTATGTGAGAATATTTCCTGCTGGGCAGAAATGCAATTTTTTTACAGATGCAGTGCTCTATATGTGAATGAAACACTTTGCTGCTGATTTGTCCCATACTGGGGAAGCCTGTCCTGGAGAAGCAGCTCTACTGCCCTGCCTTGCGCTTTTTCCTCTCAAACAACAGTCTACACTTCATGGCACTGAATCAAGCTATTAAGGTCAGTCATGTGGTGTATGCTGATGGTAAATATTAATTTTTGACAGATTTGTAGGACGTATAGCTTGTCTGTATTCACCTCCTGATATTCCTATTATCATTATTTATCATTGCACCATGATAGCTTCTGAGTCCCAATGGAGCCCCCCTGTGCTAAGTACTATAGAAACACATGCCTGGCTTTGCTGGTTTGGCCTCACTCCAGTAGACCAGATATATTCATGTATCTCCTGCCTAGCTATTCTATTTTTTTCCTGTTCAACAAAAGGATATTTAAAACACTGGGGAGAGAAGAGTGGGGGTAATGATCAAACAAAATCATTTGCTTGTTAATCCATAAGCATCATGGGCTCCACTTGCCATTGCGCTGATAGAAAAGCATGACTAGTTTTTTGATGGATATGCATATATCCTAATGTAAACAAAGTTGAGTGCGGAGACAAGGACTTCACCACGAAAATCCATAGGATTGATAGTGAAGACATTTATTTCACACAGCACACAGGTTATATAGGGTTACAGATACATCTTATTGGTTAAAGGAATCACAACTCAAGCACGTTAGAACTTTTAATTGGATACAAGCTCATATCTCACAAGCTCCAGTGTTTACATTATCTCATCCTGATGTTTTGAGGTTCTGTGTCCGGAGAAGCTAGGCCTGGAGGCACTCCCTTAAGGATGTACTGTTAAGGAGTAACTAAGGCTCGTTAGCAAACACCAGGTGTTCGGCCTTGCATTTTTTCGCCTATCTGCACCTCCTCTCTTGCTGGCATATCAGCAAAATTCTCATGGCTTAGGGCAGCAGGCTTCTCAGGCCTGGAGCAGCTTAGATTGCTCATAAATCCACTTTTCTGCAATAAATCTCTCAACAATATCCAACGATGTACTGTAAGTTGCCACATACCTACTGACTTCAGTATGATCTGCAAAGCAGAGGGGTGCTGTGGTGCTTTCCATTATACAGATGAAGCTCTGGTATCAGCGCAGGTCCATCACTTGTCTGGAGCACATGCTGAACCTCTGCAATGTGAGCTTTCCTGCAATGTGCTCTTTCCTATCAAAGCCTAGTGTAAAATATTCACATCAACTGGCCCACTCTTAACTGATATGGTTGAGAGAATATCCCCAAATGGATGGTTCTCTCCTGTGCAGACCTGTACTGGACAGTGCCCTCCTGCAAACCCACATTGTTTCCATCTTGGTACACTGTGAGTTCAGGGTGACAAGTAAAGCCTCTGTAAGTTCCTGTGGAGTGGCATAGCAAGACTAATCTCAGTCTGTAATGATGGAGAGTGCAGCACCAGCATGATGGGCTGATATTTTTCTGATACACAGGGGATCAACCTTGCTTCTGTGGGACCATACTGAGGTCAAATATAAGATAATCTGTATTTGGGTAGGAAAACCCTGTAATTTTTTAATGCAGCCTGTGATAAGAATTTTGTTAATCCTGCAGAAGGAACGGGATTTCTCTCTAAATCGCAGATCCCAGAGCCCATGCTGAACATTGATTCCTACCCCACAGAGGACCTTACAGCTTAGAGGCTACAAGGCAACAAGGTGAAGCCTCTAATGACACTCTGCAGCCAGTTCTGAATGGAAAGGAAGAGGAACCCCTATCTTCTCAGCCATATTTGCAGTGACCAAGGAAATCCCCTCTCTGAAAATACCTTGTTTAGACTAAGCAGCCAAAAGCCCCATGTAGCTGTTGAGATGAAAGGCCCCTGTAAACTCATGTCACTTCTACCAAACTGGACCTTTCCACTCTCCAAAATAGTGTCCAATTACCTCACAAATAACCTTCGATAATGCAGGATTACCTGGCACAGAAGGAACTCTTTGCTATAGATCAGTGTTCACAGGCCCAACAAATAGGCCAGGTTTCCCACCACAGCTTAGCTCAGAGGTTAGTCTTAATTCCCGCTTGCTCTGGTCCCAGGGATGAGCAGCCCTGGATATGCGGCTGTTTCCTGGGGTCAATGCTTGGGCAATTTGTCTCACTTCAACTCTGCAGTGTGGAGGCACAGATGAAAAAGAAAATAGCAGCCAGAATGGAAATAATGTGTTTTTTCAGTACCTGTTGGGGCAGGGGCATGTAAAATTCCTGTGAAGGAAGCAAAGGTATTAGAGTTACCAGGCAACCAACACCAGTAAAAAATAATGTAAAAGGAGAGAAGGGAAGATGGACTGCAATCAAACACCTGCCTGGTCCATTAGGTATCTGAGACAGGGATGAAGTATGCACCATAAGATCTCATAGTAGGTGGGGATATCTGCTTTAGGTAGACAGAAGGTGCAGGGAAAAAACATGTGAAAATGGGTGGAGCAGACATGAAAATTCTTCACTGAAGTGAAATAGTACCTTTTAGCATATGAGGCCTGAGGCAGAGAGAATGCTAAGAGGGTTTCCTTAATGTTCTGCCCCCAGTGCTGCTTGCAGGATTTTGTAGCTCTCTGCAATCTCGAAGCATCGAATTTTTTTTCTTTTGGCTTCCTGATCTGGTCAGCCTGTCCATGTTTTCATCCTCCCACTGGGTAGCACAAGGCTCACTATCAAACCAAAGCCCTGTTTGTTAACAGAAAATATAGTAGATCAGGAAAACAAATCTTGATTTCTTCATCAGAGTAGAGAGGCTTTATTTAATTAAAATCCTCTTTTAGATCAGCCGAGAGCCTGACTTCAAGGCATAAAATAAAGGACTTTGCAATTTGGCCAAACTAGGAATTATAATGCACAGTAAAATAATGGTATTCAAAGCTTACTAAGAGGTGTCCCTCAAATGCTGACTCTGTGGTGCAGTCCAGAGATTGGGAATTATTAGACTTGTGCAATAAAGAGGGTGCATGGTGAGAAGATTGCTTTGCTTTTCTCCCCCTCCCTGTCATGGACAAGCTTTGGCTGTCAGCAGACACTGTTTGTTGGTTGGCAGCAAGTGTGGCCAGGGCTCTTCTCCAGTGCTCCGATCTGCCCTTTGGAAACTGGGAGGAAATAAAACATTGGTTGACTCCCAATCCAGCAAGCAAATGCTGTATCGGATGGAGGCCATACTCCAAGGCTGCTGGACAGCTCAATCTGCCTCTTGGTGGCCATTGGTCTTTGTCTGACCCACGCAGATCCTGGGACAGGGGGCAGCTTCTGTTTCTCCCACCAGTCCCCTCTGGATTATTCAATACCTGCAGACTGTACTTCTTTGTCATGGGTTTTGTGTTGACAATGCCAATGCAGCAGCAGAGTTGCTAAGGTCAGAGATGTCTGCAGAGACACTAAAGTCAGCATCTGGAGTTTCAGTGTGGTTTTAATACATGCCCATATGCAGGATGACATAGCAGGTGCTTCTTTGCTTGGAAGCTCATTTCCCCTCCTGCCTGCAGTTGTTAGGAGCCATGTGGCATCCTGACATTTCATCTTTATTAACTTCTTGACAGATAGCCTTTGGGGGTTTATTGGGAGATTAATTGTTTTCAGGAAGCTTTTAGACTGCTAGCAAGGTTTCATCTTTTCTTTATCCATCCCCTCAAACAGGAGAGCCTAATAAAGCACTGTGATCTGAGGAGGCCAGGAGCATCACTTTTCAGTGTCCCTCAGCTTTTCTGCTCTCTGCAGGCCAGAGTCAAGGGCAACAAGGGGGGACCCAGTTTTGAGAAGAGCACCAGCTGCAGCCATCATTGCAGCCACTTTAGTTAGATCTTCCCAGTGGCATTTTTCCAGGAGGTAAAAAGAGCTTACAAGCCTGGCTATTTTTTTATGCTCAATGCATGTGATTAGCAGTATTTATAAAAACTGTGCAGAAACAGCATCTCAGGAAAAGGAAAAGTACATGCAGATGCACTGAGCGAAAGGAGAAATTAACAGACTTTGAAGTCAGCAAAAGGGCCTGATTAAGGATTTAAAAACCAGAAATTTGCAATGTGGCTGTGCTATGGGTTTCTAAAGCACAATTCAGTGATAGCTTTTGAGGCCTACTGGAACCTATTCTGTAAATGACTGCATGTGTAATGCCATCTGAAGATAGTGGCAACGTGATTGTTCTCAGGGTGGAAAGAAACTTCACCAGCAAAAATGTTAAAACAAAATGTGGGGGATGAACTCATGGTAGCCCACTCAAACATTCCTTTTTGCCCCTTTCAAATTTTGTGATTTCAGCATTTTCCTTGCTTTGCCCATAACTTTCTGTCAGTGCCTTGTTGTTATCTTTCCCTTAAACCATAAGATAAGGATTTAAAAGAAGATTTACCCATTCCTATTTACTATAAAATCAGTAGCAAACTGCCAATTTCGCAAGTAATTCAAGCCCAGCAATTTTTCATTAGCAGAGGAATTTAAATTTCCCTTGTGCTTCACTGCAGAACTGGATTTACTAGACCACAGAATGGGACTTGGAGCCTTTTACTACTAATCTGTGAGTTCAAATGCAGGTTGACAGAACCCGAAGTGCTGTGATGATCTCCTTCTTCAACAGCCTCTAATATGTTTTGGAAACTGCCCAGAGTATAATGATAAGGATATATGTACATTACTTTTCACCTGATGGCATATAGCTAGTTTATTTTTCAGTCCCTGTGGACTGCTAGAGATGTGCACAGTGATAGTCTTTCATCCTTTTTTAGAGGTAGTGCTCTCAATTTAGTTGTGTTTATGTGAGATATAAAGGGACTCCTTGGTACTCTCCCTGCTGTACCCATAATATGGTTTACAAATCTTGCATCCACTCAAGATAACATTGTAAATTAGGGACAGTCTCTTCTGTTTTATATATATGTGTAGAGGAGGGCATAGTAGGATGAGATTCCTCATTAACTCTGACCAGAGAAATACACAAAATAATTCCACTGACACTAAATGACATTCAAACACTGAGGCTTGAAAATGTGTCACTTTTTATCCAAGTATTTTATGCATTCTTAAAGCACACAAATTGAATGATTATGTCTAAATATTCATTGCTTAAGGTGCCTTTCTTTGACATCAAAAGCAGTCAACATAAATTCCTCATTTTACCTGATAGCTTTCATTAGCTCTCCATCTGTAATCCACACCTCCTGCTGAGAAGGACAGAACTGCAATGCTCATTAGGACTCTCCCTTTAGACGAAGTGGAGTGAAAAAGCCCTAGTCTTTTATGCTACAGCAGAGGGTGAAAATGTTACCACATGAACAATTCTCTCCAGCAGTGCTTTGGCTGGTCTCATATGCAATTGAAAATTTATTATAAACTATCAAACCCCATTATTTCCCACCCAGCAATCTTTACTTTCCAGTCCCTTACTCATCCAAAGACATACATACTTGCTGAGAAGAGGTGTGGAGTCAGCAGGAAAGATGGACAACATGAATAATTAAAATAGAGGTTGAGTTCCCATTTACTACTGAAGAGAAATGGTTTGCACAAAAATAGAATGAGACAGGGCATCAGAGACGCTCCAGAAGGGTGGCTGTTACGTCTGTTGGCATTTTTGCCCTTCAGAAGGATTGTTCATGACAGGGATATTGAAGTATTTGGCTTAGAATGGCAACCTGTCATAGAATTATTTGGAAATGCTCTGGTGCAGATAACACTAGAGAGATGTGTTTGGCAAAGGTAGAAATTGCTGACAAGTAGCAGCTACCTAATGAATGGAGATCTGCAGTGTACACACATGGGAATTACTCCATGGCAAAGTATATGTTACACAGAATATTATCTCAGTAACAGAAACGAGCACTCAGGAATCATAAAATTGAAAAATTAATGTTAGATTCAATTTTTAATGTGTTTGTGCCAATAAAGACTACCAACTGTCGTGGTTTTATATCTTTCTTCTGAACTCAGTATTACAGTTGCAAAGTGCTGTTCTGTTCAGTAGTTTGATTTTTTCCACTCTTCAATCTTTTTTTACTTATTTTTTGCACATTAAGAAGATCTTTTTTGAAGAGGAGATCAATTTTCTCAGAATACTTACCACCCCAGCCTCATAATTTTGCAGACAATTATTAAATTTATTTTCATGAATCACTCTGAGCTGAGGCATGTTATCACTCCCTTTTTAGAGATGCCAACTTGAGGCATTGTGATTACAAAAATCTTATTTGGGTTTGTTAAACTGTGAGAGATTTGAGAGAACTCAGAGATTTCAGAGAGCTTCTCAGTGTGCAGAGAATTACAGAACACACAAAGCATGACCACCATTACTGTACTTGCATCAAGGGCTCAGCACACCTGTACATCAGATGTTATGTAGAAAAAAACCTTTATTAATGTAATGTATGACTATATCACTGGCAAGTCTAGAGTCCAGTTTTCCAGAGCAGCATTATTCTGCCTCATCTTGTCACTTTCTGTAACCTTCACTTGGTAACTTCTCATCTTTCAACACCTGAAACACATAAAGCAAGTGTTCTGCAGGCAGCTCTTCCTCACAGAAAACAAGCCTAGAATATTCACAAGCCAGATAATGACTTTGACATATTAAATGAGACAGGAAACTAGAGGGGTTGCGGGGGGGAAGAGTGAGTGATTTTGCAGTTCCAGTCTGTCTCCTAATGCATTGCTATGAGAGGGCTGAACAAAGAGTAAATAAGCAGCATCAGCTCTTGTTTGGTCTAACCTTTGGATTGCTTTGGTACAATAATAATATCCCTTTCCCGTACTTTATTCACACAGGTCTCTAATGGAAGACGAAGAAATTCCATGAGCAATTCCCAAGCAGGTAACGCCCAGACTCACTCGGGTCCTGCTTACTGCCAGCGAGGGAAGTGCTGATCCCGCACGGGCTTGGCAGGATCAGCGCCTGGAGCTGCGCTAGGGGAACGCAGGGGTGTTGGACACTCTGCACAGCAGATTGGTAGATTGTAGTTGTCATTCTAAACAAAAACCTCTTTAACCTTTAGTGTATGTGTAATCTTCCACCTGCTGAATGTTGTTCTTCACCCTGTAAATGACCGGTATCACTTTAGAGCCGAAATGCCAAGGACCAAACCTCAGGACAGGAACCATGCAGTGTTTCTGACAATGTGATCTCAAACATCCCATATTATTCCCACATGGCAGAGCCAGAGATGCTCCGTCAGCTCAACCAGGACGAGTGTGCAGCCGAACAGCAGCTGCAGCCCCATCCTTCATTTTGCAACTGACCGGCAACTACCACAAGGTTAACATCAGCAGGAAAAGACCGCAAAACACTTCTATCTCCGGTTTTGAACAAACAGCTCGGAATCAACATTCCGATTTTCGGCACTGGTGCCGCCGCTCTGGTTATGCATCACTCATGGGTGAAGCGCAGGTCACCTTGGCTTGTGGTGGGACGCTGGGACAGCACGACCCTTCGCTTCACGCGGGTGCTTCCCTTGCCAGCGAGGGACGTCCTCCGATCCGATCC